>CM075191.1:7475554-7783054 GCA_037577475.1 Chaunax sp. Z400 | reverse complement strand
TTGAATATCATTGTAAATCAGTAATATTAGTGATATTTGGCAGCCTTGGGCATGTTCACAGACTGCTGGTGGGTTATGTTTGGCAGACTTGCTTTGTATGCTTTGTAATGTGAGGATTCCAATTTATGGCTCCGTACTTCCAGTCCATTACAGATCATGAATAGGAAATATTGTCAAATTTAACCCATTACATTTATCTAGCAGCTAGTTACTCTTCAGATTAAGATTTTACATTAAAAACATGTCATAATTTTGTAAAAATATGGCACATTCTTGATGACTAAATGATCTGTTATCAACTTCATTGGTTTGTGACCCCTAAGAAAAGAAAAGCATCATCTGGTTCGCGTCCCTATGAGTGGGCAGTTCCACCAAAGAGAGATTTCTCCTCTAAATCTCAGAGGGTTTCATTCAATAACTTTTGAAGCCTAAGAGAGAAAAGTCCAACAAAAGATTTTTTAATATTTGCGTATCAGAATTCATTTTATTTTTTCATTATTTTCTGCCTCATTAGTCGTCTCATAACACCTCAGATTTATGGCCCTTTGAGGGGCCCTGACCCCTTGATTGGAAACCACTGGAATAACCTAACTTTAAATTAAGTTGTTTAATCTAGCTACACCTTAAATATTGCTTATACATTAATGCACTTGCATTGAAAACAACACAATATGATGATATATTAAAGTTTTTTTCTGCAGAAACATGTACTTTTATTTGCAATACGTTCCGTATCTAATACTTAAGGAAGATTATGAATGCAGGATGGGTACTTGTAACTGAGTATTTTACATTGTTGTATTGGTGGTTTTTTTTTTGTTTTTGTTTATTTTTTACCAAAAATATCTGAATACATCTTCCATCACTGGTGTGCACAGATTGGAGCATCTCTCTTTGCCAGTTCAGAAGGCTCAGGTTTGTTTATTGGTCTAGCTGGGACTGGAGCTGCTGGAGGTATTGCCGTCACTGGCTTTGAATGGAATGTGAGTAGACACGCATTTTACAATCAACAAAACATTGTGAGATGTTATTCTAATATATCTATTCATAGGAACTAAACACATTGTCGTCTGGAATGAAGCAGAGCTTGTCTCCTACTCCATCTGCATGTTATTTCTTTTGTGGTGACTGGACAAATATAGCATACAGCTATTACTACAACTAATTTTGCATGTGAAAAGAACATCATTGACATTAACATTGTCAGAGATATTGTATCCCATTGCTTCTTGGAACACCCTGAGTTGACACACCTGGCTATGAAAGACTAGAACATTGTTGTGCGTCTGTTGGAACTCCTTGGAACAGCTGTTTCAGGCAGCCCGCTGCAGGGGGCAGCAGCAGATGTCATCCAGCTACGTACAGTTGGTGCCCAGTAAAAAAGCATGAGTCAGTCCACAGAAACTGCACAGATGATTGCATGCGATCTATGCAGAACTCAAGGGTGAATTTGACTGTTGAGGACAATCCAGTCAAACCTCTTTGTCCACTTTGTGTCTCATTTCCTTCTTTCTCACAGGCTACTTATGTGTTGCTGGCGCTGGCCTGGGTATTTGTTCCTGTCTATATCTCCTCAGGGGTTAGTTTGTGCACACACGGACACACACACACACACACACACACACACACACACACACACACACAGGGGCCGGTCTGCTTGTTAAGGCTGGTTCAGCAGGTACATTTAACTGCCAAGAGACATGAATCACCATGAAATTTCCCAACAGGGTGTTTTTACACCACACCACACCATACACAACTAACTTTTAATAGCTTAGACGATAAAGTATTTGTTGTAACAGATAACGTGGGAAGTGTGAAAACAAATGTGTCCACAGTCACCAGCTGCTAATTTGGTACAGAGGATCATACTAAGCTCCTACAATCATGTATTTGCCTCGTCTGTGTAGCTGTGGAGTGTTGAAGATGTTGAAATGTGTGTATTCAGATTGTGACAATGCCGGAGTACCTGGGCCGTCGTTTTGGAGGAGAGAGGATCAGAACCTACCTGGCAGTCCTCTCACTGCTGTTGTCCGTCTTCACAAAGATATCAGTATGACACTCCGTTTGGCTGCTTTGGCTTCATCTGTGGTTCATCTTTGCAGGAATTGTTGACAGAATTGTTTTTTCTCCATCATCAGACTGACCTCTACTCTGGAGCCCTGTTTATTCAGGTGTGTCTGGGATGGAACCTCTACCTCTCCACTGTCCTCATGCTGGTGGTCACTGCTCTCTACACTATTGCGGGTACCACACACACATTCACAAGTATTCCATCCTTGTTTAGATACACTGGGATATTGCATAACACACACTCACTTCCTTTTAGGTGGCCTTGCTGCTGTCATCTACACCGACACCCTACAGACATTTGTGATGATAATAGGAGCGATCATCCTAACAATCACAGGTGTGTACAATTGTCAAACTTTATAAACAGACACAACCATCAAAGGTTGCCTAATTGGAGATGCATGTTCCTGGTTCACAGCCTTCAACAAGATTGGCGGATATGGCAACCTGGAGCGTGTGTACAGCATGGCAGTGCCCAGTAAGATCATTCCCAACAGTACCTGCCACCTGCCGCGGCAGGATGCCATGCACCTGTTTAGAGACGCCGTCACCGGAGACCTGCCCTGGCCTGGCATGACTCTGGGGCTTACCATACTGGCCACCTGGTACTGGTGCTCTGACCAGGTGCATTTAAATGCAAACACACGCACAAACTCATGCATGTGCAGGAAAACCATGTAGAAACCTTAATGTAGTTCTTCTAAGGCAGCTAGAGCCTGGCCAAAAAAAAACCTCACTCAATTGAAATGAAGTGGAAAAACTCCTAACCTCTGTCTCAAAATAGATCAAATAAATTCATAAAAATGTTCTCTACACAGGGATGTTTACATCTAATATGTGTTCTGATGGCATTTTCTCAAAGAGTATTTGACCACTAAAAAGACACAAAATTAGCCAATAACTGAGTCTTTTTTTTGTAGTTTTCCAGTTTTTCAAACCGTCAGTTTATTAGTTGAGAGGAACACACTGATACCACCACGTTTTCCTACTTGAGTCCACTGGTTTGTTTATGCAGCACATTTGGATTTAAACAGAAAGAGAGCATGTCCCAAATGTTACGGTCCAATACTGTACATGGAAAAGCATGTGTTTACTCAATTACAGTACAGTAATATAGGGTTGGTTAAAGTTTAACAACAAATATATGCAGATTATTTCCAACATTCTGTCTTCTTATTTGCAACATTCCCTTCTGGTCCAATGTTAGTACTTAAAATTACATATATACCAGTTCTCTACACCTGCACAGGTAATCCTTTAATCCAGTACATCTCCCAAAGATGTGAAGAAATCCACAGAGTAGCACGACCCTCGCACCATCTGTCAAACACAATAACCTAACTCTTATATCACATAATTGGCTGAAGTTGCATGTCACAGAAACACGGCACCTGTGTAGTTTGGGGATGGAAAAACAAAACTGAGAAAATTTAAAGCAGTTGAGGTAGAGATATCTGTTGAAAGGACTGTTTACAATACTGACGTGCTAGTTCACTGAACCGCCAAATTTGGTAAATCTGTATCTGTTAAGGCTGGTTATCATGTAGAAAATACCCTGCATCTGGTGTAAATCTCATCACAACTCCATGGTAAACAAATTGGGGGGATTCATGCTTAAAAGTGTGTGTTTATGCTTCTGCTTTCTTACAAATATCAGATGATGTATCTTTATCAGTGGGTAGCACTGTTGCCTCACAGCAAGAAGGTCCTGGGTTCAGAATGTGGGACTTTTCTGTGTTGAGTTTGCATGTTCTCTTTGCATCTGTGTGGGTTCCCTCTGCGTACTCTGGCTCCCCCCCCCCCAGTCCAAAAACATGCAATATAAGTGAACTGGTGACTCTAAATTGTCCGTATGTGTGAATGTGAGTGTGAATTGTTGTTTGTCTTTCTATGTGTTGGCCCTGTGATGAACTGGTCACGGTGTACCCCGCCCCACTACTGAAACCATCCAATCCAGGAAGCATTTGATTGAAAGGTGATGTGATTATCTAACAGACAATACCTCTTACGTAATATCATTACATCAAATTGCTGACATAGTCGAAAAATCCCACTTAAATTGTTTGAAACAGGAAACGACATGTCTGCCAGAGACCAAGCAGATTCCAGAGAAGTCACCAGTTTCTTAGAGGGACGTGTGCGTCGACAGTCATCCTCATGTTTATGTACCTCCCACAGTTCTACTTGGCAGTCTTGGTATTTTGAGAGGCTTTCTTCTGTGATGCTCCAGCTCGTGCCCTTAAGTGTCTTAAATTGCTCAGTTTTGAGAAAGATACTCCGAGTAACCCTGACGGGTTGGCTGGCGGCTGCGGTGAGGCGCGATCCATCGTCCTGTAATTTGGGCTGTGGCGTCGTGGCGACCGACCAGAGCGCCTCTCTGCAGGCACCTGAGCCGAATCAGGCTGCAACATTTGACCATGCCAGTATCGGTGTCCTCCAATCATAGGGGCAGCTGCTTCAGCGGGGTGGTGGAAACCTCCTGGTTTGGCAATATCCACTTTACCTCCTCTCAGTTGCGAATCATGACCAGGAGATCTCGAGGTGTAGAACAACTAGACAGGGAGAGGAAATGGAGAGACAAGCAGGACATCATAGAGTCCAGAAGAGTTAGACATGTTGGCATTTGGGTGACTATCGGGCATTTTCCGTCCTCCAGTACCCATTTCACACACAGATACATCAAGGATCAGTCATCCCATTACTATTCTTTACCAATATGCTGAAATATTTCCAAGGCATCTTGAAATATTCTGCATTTTTCTGCAGATGATTTCTGAATCTACATCACCTTTGATTAAAATGATACCGTGAGACTGAGCACTCTACAGGTGTGTCTGAGTTAAAGCTAAATCAGAACCTTCTTAAGTTATTTCAGATAAATCAGAACTTTTAATCAGAGTCAGACTCCTCAGTTCATCCTATTTAATGTTTCCACTCAAACACTAAGCCTCATAGCAGAAATCTTTGTATGATGTTTGATAATACTTTGAAATGACAAATATATTTATACTGCAATCAAGGAGTCAAGACTGAAGTTAGAGAGCTAAGCTAACGAGCCTTAACTGAACAGTGTCATGTATCCTTCCAAATGCTTGTTGAGAATGGGGTCACTGTCTTGTAGCCAAGTTGGTGGGCTAAGTCAATACAGCCATAAGCTTCAGTTTGTTCAGAATGTCACTATTCATAAGATCCCCCAGACATTTGTATACATTAATTTTAGGACATTTACAATAGTTGTCTGTGCCTTTTAGTGTCAATTCTAATATTCTTTAAGACCCATATTTAGTCCTTGTCTACATTGCTGACTAAAAAAAACATCTTTAGAATTGCATACATTTCTGGTGTCTGTTTATTAAAGCACACGTGTGTTGGTTTGATATCTTTTAAAAAGTGTTTCATAATTAAGTTGGTACTATTGTCATCATTATTTTCATTGCTATATGTGTAGGTGATTGTACAACGATCCCTGTCTGCTAAGAACATGAGTCACGTGAAAGGAGCATCAATCCTGGCTGCCTATCTGAAGATGCTGCCCTTCATCTTCATCATCCTCCCAGGCATGATCAGCCGAGCTCTCTATCCAGGTGCGTGCACACACATTCTTAATAGGAAAAATGTGTGACAGGTTTAATTCTACTGCAGGTAGAGGCTTGCTTTCGCACCACTGGTGAAACACACCCAGCTTTAGTAGGGCCTGTATGAATGTGTGTGTAAGAGAGCATCTGTGCTTTTCCTGTAAAATTCCTTTGATTTTAGTCATGTTAAATGTCATTCGGAGAATCTCTGCACTTGTTTTTGTCTGTGATTATTCATGTAATCATTACAAAAGGATTTAATATTGAGACATGGATTGTGTCAACATCTACTTGTCAGTATTATCTAGGGCAACAACTAACAAATATTTCCATTAATGATTAATTTATTCTTTTATTATCAACCGATTAATCATTGAGCTAATTAACTGTAAGAACAACACCCATAAAATGTCCTAAAACTACAGTGTTGTCTTCATAGTATATTTTCTGTCCAAAACAGTCCAAAACCAAAATACATTTAAATAACGATGATGTATGACGTGAAAAACAGCATCTTCTCAGATCTGAGAAGCTGAAAACAGCCATTTTTGTTAAAAACTTTCAACCTAGAAGAAGCAAATATGTTATTTTTACTTGATTAATGACTTAAAGCATTAATTTCTGACCATCAACAGTCTGCCAATTAACTAAGTGATCGATGGACTAAATGTTTAAATACCAGAGCCTCTACTGGGTGCTCACCTGTCCTATGTGCCGATGGATGAGGGTAGTGTTGGGCTCTGGTTGGCTGGGTGGCCGCAGATCCAGCATACTCTGGGAAAGACGTGCCATCATGTTGAACCCGTCACCGTGGCGATGCCCATGACCTGACCCTGTGGTCACTCCGTTGGTCAGCGGATCTATTGGCTCTGGCTGGGAACATTCAAAAAACTCCTCCTCAGATGCGGTTGAAGTGCTTGATGGATCGTCATTGGCTGCTCGGTCACATATGACCTTGGTGCTGTCTTGGCTTCCTTCGTCGTTGCTGCCAGAGTCCCCGCCGTTGACCTTTGATATTAAGCGGCCACGACCTGGCGTAAGCTCCTCCTGGTTTCTATTTTCAATAAACTCGTCTAGACTTTCCAGTTTGTCCATTTTCATCACAGTGACCTGTGGTTGGCCAGGCTGCTCTGAGGAGGCAGGGTCTATGATTAAGTGAAGGGTGCGAGGTTTCGGAACAGGCGGTGGTGCAGTCTGTGGAGTTTCTTTAGCATTGTCTGTTGGCTCTGAATCAGGAGTCATATTAGATGGTGATGCAGGAGTGTGTGCATTCAGTTTTTGTGTATCTTGTGCTAAAGGTGTGTCTGGCCCTCCAGAATCTGCTGCATCATTTTGGTCTTTATTCTGAGCTGTGTGTGTTTGCTGTTGGGGCTGCTTGTTGGTTGGACTCAGAGACGTACCGGCATCTGTACTTGTATTCGCAGAAGGATTTTCTGTAACTCCTGTAGTGTCTGCACCAGAGGCAGGTTCCTCAGTCTTTGCTGGGAGCACCAGTGGTGAGCTGAAGCGTATAGCCTGACTGACCTCAAACCTCTCCGACCTCTGTAAGTGAACCTTATTGGCTCGCTTTTCGTCCCTGATGTTGATAAAACCAATCACGTCGCTTGGTGGGTCTGGCTCTGGCCAAGTGGGCAGGTATAGGATCAGGTACGCTTTCTCCATATTGGCTAATGCCGGATGTATGTGTGGCTCTTCAATAACATTCTTAAGACGTCCTTTCATTAGTTTGAGTCCAATGGGATTCTGGGAAATCTTGTTGCTGGAATTTTGGTCAGAGGAACTAGGACTTGGAGAATGGGTTCCTGAGGTAACAAGGGCATATTTGGGATTGATGAGTTTCCTAGCAACAGCAGTTGACACCAGAGCTGGAGTCGTCTGAGGGAGCGGGTCAGGGATTGGTTCATCTACCATGGGGACCTTGTTAAGAGACACGCTTCTGGAAATGAGGTAAAGGTCACGAAACTGCAGGTCAAAGGTCTCTACTGCTTGTCCTGTGATCACAGTGATGAGGTTACGGTCCAAACGGGATGAAGACCAGGTGAAGCTGGAATAACACAAACATGGAAACATAAATTCACTGCAGTCCCCAGTGAATGTGCTTCAAAACATTTTTCCTATGAAGTCTGACCAAGTTGATCTAAATCTTTATTTGCCACAGCTTCTGCTGGGAAAACCCACTTTATGGTTTAATCATTATACCAGACATACTGGATGTACCCTGAGGTCATGCATCACACTTTAGCTTTGATCGCATGATTTCTTTTCTCTTCAACTTCCAGGTGGAGTGAGGGACACAATGTATGAGAGCAAATATATGGATGACCAGGTAACTGCAGATGACAATGATGGTAATCTAAAAGTCTGTGTGTTGAGGCGAAGGTTTATAATGGTGTTACATCTGCTTAGGTTTTGCATTGCCAAATAAAGGTGTATATGATGCAACATTGCTTCAGTCATTCGAGCAGGGGTTTGTTGGCTCGGAGTGTATTTTTTAATACTGTATGTCATTACTGGCATAATATCGTGCTCAGTTGTTATGGTGAAAAAGTAGTGGACAACTAGCAAACAGTTGTCCATTTAGACATGCAGCAGATATTAGCAGTCACTTGGTTTGTGTTTTTTGCTATGTGATAATACTTTTCTTTATTACTAAGTGTGCCTGTCTGCTGTTTGGTGCCGAGTAAGCAGTGCACTGTGGGTTTTTATAGCTTTACTGCTGAAAACAGCTGCTGCAAACTGGGTGAGGCTGGATGACTGTAACGAGACGGTGGTGGAACAGACAAGTTTGAGGCCAGAAAATCAAAACAATGAGCTGAAGGATAATAAAATGTCCTGCAGAGCAAAGTGGAACTGCACAGTGAGTTAGTCTCCTGGTGTGGCTCCATTCAAATGTCACATGGTTTTTAAGAATCCATGTTAATGCAAAAAAAAAAAAAAAAAAAAATTGATTAGACCCAGCTTTAAATGCACAGACAAATTATACAAAATGCACAATCAATCATGTCCATCGCTCACCTGTATGAACCAGAGATGGCTCTATCTCCATCTACCAGGAGGAACCTCTGGCTCAGTGATCCACGCACTTTCTGTGCCGACCGTGTGAAGAATTCCACACCTCCACAGCAGCGAACACGCAGATTCTACACACACACACACACACACACACACACACACACACACACACACACACACACACACACACACACACACACACACACACACACACAGGGTTAATTCTTAGTGGGATTTGTGTTAAGGATAGGAAGGATTTTATTGAGCAAACAACTGTTAATACAACCATACAGAGACTTTGTGCTGGTTGACTCTACAGGTTAGAGCACAGACTGTGTCTGTATTTGTATGACACACCCTCCTGTGTTTGTCTTTGTCATTGTGATAAGGGTGTGGTTCCTCGCCGAGCGTTACCTCGTAAGTAAAAGTGTGTGAAATCTCACAGGAGATACTAAGCACAGCAGTCATAAATGGTCCTAATAACAAAGGTGGTGGCAGATAAGAAAACAGTTCAAAGACAGGGCCGGTCTGACATTAAACGCTGTGAGGAAGAAGAAAGGAGAAAAACTGAGAGTGTGCAAGGCTTATCTAACTGCCTGCAGCACAGACTGGAATGTGTATAATGTCTTTCTGGTCATTTAGAACAGCCAGCATAAAACATTAAGCATTTTCTGTTACCGCCTAGACCGGTTCATCTCAGAGAGACAAAGAATAAACAGATTCAACCAGCCAGTGGGCAAAAACTACCTGACTCATGCACCGTGTCGTGGCCTGCAAGCAACGAACCGTCGCGCCTGCCTCAGTCATGTGACCTTTCACTTTTATAGTGATGTATTTGTTGTTTACCAACATGTCTTTAATGAAAACGTTATGTTTGACATGTTGGAACATGAGCTTTTTTATTATCATACATTGATCAGGAGAGGCTATATATCCAGCTAGCTCATCTCCCAGCTTATGAAAACATCATCTGTGTGTGTGTGTGTGTGTGTGTGTGTGTGTGTGTGTGTGTGTGTGTGTGTGTGTGTGTAGGTGTGTTTGCATATCATACCTTTAGGTGTCCACGGTGCATATCAGCTGTGCCACACATGGAAAGAAAGTAGGGGACTGCAGCCATGTCAATAATTATGTATACAGGGATTTTGCGTCTGTAGGCTGCATCCAGCAGGTCTCGAAAGATATCCACATCTGTAAACACATCCATCACCACGGCTATGACCTACAGTCACACAAATACATAAACGCACAAAGGAAATACCAAATGGTGTTAGTGTTTCCTAGTCTGTGAGGGTGGGTTCAGTTAAAATGGTTCTTTTCAACAATATTACATCCTTTAAATTGTTAGATGATGGACACTTTTGAGGGCTGAAGAGTAATTAAAAACCCTCAAAGACATAGAATATGTTTAACTGCTCTGATCGTGGATGTTCTAGAAAGAGGCTGATGAAAACAAAGAGTGCTTTGACTGTGAAGAAGCTGGACAGTGTAGGGTCTGTGGGTTCGACAATAAAGTAACACTTGTGACACTCATGGCACTCCTCACACTGCACTGTCGATTAACTCTTCACCTGACCTACTTTGAAAATCTGAAACAAACACAGACAACTTAGTGATTAAGCTTAACAAATGAAAGGCTTGTGACTGAACCTTGAGGTTACAAAGGATAATAATGGATAATGGTCATCATTAGACATAATTTAATACACGGATACAACCATTTCATAGGGAGCAGGTTGTTCTGGGCAGAGCTGCGTTGAAGAGCAGCTCTGGGGAAAAGTTATTGCCTGGCTGTGTGTGTGTGTTTTGTTTTTTTATGTGGGGCGAACCTTGACAACTATATGTAATGTGCATATGCCAGCATTTATATAGTGTATGACAGAGATAAAGGTTATCTAAAGGGAGCAGGCATGTAATGCCAACAGAAATGTCGGTGCATTTCTTTCCTAACATGTCAAGATCAGACCAGTTATTAAAACTTTATTGTGTGCGTGTGTTGAGTGTGGCACTCGTCCCATAAGGGGACAAGGTGAGATGGGTGTTGAGGTTTGTGAGACAATACAACATATGTCAATGGGCAAAAACAAGAACTCTATTTAGTTATTTATTAGATATAAGTTAGACGTTTGTTTTTTTTAAATGACTGGAACAATTACCGAAAGAGTTCATCTCTTGATCAACGAATCAACCAATAGATTTACTCATCTAATCATTTAAGCCACAAATATAACAGGCTTATTGTGTTGGAAGCGTTTAAAGTTCTTTTCTGTACTGTGCCAGAAAACCACTGCTTTGTGTAGAGCAGTGGTGTGTAGTGAAAAGACGCAACAGGAAAACATTAAAGCCATGACGTATTGTGGTGCATTCAAGAGCACTGTAACAAATAAAACCTTAATTCAGTTTTTGTCAGGAGTATTACTGTAGTTGCTCGTGTGTTGACTCAGTATGGTGCGTTTTGTGTCTCTATTGTATATTGTGATATATATACAGTACCAGTCAATAGTTTGGACACAGTTTCCCATCCACTTGAATGAGAAACTGTGTCCAAATTTTTGACTGGTAGTGTATGTATATATATATATATATATATATTTTTTTTTTGTTTTTTTTTTGATTGTTGCACATTAAAATGTGTTTTGTCCACATTTACATTAATGTAGTGTAGTGTGTTGATGACGGCTGCCAAGACAGTGCAATGTGGTGCCACATAGAAAACACCTTACCATATAATGAAACCCTTTAGCCAACTTTTTATTTTAATAGAATTCTCTAGAGTTGAATCACTTGACTATGACAGGACTTAGTAACACACTTACAACAAGCCATTTACAGGGCTGCTGCTCAGGGTTACATTTCAGTGGACAATGGTCTCTATTCTGTCTGTTTGTCTGTCTTGTAAATCAGAGCATTGTGAAGCATGTTTATAGGGTCCAGGCACTGAGCATGCGCAGGGTCGGAATGGTCCCTGCCGCACTGATAACGCCACCTGCTGGCAACAGGAAGTAAGCCTTCTGTAACCTACATAAATTGATTTACATTACATTTACTGCAGTGTGCATTATTTCAGGTGTCCAGATTCAGGTGTTCAATGTTGCTTGCAGCTTTAATTGTATTTGCATTTTTGTATTATTTGTGGTGTGTTTTTGTGTAAGCCTACTCCTCAATGGCTTCGGTTTGCTGGTGTTGTGTAGAGTCAGAGTCTAATTCCATGGGGACATTAAAGTACACATCCATATACGTGTCTGTTAATGTTATTTTCTGTGTATTCTTTGGTGGGGATTCTCCAATCACTGCCTACCTTCTGGGCTGCTGCAATGCTCTTGCGCACCACCTCCTTGATGTGCGTGTACCCATCGACTGGAGGTTGGGTGTACACGGTCACCCGCGTGACCCCTCGGTATGAAATTGCGTCGGGCCAGCCGAGATCCAGCTCCGCCACTGATGCCTCAGACCGGTCTGGCCAGTACTGGAGCGACACATTCCCGTCTCCCCAGTCTTCCCCGGACCCAGGGGTGATGCTCCCCGGCCCTGGCGTCTCTGGCCTCTGAAGATGCTCGTGTCCCGGCCGGTAGGCCTCCGCTCTCTGTGCAATCCGCTCCAGCTCCGGTTCCGAGAGGAAGTCACGGACGCCGTTCTCTTTAATGTAGTCCCTGAATGCATCGCGGCCCTTACAGATGAGAGCCTCGACCGCGAGCCTTTGGTCCTCGCTGTAGAAAAACTCCGGTTTGCTCTCACTCACGCGGCAGTTGACGTGGTGATCGTCCAGACACTGGATCTGAGACAGCGCCATGACACCGATATGTCTGCCGGTCAGCAAATAGTTAAGTACCAACTCAGCTCTGACCCACTTTCCATTTGTTGGTCTGAAGGGTCAAACCCTCAAAAAGTGCTGAGTCCATAATTTGTCCGCGTGATCATAGACTCGTGAGCTCGTAAATCCTCCGCTGGGGAAATATTTTCATGTGAGGGGAAAATAAACAAGACTCCAGCTCAGCCCAGATCTCAAACTACCAACACACAGGTGATGTTCGAACAAAGCACATCTCCCAGTATGGCCACGCCTTTCACCTGACCTGACAGGGGCCGGGCGACTCCAGCTGTGGCCCGACTCCGACGTGGAGGCTCACAGACAAATGTCTGAGTGTGTGTCTGCCGGTGAGTCAAAGCTGAGCGGAACTCGCGCTGATTACGGAAGAACAAGTCATTAATCCTCATTTAAATGTGTTGAATTTGTCAGTGACGCGGGCTAAAAGCTGCGCTGACGACTCATTCATCCTCCTTTTCGTCGGACCGCAGCGGCTCGCAGTACAGCTGTTGACAAAGAGGCAACTGTTGAATTGCCCCAAAAGCACAAAAAAGTTGTAAATTCCACTCACGTCACGCCCGCGAGACTCGACTTTCACTTGGTTGGAGCCCACGTCGGCTCGTCTTTTCTCTCTGTTTTCCTTTTCAAATGTTCCTTTTCAAGGAAAGTTCATCGAGTCCCGGATACCGTGTGGAGCTACCGCTGGGAGTCTGACCCTGGAATTCGGGAAGGGAAGTTCTTTGGCCCCCGGGGGCAGAAAGGCGGAGTGTCCGGTAGTCTGTAAAGGAAGACAGGCTCTAAACTCCACCCACGTGTCTGGACAGGATGAGATTTATTGTTTACAGTGTAATAAAACTCAGTGCGATTAGTTTAATTTAATTGTGTTTCTGTCTGTGTTGATATAATGACTGTATTCTTCCTTAGGGCTGACTTATAATATTAATGTGTGTTAAATTGCCCTATTTTGGCAACACAACACTATTCCCTAACCCGTTGCGAATCATGTGAATGCTGGATGGTGATGAGTCACTGTAAAGTCTGCTGGATTTTTAAGTGATGTAAGATTGCATGAGAAATTAATTTCTGGCTCAGGTTTAACGTATTTAATTAATATTAAAATGAGGTCAAGTTTAAGGTTTCTCAGATACAGATGCACCAAACAGACAGATGAACCTTGTTAAATGTAGATATGTAAAAAATACGAGAAATGTTGTCACAAATATCCTAAGACTGTAACAACAAAATAAAGTTGAACATCACTGATTTTTAAAAAAGATATGTATGTGAGAAAAAAGGAAATATGGTGTGTTAAATTCTTCTTTCCAGGCATGTTCCTTTTAAATGAGCTGCTTTTGTGATTACAGGAAGTGGTATTTCACCCCAGCTCTTTTACCCTAGGAGGAGAAACTGAGGCAAAGGAACATGAATCCTGCATGAGTAGTAGGACATGTTATTACGCCTACCATGCCTGTGTCTGAATCACCAATGACCGTCTCATATTTCAGACTCTGTAGGATGTGTGGATCCACAAGAGTGTGTAAGAGTGTGTGGAGCTGAGGTAGGATGCTCCAACATTGCCTTCCCCAAACTGGTTATTGAACTCATGCCAAGTGGTGAGAATACAGACATGCTCTCATTTCAAATACCTTAAAATATGATTTATAAATGTGTCATCTGATTGGATAAGCTTTATTTGCTACCTGTAGTCCTATGTACATACATGTATATATTTCAGGCTTGCGTGGACTCATGATAGCAGTGATGATGGCTGCTCTGATGTCATCCCTGACCTCCATTTTTAACAGCAGCTCCACACTCTTCACCATGGACATCTGGAAGAAACATCGGCCACAGGCCTCAGAGAGAGAGCTGCTGTTGGTCGGCAGGTATGCCACTCACAAACTTTACACTCTGGAGGGTTCCAGCTGACCGTACATCATCCAACATCCTACTTTTAAAACCAGGATCAATGAAGAAAAGGGAAGTTTGTGTGCAGACAAAGTGAAAGAGATGCACTTTGTTCCAGGATCGTTACTGTGATCTTGGTGGTGGTTAGTGTGGTGTGGATCCCCATCCTACAGTCGGCCAATACTGGACAACTGTATGTCTACATCCAGTCAGTGACCAGTTACCTCGCTCCACCTGTCACTGCTGTTTTCACTCTGGCTGTCTTCTGGAAGAGGACAAACGAGCAGGTAAACACATGCAAGTTCACCCAAGGGTGAGGGGATCAAAAGACCAAAATCCAAATATATTCAATTCGCACTGATATAAAAGTTTTGCTGTTACCAAGATCCAACATTCTCTTCTAATTAAATCAAACCCTGATCCTGTCAACCAACAAGACAGGTGTGCCATCAAAACGGCTGCGCCCAGGCCTCTGTTAAAGTAAGGGGAAAAAAAGAAAAATCATGGATTCAATTTTTGGGATATGCTCCACTCTTCCACCAAGTTTCATGCAAATCTGTCAAGTAGTTCATGAGTAATTGATACAAATGTGGGGGGAAAGCCTGAACTTGCAATTTTAAAGGAGGTGACAGTTGGTCTTTTTTTTTTTTTTTTTTTTTAAAGTCCAGATCCACTCCAAAATGTGATAATGTCCTCCATGGTACATGCTTCACACTTCCACCCACTTTCATGAAAATCCATTGAGAGGCTGTTGTGTAATCCTGCTACCTGACAAACAAACAAACAAACAGACACTGGTGAAAACAAAACCTCCCTGGCCGAGGTAAACAGTGCACCAGTATTTAATGATAAAATTAAAAGAGATTGAATCTCATTCCAAGATCACTTTTGGGACGACTTCAGACAATAACACAAACATATCCAAATTAATTCAGAGTTTACTCCATTCTAGATATAAAACAACAGTCAGAACATTCTGGAGTTTTGAGGTATGTTTGGCTTTTTCCATGACTCTGCTGGTGTACATTTTTATTAGGCTCACATGGGATCCAGCTGCCAACATCCCTCACTGCCTGGTGCAAAATCACACCCAGAAATCACTTTCCCTGTAATAAACGAAAGAGATTGTTTCTGGCTGATAACAGAGTGCAGGAAAGACAACAGAGAGAGGTCAAAGAGATAACACTGCTGTGGTAAGAATGTGTATCAATCCAGAGGTAATAACACATGTGCTGGCACATCTTTCGACTGCAAGTAAATACAAGCCCACTGAATGGTGAACATAGAAATCCTGTTTTAATAGAGCAAGCCCTGGGTGTGTCTGCTCTCTATGGACATGCTGTTTGACTACTTAAATAAAGAGGATTGGCAGAAGTGAAGGATTTTCACCCTTTAATGTAAATATTACCATTGTCCAACTCTGAATGAAACTACAAAGAGCCTATTTTAGTTTACTATATAACGTGTTTGCAATGAATTTGCTGGGGTTACATCATGACTCAGCAAACACTTATCTGGTGGTTTGCAGTTTAAATCTCTCATGTGAATGAAAATATTGGTCTGTCCACCAAAGGATAAATCATGCTGACTTCAGTGATTCCCTTAGTTATCCTCCAGCGCCACCAGAAGGTTGAGTTTTTTTAGTTGTTATTGAAGCTTCGCAATGATAATTAGATCATTTACAGCCATTAACGCCCCTCTTAGGATGAATTGTAACGGCTTGGTGATCCCTTAACATTCCATCCAACATCACTGTGAGGTCAAACATGTCAGGTCAACTAAAATATGTCTGCTTTACCAATACTTTTAAATTACAGCAGCTTCTATGTTTTTTGTTGTGTGCCAAATACCTCCGCCAGTGAGGTTTTGTCTTAATTGCTCTTTGTCTAAATGTTTGTTTGTTTGTTGGCAGAATATCTCCAAAAGTTCCTCACAGATTTTAAGTAAATTTTGTAGCGAGGTGGCCCTTAGAAAGAGGAAGAAGTGGTGTAGATCATGGTGGATACAGGAAAAAAATTTGCATTCTTGGCAGAGGTATGTACTCTCCAAGGGCCTCTCTAGTACTCAGATGCTAAGATAATGAACATGGCAAACATTATACCTGCTAAGCATTAGCGTGTTAGCATTGCCATTTTGAGCAGCATGCTGACATCAGCATTTACACTGTACGTCAAAGCACTGCTTTGCCTACAGCCTCACAGGACTGCTAGCATGACTGGTGCCTCATTAGCCCGGTCTCATTAGTTAGCATTGAAATGTTTCAGTGTGGCGTTTGCACATTCTCTCTGTGGCAGCCTGGGGTCCCTTAGGGTGTTTTGGCTCCCACTAAAATATAGTGACATGTGACTCTAAATTTAACATAAGTGTGAATGTGAGCGTGAATGCTTGGCGACCTATCCAGGGTGTCCCCCGCAACTCACCCAATGTCAGCTTGGATAGGCCCTTAAAATCCTTTCCTGCAAAGAATAAGCAGTTACAGAATATGTTGGGATGTTTGGACTGTAAAAGACTAAACCCATGATCACTGGAGGGGTTATAAAATAATGCAGCCATCCGTTTCTTGTACCTTTACACTTTACTGATAAAAAGCTATCGAGGGGGGTCAATCACACTGTTATATAAAAGGTGTGAGCTTTTTATTTGGCCAAATAAACACAGCAAGCATATCTCTGTAAGAATCTTGATAATGTTGACTCACGGGGTCAAAGGGTGCCTGTCACACTCCCCGAATGTGTCACATCCTGACGATAATCTCTCACTGTAGAGAGAAAACAATACAGGCCTACTTAGATAGAGACACGATCTGTGTTTACCTGGTGCTGCAAATGTGACCCATTAAAACACTTGTGAAAGCAGTAATATTTCAGTTCTTTTACGTCACAAAGAGAAAGAGAATAATAAGTCAAATGAAAGGATTAGGGAGAGGCTCAGATGTTTGCTTTGTGTGCTGTTTCAAGGTGATTAGTATCATGTGTGCTTTGTTGGACTGCACGGATCACATTCTTCCCTGAAGGGTGAGCAGAGGAGGAGATATTTGTGCCACCGCACGTGTGTGTACTTAACAAGACATGACAGGACCATAAAAGATTAGAAGGGTGGGAAAGTGAGAGTGGTATGAGCCGAACGAACCCAACTGTGACCTCAGGAATAATACTTACACACTTTTTGCAACAGAACATATCAAATCAGGCAGGCATGTGATGTAAATGCTGTTTATATGTGTGTGTTTTTGTGTGTGTGTGTGTGTGTATTCAGGGTGCGTTCTGGGGCCTGATGGTGGGTTTGGTGGTGGGTGTGTGTAGGATGGTGCTGGAGTTTGCCTTCCCGCCTCCCAGATGTGGCGTTGTGGACTCGGCCCCTGCAGTGCTACGCGGCGTCCACTACCTCCATTTCGCCATTCTGCTTTGCGGGCTCACTGCTATCGTGGTGACTGTGGTGTCACTGCTCACGCCGCCGCCCACCGTCGACCAGGTGTGCACACATAGATACAGTAAATCACAGAACTAATGGGGAAGTAAGTATGTAACTGTGTTGCTGTTGATACACCTGCAATGTTTCATTCATTCATTTATTCATTTTCTGTAACCACTTATCCTGTGTAGGGCCTATCCCAGCTGACTTTGGGCGGTAGGCAGGGTTCCTCCTGGACAAGTCGCCAGTTCATCACAGGGCCACGTAGAAAGACAAACAACCATTCATACTGACGCCTACGGTCAATTTAGAGTCACCAATTCATCTCTACTGCATGCTTTTGTTGGTGGGAGGAAGCCGGAGAACCCGGAGGGGAACCACGCAGACAACATGTAAACTCCACACAGAAAAAGTCCCAGGTCCTCAGGTGGATTTGAACCCAGGACCTTCTTGCTGTGAGGCAACATACCTGTCTAAATCCAAAAGATCAACAATCAACCATAGAGCAAAATCTTACTACACAGTAGAGTATTGTTGTTCACAATAGAAACACATTAGAAACGTTTCATATATCAGGTCTCATTGAAGCCATTTGTCACAGTGGGATGCTCTGGCCTATTAATGAGCCCACAAGGCAAATAATAGCCTTTCTGATTAAACAACCTGTCATAACTTATTTCATTTTTCACCACATCCATTCAACGTGTCATATTGATGATATTCCATTTGAAATATAGAAAATCTGCTGAACTATGCAGCTGATTTTAGTTTAGTTTATTTGTTTTATTTGTAAGGGACAAGTACAGAAAAACATGGACAGTTGCATAAGCAGTGTCCCATGTACTGCACACGTGTTTATAGCCAGAGTTCATTTCCAACACCAGTCCCTTGATGGGCATTGATAGTCCATCCAAACAGAACACACAGACAAGACATACAAATAAATAAAACATGACAAGATACAAAACATCTCAAAATATACAGATAAGAGATTATCTAGTTAGTCATGATTACAGTTCTGACCAAGTCAAGTTCATTGAACTTTTCTTTGCATAAGAAATCAAATCCATGCTAACTGTGATGGCTTTATGTTACTTAACCCAAGACTTACTGCCAAGAATAAAACTGAATCACACATGGCAATAATATGGAATTATATTACAAAGTTCACACTTCAAATTGACTGTCCTGCAAAAACAGTGTCAAACTTACTTCTTCTACCCTGGAAATAGATAAATACAGGAATAGAATCACTCACCATTTTAGGAAATGCTTATTTGCTTTCTTGCCTGCACTAAGAAGAGATTGCTACCACTCTCATGTTAGTTAGCTTAGCTTAGGTTAAAGTCTGAAAACAGGGAGAAACATCTAGCCTAGCTTTCTCCAAATGTAACTAAATCCACCCACCAGGATCTTTAAAGCTCAGTAGTTAACGTGATATTTTTCAGGTGGTGGAAGGTGATATTTGATACATTTTAAAAGAGGCAGACTTACTGTATCCTGCTTTTTCCAGTCTTTGTTCTATAAGCTAAGGTTTACAGGCTGATGGATCCAGCTTCATGTTGACTATACAGACATGAGAGTTGTATTGACCTCATCAAACTCTTTGTAAGAAAATGAATAAGCATATTTCCCACAATGTTTATTTCTGCCTTTATGTCAGGATTTTGTCAATGTAGACCCACATTCAGATTTTTACAGGCAGTATAGGTGAATAAGTGTTTGTCAATAAATAATATTTTGTCCCATTTTCCATTTTTTTCTCTCCCAGGTGTGTAACCTGACCTGGTGGACTCTGACCGAAGAGCCTCAAAGAGAAATTCCTCTACAGAAAGTGTCCTCTTTAAGCCACCGTAATTCGCAGTGTAAGAGTCTGAACATTTGGAAGTAAAACCAGCCATCATGTGATAAACAGTCACAGCCGTTTATGTTTGAGTCACATCATGTGTCTACTCTTTGTGCGTGATGTTTCAGGTTCTGAGCCAACACGGCGCGGGACATGTGTTCAGGGGACTGGACTGTGTATCTCAGCAGTACGGCGATCAGAAGGTACTCCAACTCCCAGAGTTCTCAGCGTTCGAGAGAGTGTTTTCTGGTCCAGGTTCTGCTGCGTCAATGCCCTCCTGCTGGTCAGCATTAACATTTTTCTCTACGCATACTTTGCCTGAGGATCAGATTTAGTGTCCTGCCCGACCCTCCTGCTGAACATCTGAGAACCTTCCAAAATGAACTTGGAACCCGGCCTGTGTGCCAAACGGCCTCTGATACCTCCAGACTCAAGAAGATTCCACACAAATTCAGTTGTTGTTCCAGATGTTATTTAAATATATTTAGCTCATTCATGAATATACATAAGAATTTGACATCCTTTTCTGGTTTTTAAGTTGTCATGTCAATTTGAATATTGTTCAATGTTTGTGTTTTGTATTCACAAGTGCAGTTGGAGCTTCAAGTGCATCCAAATTATACAGAAGTAATGAGAAGCTTTATATTTTATTATTACAAAAGTATCAGACAAATTATAGTTTATCAGAACAGAAAATGCCTATTTTTGACTACTAAATGGGGTATCAACCCCAAAGCTGACAATCTCTGTTCTAATGTGTATGTGTGTGTGTTTCTGTGAATTAGATTTTTTTTTTGTATTAATTTGAACAGATTCTTGAATGTGAAGAACTTCATGTCAATCAAAAGAAAAAAAATACGTTGACAACTTGTCCATCAAATGTTTTTTTCTTGTGATATTATCTCAAAAAAAGTTAAATATATGTGCATAAAATCTAAAAGTTTTTGTCTACAAATAAACGCAAGTTAGTGCATTTATAACCACATAAAATCACTCTGTATTTGTTTTCTGTACAGTTTGCTTACATTTACATAGGAGGAATTTGGGGGAATACACAAAATGGTCAAACAAAGAGAACATAAAGTTATATTTCATTTTTAATTAATCTCTTAAATGCACACTGTTGGTGAAGGAAGACATAAGAGCTCAGAAGACATGTTGTGAAGGTTCACTCCAGGATAACAACAATTATTTATAATTTTTTTAATTCTTTATTTTTGCACAGCAGTTTAAATTACAAACTTTCCAATCAAGATCATTATCTTTCTTTGCTGTCTATTTTTTTATGCCATACAGAGCGAGAGAACAGAACTTAATAGTTTGGGAGAGGTTCAGTGCACAGAGTAGAGCATGTACATGAAGCAATGAGAGCAACACCATGAGGATGCCAAAAAAATAAAATAAAGGCAAAAAATAGAGTGGTAATCTTGATAAAAATAATAATCAAGCAAACAAACATGTCAATTGCCAAGTATCTCTACAAAATCTGGCTGTAAGGGCTCTGTATACGTACGTGACCCATTTGGTCCAGAGTTAAGCAACAATTATTTTTATTATCGATTATTCTATCTGTTAATTTTTGATCTGTGAGATGTGATTAAAACAATAGAAACTCACTAAATTCAAGGCTGCATCTTAGTATTGCCTGTTATGTATGACTCACAGTTCAACATCCAGATGTATTAATTATGGCACAAGAATGAGGAAAAACAGCAAAATCTTACATTTGAGCAGATGGTGTCAGAAAGTATTTGTCAGTTTTGATTGATACTCGAAATTACATAATTTAAGTCCCTGAAAACTTGGTTTCTAGTTTTAAAAGAGTTCTCTCTCACTCCTCATTGTCAGACGCACAATGAACATTTTTTTTATTTTAAAAAAGGAACAAGAGATATTGTCTTGTTTTTCCACATGATGCACTTCCTCGTCAACGCCTACGTTCTGACTGGAATCCACATTTTCTGTTATCATTCAGGAAATGTCACAGCAGATATGAAAACAAATTCCAGATAAAAACAAAACAAACATCTGGCATCAAACCACATATGAAAAAAGAAATGTTGCTGCAGACACTACTGTATTTATTTGTGTAGAGAGAGAGAGAGAGAGAGAGAGAGAGAGAGAACACATCAAACAGGCTTTTCAAGAACCTTCTCTTGAGATCCTCCACTCCATTAGCCATCAAAGGGACATAAAACACACACACTGACATGAAACATTCAGTGTTCAAAAATTTGTACATTGTCTGAAATCCTACCTGCATTTCTTGCAATATGTTTTGAATGCTCATTCTAAGAGAGATAAACA
Organism: Chaunax sp. Z400; assembly: GCA_037577475.1. Taxonomy (NCBI): domain Eukaryota; kingdom Metazoa; phylum Chordata; class Actinopteri; order Lophiiformes; family Chaunacidae; genus Chaunax; species Chaunax sp. Z400. Next base: position 7,761,120 of record CM075191.1, on the reverse strand, counting down.
TAGAGATTCTGAGAGTTACATGACAGCAGTTATTACAACGGACTGTCCCAGCTGTGTGTGCTTCATGCCAAACAAGATCATAAATTATGACATTCATTTTAAATTATATAGGTTTCTACAGACAGGCAGAGCAAAGCCATGAAATCAGAGTGACAGATTTGTCTATGAACGATGCTTTATGAACTATCATACCCCTCCAACTGGTTCAAACAGATATGAGGAGGACTCTCTGGGTGAGAGGTATGAGAGTGCAGATGTGACAACTCCTCAGACCTGCTTTGATAAGGGTTGTTTTCAGCCTGAGGCAGCAGGCGAGGGGATGTGGGAGGATCTCTGAGGCAGACCACTTTCTCCACGCCGATGCTGGGGGTTCTGTAGAAGTCCACCAACCAGTTGAGGGAACAAAAGGACTCATCCCAGATGCAGTATTGACCGGCACCCTCCAGCACTCGGAAATGCTCCACCCTGTCCCTGTAGCTGCAACACAAGTAGATAAATGACAAAAAGGCATAAAGGCAAGTATGCACACTATGTGCCGACACCTGTGTTACCATAACAGTTGTTCCTTTGTTTAGGAGTTCATGCACATGCTATGTGCAAACTGAAGAGTGAAAAATTCACACAAAAATTCCGTTTGTGTGTTTCATTACAAAAGGATCGTCAATCTCAGATGTCAACACACAGAGTTGACATAACACACATCACTCTGGTCTGACAGAAAAGCTACTTTTAAAAGCTCACAAAAGTTTTGTGGTTATTAAATAATTTGTCCCCTATACTCTCAGTATTGGGATGCAATTACCTCACACTGGAATAGATTGAACTACAGCAAAGACACCCAGGGGTGAAATGTAGTGTGGTTAACTAAAGCTACTTTCAAAAACCAACTCAAACTCATTAGGCCCAACAGTCCCTTTCAATTAAATTAAACCCTAATCCGAATTCCAGCAACACACCTGTGTCATCAGAATGGCTGCCCTCAGGGTTCTGTTAAAGGAACTGAACAAATAAAATCATCAATCCACCCTTTCACCCACATCTACATCTACATTCAGCAGTTTCGTTTTTGGCACAGGCCCCATTCTCCTACCAGCATTCATGAAAATCCATCAAATACTTTATGTATAACTCATTTGCTGAAAAAAGGCCTATCTTTGATGTCAACAGATCCTCCCTGTTACCTGGATCCACTCCAAAATGTAATGAGTTCTTCCTTCCTCCACACCCAAACCTTCCAAGTTTCATCAGAATCCCTAAAGCGTATTGATAATAATTTATGCAGCATTAAAGAAAGTGGAAAAAAAAATCCTGGATCTGCCCTTCTGGATTTACATTTGGTTCTATTTGTGGCACATGTCTCACTCCTCCTCCAAGTTTCATGAAAATCTGCCAAGAGGTTTTTGTGTAATCCTGCAAACAAACAAATAAACACCAGTGAAATCCTCAACTTGACAATGGACATGTAACATGAAATTGTAATCAAATATTATACGCAAAAAGTCACATGCCTGCAAAAGATGCCACTGAATCGAGTTTATGCACAATAATGGCCACTTGCTCACAGGTCTACATAACTATTCCCAACTATTCAAAGTAAGTGTGAGGAATGGCAGTTTTGTTTTTGTATAAAATGTCCATCACTCAGACAAACTGGAGTCCAGGTTCGGGTGCAGTAGTTGATGCCACAAAACTGGCAAAAAAAGTAATTTAACTACTTGAATAATTATGCAAATATAAATATAGTTTACAACATGCAAATGACTGCAAAATGTAGTTACTCTGCTAGTTTAAATACATGTAGTTGATTACTTCCCAACACTGCTGATACTGTGCACCTCAATGAGTAAAATAAAAGCACTTCTGAGTGAATTAGGAATATAGAATAGAGCTGAACTTATAGCTGATCAATAGCTGTAAGTAGCTCCTCCACTTCCTTTGTGCATATGGGACAATAATACCCATCGAAAGTATTACTATACTACACTATACATAACTTTATTTGTGACGTTTTCTGCTTTACCACTTACTAATATCATGCAAAGATAGTGTGTAATATGGAATTAGGACACAAGTACTTTTCATTAACCTTGTGTTAATAAATAGGGGCGGCACTGTAGCGCGGTTGCCTCACAGCAAGAAGGTCCTGGGTTCAAATCCCACTGTGGACCTGGGACTTTTCTGTGTGGAGTTTGCATGTTCTCCTCTTGTCTGCGTGGGTTCCCTCTAGTTTCTCCGGCTTCCTCCCACCACCAAAAAAATGTAATATAGGTGAATTGTTTACTCTAAATTGACCGTAGGCGTTAATGTGAGTGTGATTGGTTGTGTGTCTTTCTATGTGGTCCTGTGCTGAACTGGTGACTTGTCCAGGGTGAACCTCTCCTCCTGCCCAGCTGGGATAGGCTCCAGCCCCCCAAGACCCTATACAGGATAAGAGGTAACAGAAAATGAATGAATGAATGAATGAATGAATGTATAATAAATGGTTTGTTTGTCTCGTTATAAAATACATTGTTGTATTTTGTCATCTTGATGAGCTGTCAACACACTTCGAATTGAATGAATCTTATCTGATGAACTCTTCTTGTACTTTATCGCCCTCTGTTGATCATCCTGAATATTACACTGTATAGTTGAGAATGTGTGCATGAACATAAAGCACCAAACTCTCAGGCCTTGCATGCAGACAGATGTTGTGCCTTAAAACATCACGTATGTGACACGTGTCAAATTGCATAATGTACCTGTGTCTATTTAAAGACCCAGTGGTGTTATGCAATGCCCTGATTATAGAACACATTTAATTTACCCTCACTGATTAAATGTTCCACCTCACTTTAGTGACCCAGATTACATCCACACACACACACACACACACACACACACACACACACACACACACACACACACACACACACACACACACACACACACACACACACACACACACACACACACACACACACACACACACACACACACTCCACTGACCCTGACAGACTCAAAGACACGTTCATGCTATAACTTGCTAATGCGCTCAATGTGACAGAAAACAAATGCTGCTGCCTACATGTTTCATGCAACACTTCTGGTTGAAGTAGGAGTCAGAGTAATGCAACCGTATCTTAAGAGTAACTACCTAAAATCAGGTAAAGGTTTATTTTAACACATGATGTGAACACAGTCAACACGAAAGCACAGCTTTGGAGGAAGGAGAAGTGTTTGCTTATCCATCAGAAAGAAGCTGCTGGACCAAAGGAGGAGATTAACCCGCAGATTTATTTACAACAATTAATCAAAATCAATGTGTGACTGACAGATTTTTCAGGACAAGAGTTTGACGAGTTCTGCTACCCAAACCCAAACTATGGAAGGTCCCAAAAAAAGGACCCGTTTGGTTGTTTTCAAATGTTAAGTATTCACTCTTTCATATTCTTGATGAAACATCTACACAGTGTTTCAACTGCGATCTTTTAGTCATCCATCTCACACAATACAGTAGTTTGGACTGAAACTACGGCTGCTACACTGCTAAGGTGTTGCTTTTGCTACATGGTCAGTGGAGACATGACAATATGTGGATGTCTACTGAGAAACACAACGGAGATGAACAGATGGAAAACGGCAGAAGTGTGGATTCGGAACTCAGATGTTGCACGTCGGGTTGTAAAGACCTAGGTCCAGACCTGGTCAGATCTCTACTGGCGAGTTGTGCTTGACCTCTGCTGGAAGTCAAGACGTATCAATGCATCTTAATATTACATTAAAAATATTATATCAATAAAAAGCCACCAAAGATGAACAACTTCCTGCTTAGAATTTAATGAACGGTACTGTGTGCGTTGGTCAGTAGCAGTCCACGATGACCTCTTGACCTGGTTGTGCGTCACAATGAGTGTGAGCGACACGAGCAGCCAGTATGTCCTGCAGCAGAGAGAGGGGGGAGTTGTGGATATGGTCACTGCTTTGAGTCAAGACGTCCAGCCTCTCGTCCAAATCCAGAGTCCTCAACACCTCACACACCCCAACCGTCACACCGTTGCCTCCCTCCTTCAGAACGTCACAGTCTTCAGAATGATCTGCTCCGTTGAAACTTCTCTGCGCTACAAGGTCCTCCTCTCTGGCCCCATAGCTCTTCTTCATCCCCAGTATCTTTCTGATCTCCCATCCCCATCCCCCGGCAGGCAGTTTACAGGACACCCCGGCAGCATCCAGTGGCCCTTGCGACAAAGGACAGACCGTGTCTCTGAGTCTTATCAACAGGTGACAGGCCTTCAGAGCCACGGGTCTGTTGCAGTCAACCAGACCACTCAACAACGCCGAGATGACGCCTTGCTCGACCAAACTGTTCATCGCTCCTGCCACATCTGACTCCATACCCTCTGTGTGAGTGCCAGTGTGAGAGTGCAGTGTGTACACCTGGTCAGATATGGGACCATAGGGGTGTGATGAGGCACGACGTGAGTCGGAGCCCTTAGAGTAACCCTGATGACCTGAAAAGGCTTCATCCAGCAGCAGCTCAGCCAGCTCCAGCGTGTGAACTTTCACCTCCCAGTCCAGGTCTGCACTTCCTTGTGAGAGGACGGTGCAAACACACTGCTTCAGGAGAGAAGCGGATGACGAGTGAGAGGGGTGTGAAGAGAACCAGGCGATGAAGTACCGTACGACGGCCCTCCTGGAGAATCCCTCGGTGTCCCGGGAGAGAATTTCAAGCAGCCGGCTCACGATTTCAGTCTGGAAGGAGACAGAAGTTTATCAATAAGATAGTACCTCCAGTTTCTTGTCATTATCTGTAAAGGTACTGTACACCTACACTATTTACAGAGAAGACTGTAATTAAGCTTATAACAAAGCAAGGACATATATCTCTAGTCATGATTGAAATGTACCTGCTTTTAATTTGTTTCAGAATTAAATTTAAGAATCTGATGATTACTTCTGAAACCATATGCTATATATTTCAGATCTTTTGACTCCATTATGCACCACGTCGCTTCACATCTGGGGTCCTGGGTTCAAGCTTTGACTGTTTTAGCTCCAGCATCAAACATTTATGTTAACGGATGCTAAAAGTCTGATAAGACTCCAAACGAATTTATTACACAAAATGCGTCAGTAGGCATTTATAATATCAAGAAACACTTAAAATATGATAACATATAGCATATATGCATAGGACCAAAAGATACAAAATACTGTAGTGTGAGCCTAAACGCTGATCCTACGCACCCAGCTGGATGTTGAGGTCTACATACGAGAACACTGGCCCTCATGCAAGAATGATTTTTTTTTTTCTCCTGTATTTGTTTGACAATAAGAAAATCCTATGTGGAATTCATGAAACATGTGTTTCAAGCCTGTTGATGAACTGCATTGTTTTCGGCTCAGTTGTTTTTTTGGTTATTACTTGCTTTAATGCCTTAACTGTTTTTATTTGCTTGAATTTGTTTTAACGTGTTCTCCTGGTTTTTTGCCATATTTTGTTCTTTGGGCAACACTGTGTTGTATTTTAAATGTGCTATACAAATAAACTGACTTGACTTGACATGTGAAAAATTGGATATCAACCAAGAAGAAATGTAGTGATGAAGTGTAATGAAGTGTGCAACTATTTCTGAGTGCCACTTAAAACTCTTAAATTGTTTCCACACACAATTTAAGATCAAATCTAGGCGTGCACATGATTCGTGTACGAGGCCAATTGTCTTGGTACGGAGATGGTAGAAACTTATGCTTATCCATCCAAAATTTTATATCACTGGTAGAGGAAGGTTTAAAATCTGAAACAATATTATTCTACACCAAAGCGACTTCTTCTTTCTAGTCTTGAACCAGCTCTTTTGGCCTATTTCTGCCTACCTCCTGCTGGCTGAGTGCCGCCCCCTGCTGCCAGCTGTGTGAAAGTGTCCTCGCCAGGGCAGAGATGGCGCTGGCTCTCACATAACTCTCTGTGTCCTGGAGTGCTTCCCTCATGAGAGGAGTTGTACAGCAGCCTCCCAGCAGAGCTTCTGATGCATTACACGTCTCCTCGGCTGATTTCAGGAAGACGCGCACGTCTGCCAGGTGTCCCAGAAACTCCACCGTTGAGTCTCTCACCTCCCAGCGCATGTCACACACACGCTTCCTCACCACCTGGACGAGATCTGATAGGAAAAGGCATAGACATTACATCTGTATGTGGATGCATCTGACACAGGAGAATATTGATGAGATTTAATGAAGAGGCTGCTGGTGAATGTTACCCAGTCTGAGCTGGTCTGTTATAAAAGAGAGGTCTGTGAACACGCTCGTCCACTTGACTAAGGCCTGGTAGGACTTGTGGAGCACCTAAGAAACACAGAATCATTTCAATGATAGAAAACGAAATTAGATGGATCAGGATTTACAGAGACTTTATTAATAAAAAATATGGAGCAGATGTTCAGTAGCTACAATCTGTTGTGAAACCCAGGCCTGAATATAAACTAGGGCCACTACAATTAATTATTCCTATTAATAATTCATCTTAAATCTAAATTATTTTTGCTGTTTATCTCTATGAAAATTTTTATTATACCACATCACAATATCTCAGAATCCAAGAGGATGTCTGGAGATATTTTGTTTTGTCCAATCAACGCCCAAACACCAAAATAATTCAATTAAAATAAAAAAGTTAATGTTTTGTATAAAAATAGTTGTTGAATCATTTTTCTTTCTATTTATTAATCAACTAACCATTTCAGCTCTAGTGTATACAGTATAGAAAGCCAACTCCACCAAATCCCAGACAACTGAGCAAACTGCAGGCACAGATTTAGGTCATGAGCTGCAGCTGAAAGCTCCAGAAAAAGCTAGGGATTGGACCTTTAAGATGCTTTCACACCTACTTTGTTTGGTCGTGACTTTTGGTCTTTTCAGTTTGATCCGGACCGAAATTGCAGATGTGAAACATCCCCCAGACCAAGGTCTGGATCAAACACCTGGTCCTTTGTTTGACAAAAAGAGGTAGTCTTGTTCTGGATCAAACTGATCCCTGATCCATGGTTTGGTACGTTTACAGTGTGAAAACACTTTTTTTTTGCATCGATCGGACTTTTGGACCAATTACAGGAAGTTACAGCAGGACAATTTTGCTTTTATGATGACCTGAACAGCATTCTGGGCAATCAGTCATCAAGTATAGGGAGACGCAGCCCACTTGGAAAATTGCAAGATGAAACCAAAACTGACCAGATCAAATGTATACAATGTAAGAAAAATCTAAAACATGGTTCAGACTTTCAGGTGTAAAAGCGCCCTTGGTAAACTTGTTATTTTATTGTTGCAATCTCAAATATTTAGCCTCCATACACAACAGATTGTGTCCATCAGTATGGACGTAGTATGTAAAGAAACATGTAATTACGCTGTAAATATATATGAAGTTATATCCATGTGTGCACCTACAGGAACACAAACACACTTACTGTCGGGTCGGAATCAGGATTGTCCAGATATTGTATCAGACATGTGAACACGTCACTGATTTTCTCTTTGTCTCCTGAAACATGCAAGATAGAGGATGAATGCTAAATATTTCATCCTGAAAACAAAACATCAAGACCAGTTTTTTTACTACGTTAAACTGACTTTTACACATTGGTAACTCAGTGCTGAGAAAATATCTTGTGATCATCTGTGCTGTTCTTCTGCATGTTTTCAGTATTTACTTGAGGAGTTTGTGTCTTGTTACACTACGTGAGTCAGTTCATGTCTGTTGGCCGTTTTTCAAACAAAGCTGTCAAGTTAAAGTTGTTAGGAAATGATACAGCACATTTTTTTTCTATTTGGTTCGTTCCACATTCACACACAGATTTACCCGTGCTGCTGTTGACAGCTGTAAGAGCCTCTAGAGCACATTTCTGAACTTTGACACTGCCGATTATATTCCTGCAAACCTCACTACAGCCAGTAGATGAGGAGACGCCACTGCAGATCTTTAGCAATGACAGTACTGCAGTGACAATTAAGTCTGGAGGACATGGGAGGAAATCAGAGGGCTGAGGGGAATAAGAGAGACAGTGATATTAGTTACATAAAATAAGAAGTGCACTTCCTCTACTCTGGTTTTGTTGTGCTTACAGTCTCACCATGAATGTGATCTGTGGTAGGTTCGTCAGACAGACACAGATCATAGAGATGCAACAAGTTTTTCTCTTTAGATGCTCCGACATTGAGAACCGGCGCTCGTCTGCTGCAGGAACAACATTATAATTAGATGCTAAACAACAAGCTTGCTTCTTTTCCATTCTTTTTTGTGTATATCTTTGCGTTTTACCTTTGGTGTCTGTGGCCAGTAGAGTCTGGCCAGTTATAATTTCGAGGGGTAGCAGTAGCATTCTCACAGCCCGGGTTGTGTGGGTAGTATCACTGGACAGAAACACACAAAAAGAAGAACACATCTCCCATGTGAAATTGGTAAATACATACTGGTTTTCTTTTACTACAAGCTGATCTTGCACTGGTGAAGCTAGATTCAACACCAGAGTGAGAAGTCGTGCAGTGAACAGATGCTTACTGAAGACCTCTGTGAAGACAAGCAGCTGCAGTGTGAATGAGGTCAGGGGGGTTGTTGGTGTTCAACATAGATGATAGCAGATGGGTGACACGTTGGTCTGGGACGTGTTCATCAGTGCCGCAGCTGCAGAAGGCAAACATTGACACTGTTTAACACTGAACCAACTCATTATACGTATGAAGGGTTTCATCTGTTCCACTTTTGATTCATTCACTAATAATTGTATTTCAGCTCTGCAACATTTCTCCCTCTTTTCTTTTACATTCTGTTCATAGAACAGGTGCAGGAAATAGACGCAGGATCTAATGAGTCAACTGCAAAAATTAAAAGATGTTTAAAAAAAATACATACAGTACATATTTGAAATATTTAGGGATTTACAGTATTATTCACAGATTAAGCCTTTGTAACATGCAGTATGGTGCTTTAAATAAACTGGCTTGATGAAACTTACTGTCAAGCCAGAAGGGAAGCCTCTGTGACTAAATTAAGGTTAAAGTCATGGGGCTCAGTAGATTAAAGGTGGCATAGCTTAATATCCTGCTGCAGGGCCCTATAATAGGTTAAACCATAATTTAAGAGTAATACTTAACTTAAACACATTTCACCATGAGTATTGATAACGTAAATAAGTTGTCACAGGTCTGATAACCCTAACCCTAACCCTATCATTATCACTTGTATAAAGTGACACATAAAGCTCAGGCTATTTCTTTTTGAACTCCCAGCATCCTTTACACAGTGAGATCAAATTGCTTCCTTCAATGTGGAGGTTTTACTTCTCTGGAGATGGTAATAACAGATCTATTGAGTGGTTTACGTATTTATTTTATTTACTGTCATTGTATTTATTGCTGTATTTGCTTTTATTTGACTTCCATCTGCTCTCTCCAGGGTTACTCTGTGTATGTGTTCATATGATAGAGCCAGTCTACCTGTATGCAGCCAGAATGGCATCCATCAGAGGCAGTGTGAGCTGACTGTAGCCTGTTGTCACCAGTTCCTCCAGAGAGTCTGTGACTGTCTGGAGCAGCTTGTACCGGAGAGGAGGCCTGGCCTGGGCCAGGACCAGGGCCAGCAGTTTAAGGGTCTGCAGACTCTGCTGGAGTTGTGTGTTTTCTTTGGGAACAAGGGAATCCTTGAGGTGCTCTGAGATCACCATGACAATATCAGCATGGATGGAGGTTTGCGTCCACCCATTATCATTCTTATTAACGCTGTTACATGCTGAAGATGAGACTGGCTGAAAGAAGAGCAGGATGTGGGCGAGCATCTGATTGACAGCTGAGGCAACGAATAAACTCGGGTCTGTTTGGAGTTGTAGGAGTGGCTCAATGAAATCTGGGGAGTTAGGAAAACAGATTTCACTTATCACGTGGTAAAATTCATCACCTGAACAGCTCTCATCAAGTTGTCTTTTATAATATTCAATACATTGATGTGAAAAAGTATCGGAGCCGCTCCTGCTTTGATACTTTTTCACAGCAGTGCATATTAGAGAGATTGTCTATTTTCCTATATCAAGTGTCACCTGATTTTACAAAGAAGCTCAACGCCTTTGGATGCTGCAGCAAGTTCGTCAAGCCCTGGATCCAACCAATCCTTAAACAGGCATCCTTCCATGACCCTGCTTCTTGCCAATGCTGAATGCTGAAAACCACATCCAGAACAGAGCATTCCTGCAGAGAGGGACATCACCAGCCAAGTCAAAAATTGTAATCAACAATGCAGTAAAATTGCAAGGCATCATTAACTCTACCTGAAGCATTCTGAAGCCATCCTCAGTGGCAGCCATTAATCCAGTGAGTTTAAGAGTGAAGGAAAGGACAGCAGGGTCAGAAGATGTGTTGGAAACCACAGCGGATATGAATTCAAGCAGACATGGGCAGGCCTCCAACAGAGATCCACCTTCAACAGGGGAGAAGGTGAGACAAGACATTCTTTTAATATAGCAACAAATCACAACAAAATATATCTCAATGCATTTTCTTAAATAGTAGGTCTAGACTGTATCTTTATTCTACAGACACCCAACAATTCCCCCATCAGCAAGCAATGGCGATGATAGCGAGGAAATATGTCTGCCTTTTAACAGGTAGAAACCTCTGAGCAGACCACAGAGCTAGGTGGGTCACCTCACAGCAAGTTCTAGGTTCAAATGGATGGATGGATGGATGGATGGATGGAAGGAGTTCAGACTGCTGGCAAGCAACCGAAATGTGACAACACATTCAACTCGGGGAAATTCTGGTGAGAATTTTTCACTTTTTTTTTTAGATTTGGTAGAGAATAAAATTAATTGACGAATGCAGCCTTATTTCTGTTCATATGGTGCAAATAATGGGGCAGGTAATTAAATTATCAGTAAACTGCAGTAATGGTAGAGCCTTTGGGGCCCCAAGGGTCTGGGGTTACTTTTCCCAGTCTTCTATCCATCCGGTTACCTGTGTTTACTGCAAGGAAACGTTGTGTCTCTAATCCATACAGACTTGTCTAAAAGCTCAAGCCTTGAAAGCTCCACACTGAGAAGTCCAACTAACCACCAACTAAAGCAAACAACCACCCCACCAAATTCAGTACTAACCAGACTGGGTGAGTCCTGTAAACCAGTCCAACAGTTTCTCCAGGCTGGTATCATCGGGCAGAGACCTCCCTGCGTCGGCCAGCACCTCACACACACTGGGCAGCAGCGACATGCACTCACTGTCCATGGTGTTTGCGTGTGTGTTTTAATGAGCCCTAAGGATACATTACAGTAGCCTACTTATCTAATAACTTTACAGCTAAATAGTTATATTGAAGCATACATAGCTGTTCATGTATTTGGAAATATAGCTGTAAGATAGGTTATGTCGCATTGAGTGGAAGGGCACAGCTGGCTAAAATACAAGTAACGACGTTAGGTTAGTTTTTCTTTGGATCTTACTCAAACCATGCTCGCGGGAAATAGTTTCGGGTCTCAGCATTTGTGGCTTCCCCATTCTTTCAGTAAAATTCGAGACTCGTAGCAATGGCGCCTGCACTCCTAAGCGAGCTCTAACAGTATGGATAGGTTGCTCTACATGTTAAGGCGCGACACATCGACGAGCGTATGTTTTACAACTTTAATTGTTGTCCGCAGCGTCTCATTGCTTCCGAACAACTTCCGGTGTTACATTTCCGTCACATCGACCATTTTCAAGTAATCGCACATGGTGCCACACCGGGTGAGGGCCGTCAGCCTGTAATTGTATTTTTTTTGGATTTTGCTCATTTGTAGCGAGAAATCCGTCTCATAGTCCTGATAAATGCAAGAAACAGTGGATATGGTGGAAGAGCCCGACTATGAAGAGGAGGAGCCCTCGTTCAGTGACCCGGAGGACTACGAGGATGACATCGAAGACGAGGGTGAGCGGCAGCAGGATAAACGCCGGCTTTAAGGCCTATCGCTAACAGTTAGCTAATAGCTGTGTGTCACTATTGGGCTCAAAGGCGGCGCCACTGCTAAACTAGCTAGCTAGTTAGCTCATTATGTCTTTCGGACATCAGCGTCTAAATGTTTAGGTGGATTACGACGAATAAAACTGACAACATTTTCATTAAACACAACCCAAACATCAGTTTATATATTAGCTTTATCTGATGCTATAAAAGTTTCACGCCTCTTTTAAGCGCCAGTCAGATTCCACCCAACTACTTACTGTGTGGCCTTGTCGCTCTCGTTTGGAAGATACAAACGGCGTAATGGACGAAGCTGACTAATGAAAATAAAATTATTGTTGTCTGAATGGGTAATGAAGGCCCAGGCCACCATTGCAGTCTATGGTTCGCGAGAACCAGGTCAGCAAAGAACACGTGAACAAAGACACGTTAGTTCTACAGCAGGAACTCTACCATATTAGGCTGCGTTATTACTAAATTATTGCATTGCTTAATGCTGTCAGTGTATTAGATCAACTTACTAAATGAAATCATCAGCCCTGTATTAAAATTTAGCTGTGCGAAGTCTATTCTGTGGTGCCAGTTTTTGTGTTGGAAAGGAGTTCTTTTAAATGTAGTCCATTTGGTGGCTGGTGCTGTTGAACTCCATTGTGTCAAGATTTTTTGTGTCAATCGCATTTATGCTTCACGATAAACAGATGGAGTCTGAAAGTGTATTTGGAAACATGGGTTAACACATACGGATCGGATAAGAGACTAACATTGCTGTTTCCCTCTCTGATCTTCCCACCCCTCATTGTCTGCTCCTCAGAGCTCCTTGGTGACATCCTGAAGGAGAAGCCCCAGGAGGCTGATGGCATAGATTCTGTGGTGGTGGTGGACAATGTCCCTCAGGTGGGGCCAGAGCGGTTGGAGAAACTAAAAAACGTCATACACAAGATTTTCTCCAAGTTTGGCAAGATCACCACTGAGTATTATCCAGATGCTGACGGTTTGACCAAAGGGTATGTGTTTTGCTCTCTATGCTATTATGGTAGTGTAGTACTTTAATGCACTAATAATGAATTCATTGTTAATTAAAAAGACCCATATCACATCCAGGTACATATTCTTGGAATATGCTGCTCCTACCCAGGCCCTCGAGGCGGTAAAGAACGCAGATGGATACAAGCTTGACAAACAACATACATTCAGGGTTAATCTCTTCACTGATTTTGACAAGTAAGTGTGTAATGTCGAATAAGATAGTAACTGCAGATATGTGAGACAAGTAGATCAATTCTATTTGCTTGTTATCACAGGTACATGAACATTAGCGATGAGTGGGAAACTCCAGAGAAGCAGCCTTTCAAAGATTTTGTGAGTGTTTTATTTTTCTTTGTAATAAATTTTCCTTTTTACTCTTAATTATAAGTAGTTTATTACTATTTTCTGTACTTATTCAATTTAAAAAGAGTATGAGGTGTTGCCCCTATCTATAAATGTGACCACTAAATATCAGCAGAACAACTAATATGCCAAAATGCTTTAAGTTCCACTAATTGTGTATTTCTGTGTGTTTAGGGAAATATGCGCCACTGGATTGAGGACTCAGACTGCCGTGACCAGTACAGTGTGATCTACGAGGCTGGAGAGAGGACTGCCATTTTCAATAATGACGCTAAGGATCCAATCACAGCGGAAGAGAGAGCGGTAAGTGGCTGATTGCACTTTGAAATGCAAGACTAATGAGATTATTCTAAGCATGATTCACCAGTAGTGGTTGGCTTGATGACTAATATGTTTGTGTCTTCGTGCAGCGCTGGACAGAGACATACGTGCGCTGGTCTCCTAAAGGCACCTACTTGGCCACCTTCCACCAACGTGGCATTGCATTGTGGGGAGGCGAGAAGTTCAAACAGATTCAGAGATTCAGTCATCAGGGTGTTTCCCTCATCGACTTTTCACCTTGTGAGAGGTAAAATAAAACAAAAAAAAACATGCTTTTGTACAGAACTCAGTGTCTCCCCTAGAAATTGTCTTAGGCATGGTGGCAAGAGCTGATAGAGACTATGCACGCGCACCAAATCTTTGGTCTTTATTTCCATGTAAAACACTTTAGACAAAGTGATCACAAGGACAGGATGACTCAATAAACTGCATTTATTACACAATACCACACTTCACTTCACTGGAAGAAGTTACAGCACATAAAAGAAATTCTTTGATTCACTAAGGTTACGTGGAAAATAAGTCGTTCAAAACTACAACCAAAAAAAATCAATTCCACATGAAATATTATACCAAATTATACAAGTATAATACAGTCACATGACTGTTAAAACTACTCAGTTGTGCAAAGTACACACTTAAACACATCATGAACACAGTGTTCATGACTTATTGCTACACTTGATCCTCCTCGGCTTGGAGAAAAATTTCACAATGGCATCATGGTATGGAAACTTTGTCACAGGAGGCCCATTTATTGATATTTTCATACAGGCTCCAGTCTGCTCTCCTTCCAGTCGGTTTTCACCGAAAATGAAGATTTGTCTTTGTTTAGTAAATTCTTAAATTTAAAGATAGATTTATATTTATTTATATTGCTAAAAGCAATAATGAGTTGTGTGAGTTACCCTGTTCATGGTTGAGAAATCTGGTTCACAGTTCCCACTGTTCAGAGGAACGGTGAATTATGATTATTGATTATTTTTGAATGAATGATTATTTGATGATATTTGGCATATAAAAAAATATATCTTTTGGCCTGTTTGCCTGACGGCCCACCAGGCCTGTATGATGGTAGGGGAAACCCTGGTACTATTTGACAAAAAGCTTTAGTCAGTACCTGATGAAGTGCTTTTGTATATATGTATATGTAAGCATTAGCATGAAGTATTATTGAATGAATTCAATTAATATCTGATTATTAGTCTTTTTTTCTGTAAATTTTATTCATAAATTCTCAGCTTCTCGGTACAAGATGCAGGACTCGGACCACATTTTCCATTGATACATTTTAATCGCCTGATTGCACACATACACACCAGTTCTACAGGTGCACATTGCTTTGTTTTGCCTGAGGTGCTTTTCCGCTGCTTTTTTGAAATTGCAGCATCTGTAGAGATGAGCCTCTGCAGTGTTCATGGTTATTAATTGGCTCAAGCTCCGATCAACAGTCATAGAAACATGACACTTGGTGGGACATGTCAATTTTCGCCCTTCTGTCATGATGCTATGACATGCGTTGAGGTTCCAGATGTTGGAATGTAAATAGTTTTCCATCCACCTTCATCTGCATTCATGATGTGAAACTTGAAACCAGAGAAGAAAGGCAAGCTTGTCTGCTGGCAACACAAAAAGGAATCAGTCATGTTTTTTTAATTGGGTTTACCCATGTTTAAAGCCTGCATATACATGCTAATTTGTTCTGCGATGCCTTCCAGGTATGTAGTCACCTTCAGTCCACTCATGGACACCAAGGAGGACCCACAGGCCATCATCATCTGGGACATTCTAACTGGACAGAAGAAGAGAGGTTTCCATTGCGAGAGCTCTGCACACTGGCCCATATTCAAGTAAGTGCTCTGTGCTTTTCTTTTTTTCTCTCATTGTTAAAATCTCTTTTACATGCAGGGAATATATAATGTGTTAAATATATTATATAACGGAACATATTTGTTCTCAGGTGGAGCCATGATGGGAAGTTCTTTGCTAGGATGACAACAGACACGCTGAGTATCTATGAGACTCCAGTAAGTAGACTTGATTTTTAAAAAAGTAGTTTAATTTAACCAATGTGTTCAAGTGACAGTAAAGTCATGCTGCTTCTCTATGCAGTCTATGGGCTTGCTTGACAAGAAGAGTCTCAAGATTTGCGGGATCAAGTAAGAGTCTTTGATAATTCCTTCATGATTTGTTTCTTGAAATTATACACTTCAAATTGTCACAACTTTCTTTATAGAGATATTGACATGAATCTGTGTGTGTCTATCTACAGAGACTTCTCATGGTCTCCTGGTGACAACATCATAGCCTTCTGGGTACCAGAGGACAAGGACATCCCAGCTAGAGTGACTCTGATGCAGTTGCCTTCCCGTCAGGAGATCCGTGTCCGCAACCTCTTCAACGTTGTCGACTGCAAACTGCACTGGCAGAGAAATGGAGATTACCTTTGTGTTAAAGTGGACAGGACTCCTAAAGGAACACAGGTACGAAATTGGAGAGAAAGGTGTGAAACAGCTGAGACCCGTCCGGTAAAATTCAAATAATTAATTTTTCAATCCTTTTTCAGGGTGTGGTCACCAACTTTGAAATCTTCCGCATGAGAGAGAAGCAGGTTCCTGTTGATGTGGTCGAGATGAAGGGTAAGAATGTAATAGAAGACATAAAGTAACGGGGATTGTTTCTCTTACAATATTAAAAGCCTGATCTATTATTTGTTGCATTTCTGTCTTCTCAGAAAGTATCATAGCCTTTGCATGGGAACCGAACGGCAGCAAGTTTGCTGTTCTCCATGGAGAGGTTCCCAGAATCAGCGGATCGTTCTATCATGTCAAAAACAACGGCAAGATTGAGCTTTTAAGTGAGTACACCACAAAGTGGCAACTGTCCTGCATATGCTAATGCTGCACAGTCTGGGGCACCTCATACACTTCCATTGAACTTGATGTTTTGTCCTTTTTTTAACAGAGATGTTTGACAAACAGCAGGCCAACAGCATCTTCTGGAGCCCCCAGGGACAGTTTTTGGTGCTGGCTGGACTCAGGAGGTGTGTGTGTGTGTGTGTGTTTGCATCGAAATGAGTGACAGACACTAGAAGCCGCTGATGACAAACTAAATAACTTTTCTGACACCTCGTATGAGAGCTAAGCTCCTGATTCAAACTCCTATCTGAGGCTCACAGTAGAATATATTTGCACTAATGTGTGTCATTTCTGATGAATGTCATCTTGTTTGTCGGGGGGGATATAATAATGTCTTTTCCTGTGTGTATGCATCTGTGCAGCATGAATGGAGCTCTTGCCTTTGTGGACACGTCAGACTGCACCCTGATGAACATAGCAGAGCATTACATGGCCTCTGATGTGGAGTGGGACCCGACCGGTCGCTATGTCGTCACCTCCGTCTCCTGGTGGAGCCACAAGGTACGTGCTGCTCTGTCACACCGCAAATACTCGTGTTTTCCTTTTCCTGCCAATCCAAGTCACTGTTGATTTGTGGAAATTCACACTGAAGCTGCTCTCACATTCTTTCTCCTCCACCTTTTTGTGTGTGTGTGTGTGTGTGTGTAGGTGGACAATGCATACTGGCTGTGGACGTTCCAGGGCCGTCTTCTTCAGAAGAACAACAAGGACCGCTTCTGTCAGCTGCTCTGGAGACCCAGACCTCCCACCCTGCTCAGCGCAGACGAGATCAAGGTATCATTTTATCTACATCATATACTGCATGTTAGTGTGCCGCCAATGACGACAAGCTAAATAACTTTTCTGACACCTCGTATGAGAGTTGCTCTGCAGCTCCTGATTCTAATTCTGATCTGAGGCTATAGTATTCTGCCTAATTTTGATTTGTGGCTGGGTAAGCTTCTTTTACAGTAAATATCTATCTGCGTCTTTCAGATAATCAAGAAGGATCTGAAGAAATATTCAAAGATCTTTGAGCAGAAGGATCGTCTGAGCCAGTCCAAGGCCTCTAAGGTTCGTCCTTTTCATTTCTTTAACAGATTCAGACTGTTAACATCCATCTTTCCTGTTATTTAGTAGAGTTTTTTGGGGATATAGGAATGGGTTCTGTCTGCCATCACACTTCAAACTGAACATGTTTTCTCAAAAACCATTTAAGATTTAAGAGGCAAAATAAAGTTGGTAGAGAGCTTTAATATGTACTGTAGTAGAATGAGTTTGAAAATTACTGCTGGTTGTAACCCTTGTTATTTTTGTACCTTTTCTCAAAAACTGTTGAAGATAGTTGAATGAAATGTTGTTAAGAGATTTATTTCACTTGATTTAATGGCCCTTGAGTCAAAATTTGCTTACGCTAACAGTAGCTGCTTCCATGCTGAGCTAACATTTCCTATGACACTCTTATTTTACACATCATCATCGTCTCACTTCATTCTTAAACGTCGTCTCTTACAAACTGCATGTTTACAATCCCAAACACTTTTCTGTTCAGAAGCTGAATGTTTTTATGTGTGTGAGCAGGAGCTGGTTGACAAGCGCAGGTCCATGATGGAGGAATACCGTCTCTACAGGGAGACGGCGCAGCAGATCTATCAGGAACAGAAGAGCATCCGCCTGGAGCTCAGAGGAGGTGGGACTGCTTCACTTTTGCACACCTGAGCTTCCTTGTCTCCTTCCACAGTCCTTATCGTTCAGTAAGAAAAAATGCTGACATTAGTTTCTGTCTTCCAGGAGTGGACACCGATGAGCGGGACAGCAACGTGGACGACTGGGAGGAGGAGACCATTGAGTTTTTTATCAACGAAGAAATCATTCCCCTTGGAGATCTGTAGTCCCCTACGCAGGTAAGACTTTCACACAAGCAATTAAGATCTATTGTCACTGTGTCCTCAGTCCTGATTGGTATTCAGCTGGTTTCTTCTCTCTCTCTCAGTTCATCTGTTTTCGTGTGGAAGAGAGGAGCCGCATCATTGACTGGAGGACGACGACCACGCTGTGAATCTTGGGGTTCTCCAGCCTCAACATTCAACTTTTCATCTTTAGTGTCATCATCGAAGCACGCCTTGAGGATCAGCAGCCACACTGAGGGAGAAGAGAGAATACTTTGTATTGAATATTTCCTCTTTGTCTCTTCAACATCATTTTTTCCTCTGTGGAACTTGATATTTAGTAATTCTGCCTCCTTCGTTTCTATTCATTATTTGGAAGTACTCAAATCTCAGCCTCATCTCTTATTGGACCTTCTTCCCAGGGTTGTTTATGTACTAGCCTCACCATGCTAGCATGTTATGACAGGGCAGCAGAGAGTGCCATACCAGCCGGGGGTGAAGCTGTTGTGATTAAACAAGTAGCCTTGTTAATAAATGTGCTGATGGGGCACTACAGTGGCCTGTATCCTCCTCCTTTCAGACTAGGAGTTCACACAGGGAGGGGCAGCGCTGTGGGAATAACTTTAAATAAACATTCTAACACAATAATACCAGGATGTGTCTTAGTGTTTCTATTGTATTGTAGAGAGTCGCCTCTTGTCCTGTTCAGACCTCACTGACAGAACAGCTTCAAACCAGTTTGACTTTTTAATTTACCCTTGTCATATATAATAAGAATAAATCAGACTGAGCCTTTAATTATCTTGTTTGCATACATGTTGCTTTTGGAGTATTTGTTCACCAACCTCACCTGTCAGTCAGATTTTCTCACAGCTTAAGCTGCCGTTCGCTTATCTGCTGCTTAGACGTTAACATAAATATAATAAATCACATCTCCTAGTGGTAGTTGTGGAAACTCAGTAGCCGCATTTAGTCTTATCCCCGTTATTTAAACACATTTCCTGAAACATTTAGCTCAATTTTTCAAAACTAAAAACGGTGAAGTGAACCATTTTTGTCACGTCTCCAAAGCACCTTGTGTGATCAATTTAAATATCAAAATTCTTTTTATGCATGTTTTGGCTTTGTGCATATTCAAATGTATGAAAGTGCAGAAATTGTTCACCTTTTATACTAAATGTTGCAGCCCATTCTGTGAGCTGTTTTTGTCTCATAGGTTGCAATTGAATGGTACATACCAGTTCAAAGACATTTGTCATATTGTTAAACAGTACTACCAATACATCACATTAATATTGCATTGACACAATCATAACTATCAGAATGACTAAGATCCCAGCTTCCCAGAGTTTAGACTTTAAGATTGTGTGTATTTCATTAGAAGTATTGGCTCTTCTTCCTCCTCTTCCTCTTCACTCTTTATGTCCTCCATGCTTAGATGGTTGATTTAAGTGTTTTACCAATTAGGCTGGAAGAGGTATTTTCCAATTGAACAAGATGTACTAAAGGACGTGCTTTTCAAAAATGTGATATAGAATTTCTACCGGAGGAAAAGCAGCAGAGTTCGCAATCAGGTGGGTTTTTTTAATAGGGGAACTTTGAATTTTCAGAATTGTGTGCATAGTTTTAGTTTTTGTGTTTATACGAAGGAGAAATCCGTAAAAGCATACAGTAGCTCTTTCTAAAATTAAGCTGCTGACAGATTCTCCAGCTGCCACTAGAGGTCACTGTATGATTTTAAGACAAGTTGAAGCCTTCTGATGACCTGGTGACCTGTCTAAGGAGTGTCTGGCCTCATTGTCAGCTGGTATAGACCCCAGCCCCCTGCGACCCTGCATAAGGATAAGCAGTTAAAGACAATGGATGGATGGATGAGACCATTTACTGTAGGGAAAACGTGCTGAAGGGGAAATTTATGTCTGCTCAGATGATTTTAATACCCTTACACTGTAAATCAAGTTATTTGTAAGTCACAGACATATTGTCTAATGTGTATTTTGTGATTCTCAAGGCTTTAAGCAACAAACTCCATGAGGTTCTCTCATATCTTATGGACAGCTAGCCTTTCATTAAAGTGACAGATTCTTTATACATTCATTTATCAAACCATCCTCACTTTTCACAAGCATAGAGTATATTTTATACTGTGTGGAATAAATAAACTATTTGGAGACTTCAGTCACGATGTTTTCCAGATGGCTGGCTTGGCCATAATTACAGTATAGTTGTGCATTTTATGTTCAACATTTTGCATTACTGTTATCTAGACTAACTCAAACAAGGTTCATTAGTCTGGGAGCTTGATTGTGTGTTGTTCCATCCTCATTAACCTTAATGTGAGTACACTCTTGTTCAAATGTTGATTGACAAACATTCAGTTAACCTATTTAAAGAACATATCTACCACTTAGGAAGCAGTTCTGGTGAGATGAATGTCCAGGTTTTATATACTTTATTGTTAAAAGGGAGGATTTCAGAAATAATGAACACCTGAACCACCTTGTTAAACCAAACAGAAAGTCTCATATTGTTATAATTAGTCTACTACAACTCTTTCCCCCTTTTCATGATGGAGATGGGCTTCCATGATGTTTGATCTACACTATCTACATCTACATCTTGTTCAAATGTTTGTGCAGTTTGACAAAGTGAATAGAAATAAAGACTTAAAGATATCATCTATTATCAGCTTCTACAAAGCTGTCCTCATGACTCAATTTTAAGATGCTGCAACATCAGAAAGTAAATGTTTTTCAAATATTGATGTACCTTTTTCCTAAATGAGGGAACCCAAACTATAAGCTGATGCATTTGAACCATATGACTTTCTACTTTCTAGGGAAAATGCCTTCACTGATGTTTCTGACTTGTTTTTAGAAGCAGGATCAGTGTGGTCTTACCTGTTAGTAGACGGCCTTCTGATGTGGAAACAGTGGACACCCTGTCATTTTCCCATCGGCTCACAGTTGTTATAAATATACATTAAGAGACAGCTTCTGTGCCATCATTCAGTCATGGATGATGGGTGTTTAGAGTTTAGAGAATGACAAAATAAGTTCAGAAGTGAAGAGAAAATATACTAAACTGAGTCAAAGAAGCACCTATAATATATACAATGAATCATTTCAGCTCAACAACCTTACAATAAACATCTCCTTACTGAAAATCTGTTTTTAGGCAGAAGTGGTTTTAATCATTTGTAGGACTTCACTTTGTTTACTACACAGAGGAGAACCTTAACATTAGCAGTTCAGTGCAACGTCAGAAAAATAGAGCCGCAAAAATGACCAAGATGTTCAATCAACTAATTCTCTCACACTTCAATGAATGGTAACTCTATGTAAGGTGTTAAATGGAACTTTTTTTGTTTGTTCTTTTGTTGTTGTTTCTTTTACACTTTTTGGCCAGTTTGATGAGAT
This sequence comes from Chaunax sp. Z400, assembly GCA_037577475.1. Classification (NCBI taxonomy): domain Eukaryota; kingdom Metazoa; phylum Chordata; class Actinopteri; order Lophiiformes; family Chaunacidae; genus Chaunax; species Chaunax sp. Z400. Next base: position 7,739,249 of record CM075191.1, on the reverse strand, counting down.
TTTATTCATAACAGGTTGTACTGTAATGCTTTTTAGTGCCATAGCAAGGATTTCCCCTAAATCCCCCTCAGAGAGTTTCAACCTGAAACATAACAGACGGTCTTTACATTTTTATTTAGGCATATTTGGAATTTTATTTATTCAGTTAACTATTCTTGATCAGAAGTAGAATTGTGGGGCAGAATTGCTGGGCCTATTTATATGACCCCTCAATATGTTGCATCAAACTCGATATGCTATCTATATTTGGCCAATGTTTGTAATTGGGGAATAATGTCTAGTCCACAAATTTCCAAATAAATCAATAGGAAAAATTTTAACGTGCATGATCAGCTATTTGGAACGTAATTTCTACCAAGAAAATGAAAGAAAAAAATAAATAAAATAAAAACTGTGCAAAAAGTTAGATATAATCAAGATGAAAATAAATTAGTCATTTTGATCTATATGATGAAATCAACTCAGAATGTCATTATTATTATTATCATGATTATTTAAAAAAAAAGATCTTGATCCAGATGATAAAGATGACTATGAGTTAGTTCTTCCCTGCTACTCGCCCCACCACTTCACCCAGTTTCATTGTAATCTGTCAACATATAGTATATACATATAGTATATATACATATATATATATATATATATATAGTACATATACTTTTTTTTCATGTCTTGCTTGAATTATGGCTACACTGCCTCCAACGATTTCTGGCGGTACTGCTCTGTTTCCTCTGTTTTGTCCATTTCATCCACACCCAGAGGCTTTAAGGAAACGTGCACGAATACGAACAAACGAAAAGACTGCAGAGTTCGAACAGACGTTGAGCATAAATGAGCCTTTAGAGGGAATTTGGTTATTTTGGGGAGCTGTAATAAAATCAGACTTTATCCAAAAAGACCTGCCAGTCACTACAGGATCTCAGCCATAGTAATAAACATTATATTTCTAAATTTTATAAGTTTGCACACATTCCTGTACAACTGGTTGATAATAACAGACATTGTGTTTCCATCCGACTGCAGAAGATGAAACACGATGCAGCATTAGAGCAAGAAAACACTCTGCTACTTTCTTAGAAGTACTTTTTATTTCTCACTGTTCTCTTATTTGTCTGACTCATGCCACCCCCACACAGGTATGACAGACACAATCAAGGCAAACAACAACTGCCCTTTCTGCTAATGTCCCTCAATTACAGGGAAAAGCAGGGACTTCCAGAATATAATTGATGCACAGGTCAGACATAAAATAAGTGAAAGTATTAAGAATAACAAAGAGCTCTGCTAATGCCTGGAAATCTTATTTCAGAGTGTTAATTTCATTTTATTTTAATAATAAATACTGTGCTACATGTACAATTATTATGAGGTACTTTTACTGTGTACTTTTGGAGTAATCCTTCCTTTAAATATCTTCTAGACGTAACAAATAAGCCTTTTCATCTGACTTTGATGTGGAATAAAAACTTTATTTGGGACAGAGTAGTGGGATCTAGCTTGAAAAGATTTGTTGTAAGCAGTATGGTTTCATGCCAAGAAAGAGAACTACAGATGTGATGTTTACTGTGTCACAGCAAGATGATTCACCATGTTACTTGACATTACAAGAAAGATCCACAGTGAAAATGTCATGTGAAAACAGGGCTATCTGGAGAACAGAGAAGTATGTGGTACAGGATATGTATGAGAGCAGTATGACAGCTGTGAGGTATGCAGTAGGAGAGACAGATGTGTCAACAAATAAGTCAAATGAAATTATCAGTATCTTCTTATATAGAGAATATATGTAACAAAAACACAACAATACTAAATGAATTAAACAGATCAGAGGAACCTGAAACAACAACAATGGTTGAAAAATAAAATATAATGCTGAATAATTATTTTTAAAAATATGTACAGATGTACAAACCATTCAGAAAACATCAAAAAATAAAGTACTTTAATTTAGACATTTACTCCTCTTAATTCTCCTTACAAACTACGTCAATAATAGACTCAAACTCTCTTGTGGGACATTTTAACTGCTCTTGGACGCCCCCTGGTGGCCATAGTTTGCTCATGCGTCGGCCTCGTGATTACAGTGCAAATTAACCGGTTTATTGGCCATTATTATCTGTATATTAGACATTTCATGAGTTTTGGCCCTAATCACGTTTTAATATAATGAAACATCGCGTTACTTCCTGTTTCAGGTTACGTGAATCTACGTAATGTGTTTTATCTTTTGAGCTACATCATAGCATCGTTTCCGGCAGTTAGCTAATTCGAGAGCAGACGAGGACTTACATCTGAGAGTTTCTGTCTTTCATTAGTCAAGTCTTTTTTCTGTTTGACCGACATGGCTTCGATTATAGAAATATTTTCCAGCTCTGCTGAGAGTCAAGACTCCGGCGAACAACTGGGTGAGTTGGCGCAGGCCAAAATTTCGAATTTTGCTACACTTTTTATTTTTATTTTGAGAAGTTGCCGTCATTTCACCGTTTACAACCGGATAAAAGTAGATTTTATACTGTGGCGATACGTTTCAACACTTTTATCCTAAACATTTGAAGGTTTGAAGGCCCCCAAGAAATCTGAAACACTAACGGAAATTAAATGGTGAAATCATATCGATTATTAGGTATGGATTGTGAAGAAGATCACTAATTGAAAATGAACACGTTAATAGAGCGGTGCACTGCGCTGTCAGTTTATGACCAATCAGAAATTGTTAGTTTGCTCTTCAGGAAATTTAGAAATAATAAATTTGCCCCCTGGTTTAAATCCCACCATTATCACAACTTCAATGTTTGTTTATTGACTGAAATGTTTGTCTTTTTACTGTAAATCACATCATTTATTTGTTTGCACATAACTGGTTATTTATATTAATATTTATAATTGCATATACTCCTAATTCTCTGGGGAATATTTAAATATGAGTTTATGTAAAGCAGACACTTAAATCCACAACACAATTAAAACAAAGAGATGCTTACATTTAGTTGTGACCAAATTTTATTGAACAGTAACACTATTAATTATAACTATACTATATTATATAAGTATTAACTATAATTATTATTAATTATAACCAATATAATAATATGCTGTTCTTCCTTGTTAATTAATCAGATTTGCTTGATAGGAAAATTAGTATGATGCTGGTATTTACTTTTGGAGTGTGGAAGTCACTCACACAGTAGATATGTAGTTTCTATTCAGCACATTCAGCTAACTAAATGATCTTTTTTTGTTTTTGCAGGACCCCACTCTGACCCCAGGAGTTCCATCGTGGCAGCGAGAAAGAGAGGACTTAAGAGAAGCACTGTTGAGAGTGCAGAGAGACCTTGGAAGAGGACTAGGACCAGTCAGAGTCCTGCTGAGAGCTATGGCGAGAAGAGAAGGAGGAGCAGGAGGAGACACGGGAGGAGACATGGGAGGAGAGAGAACCACTATCCCTCTGAGGCTCCCAGTAACCAGGCTCCCACCGTGGCCTCCTGTTGCATCAACCCTGGCACCTCCTTGTCAACGACCAGTGCTCCCACCAATACCAGAGGTAAGATGGGATTTAATACTGGAGTTTACTCTTCATGAGACGTAATATTTATCTTATGATGAAATAAGGCTGGTGAAATAATCCTGATGATGTCATGGTGGTGTTTGAAAGAAATGGGAATTTAGGAGGAGGGGTTTCTAATGAAAGATGCTAGTGAGCTGCATTATGGGGAAATGTAGGATTTTGCAGCTTGACCTATATTGATCATCTGGATACCTGAGCCTCTGCTGCATCAATTAGCACTATTCTCATTTAAATGTGTCTCTTGTGAGTCTGTGTGTATATTTCTTGCTCGAAAGTGAGATGAGACAACATTTCTCCTGTCATCAGTCTTTATGCTAAGCTAAGCTAACTGGCAGCAGGCCCAAATGTCCAAAAGCTTGTCTGATTCTTCAAGGGTTCAGCCTTGGGTTTTGGATTCGTATTGGAATTAGGATCCAATTTTAAAATAATGCTGCTTTTACTAGGGATTAGTTTATCATTTTAATTCATGAAAGTTGTGACGGAGTTTAATCAGATTGTTCTTGTTTGTATTTTCTTGTTAGCTGCCTTTAGAGCCCAGTACGTTGAGGGGGCCCTGCTGGGTGAAGGAGGATTTGGTTCTGTGTTTTCTGGTCACCGCCGACACGACAACCTGCCTGTAAGTCTCACACATGTATGACTGATGTAGCCACTCTGTATGTTGTATAAGCTGACTAAATGTCTGTGTTTCTGTCCTGTAGGTGGCCATCAAACACATCCGCCAGGATGGCAGAATAACAAAAGTAAGTTCTTCAGCTTCCTGAAAAAGCATTGACATGATTTAGGTCATTTTAATAACATTTCTGAACTTTTCAAACTGAGTACAAAGGAATAACATGCACATGTTCATCTTGTTTGAAACCGTTTTCATTTGTTAATTTTGACTTTCCTCTTTGTATAAAGTTGGTGGATAATAACAACACGGTCCCTCTGGAGGTGGCTCTGATGCTGAAACTCAGACCAGCATCAGAAGGTACCAGTGCAGTCGTTGCCCTCTTGGACTGGTACGACCTGAGGGATGAGCTGATCCTCGTCATGGAGAGGCCAGACCCCTGCATGGACCTGTTGGGGTATTTAACCTCCAAAGGCTCCACCCTGGACGAGTTTGAGGTTAAAGTAAGTAGCTGATGGCAGGTGCATTTCCATGTTTAAATATGTCCAAGCGCACAATGTCACACAGTCTGCATGTCTGTTTCTGTCTCCCTCAGATCATCATGAAACAGCTGGTTTGCGGCCTCAGTGAGATCCACTCCAAGGGTGTGTTTCACAATGATATTAAGCGGGAAAATATCCTTTGTGAACACAGTCTTGATGATCCACGTATCAGGATCATCGACTTTGGATGTGGCACCTTTCTGCATGAGGGGATGTACACTACATCACAAGGTAGGCTGTCTTTCTTTCAGCCCTGCTCTCTGAGCCAGTGCAGCATCTTTGCTGCCTCCATCCCTCACCATTAACGTTGTCTCTGTGTGGTTGTGTGTCGTAGGAACCCCTAGGTACACCAGCCCTGAGTGGTTCCTGGATCGCTGCTACAGGGCCGAACCGGCTACGGTGTGGCAGCTCGGTGTAGTGTTGTTTTTAATGCTACATCTGGGTTTCCCCTTCAAGGACGACACAGACGAAATCATCTATAAAGATGTTTGTGTGAGGGACGACCTTTCCTTAGGTGAGTCATAACGACACACATACAGGAGAATCAAGCAGAAACACAAAGCACATGTTTGTTTTAAAATCTTCTTCCTGCTTGTGTGTCCAGACTGCAGAGATCTTCTTCTGAGCTGCCTCAACAAGGACCCAGCAGCCAGACCCAGCCTGGAGACCCTGAAACATCACTCCTGGCTGCGTGATGTTTCACTCCCTCCCCTCACCTCCCCTCCCCTCCCCTCCCCAGCCATCCCTCCCTCTCCCTCTCCTCCCTTCCCCACCTCTCCCTCTCCTCCCTTCCCCGCCTCTCCCTCCCTCTCTCTCTCTCTCTCTCCCTCCCTCCCTCCATACCCTTCTCTCTCTCTCTCCCTCCCCATCTCTCTCTGTCTCTCTCTCCCCATCTATCTTCCATTCTCTCTCTCTCTCCCCATCTATCTTCCATTCTCTCTCTCCCCTGGCTGGTGAGGATTTAACATTTACATTTATTATTTATTGTGTTGTGTTTTTTGATTAGTTGTGTTTTATTATTATTATTAGTGGTAGTTATTATAAATACTACACATTTTAATTTTTCTATTATAATAGCTGTTGTTGTTATTATGGTTGAATATGTCTGTGTCCCTGTCTGTCAGTCCCTCTCTCTCTCCCTCCCCACCTCTCTCTCTCTCTCCCTCCCCACCTCTCTCTCTCCCTCCCTGCCTCTCTCTCTCTCTCCCTCCCTGCCTCTCTCTCTCTCTCCCTCACTCTCTCTCTCCCCACCTCTCTCACTCACTCTCTCTCCCTCCGCACCCCTCTCTCTCTCTCCCTCCCTGCCTCTCTCTCTCTCCCTCACTCTCTCTCCCCACCTCTCTCACTCACTCTATCTCCCTCCCCACCCCTCTCTCTCTCTCCCTCCCTGCCTCTCTCTCTCTCTCCCTCCCTGCCTCTCTCTCTGTCCCTCTCCCTCCCCACCCTTCCCCCTCACTCCCCCTCCCCCCCTCACTCTCTCTCTCCCCATCTGTCTCCCTCTCCCTCACCCCCTCACTCTCTCTCTCCCCATCTCTCTCTCTCTCTCTCACCCCAACTGGTCAAAGCAGAGGCCACCCACCATGAGTCTCGGATCTGCTCGAGGTTTCTGCCTTTTTAAAAAAGGCAGTTTTTTCTCGCCACTGTCGCTAAGTGCTTACTCATGGTGAATTGTTGGGCATTTTTTTATATGCTGTTGTGTTTTTATAGTTCCTATGAATATACAGTATATACCTACATTAGAATAGTAAATAAATACCTTATAATCTTCCTCCTGCCTTGTACTAATTTTACACAGTGATCATTTCTTTATACTATTTTACATGTGATGTACAGGTGTTAATTATATTGTACCTGTAAATATCAGTTAACCTCAGCAGGAGCTCGCTGGCTCCGATCATTCAGTCCTGGGCTGTGCACTGATGTACTGACCACATCTGTAACTACAGGTCATGTGATACGTGGAGCCAGATCACATGTCTTTACTGGAGTAAATACTGGAAAACTATGAAGAAGAATGATAAAAGCTTGTTGATCAGAGATCAGTGAACCTTAAGGTTCAGTATTTAATAGACCATATATATACGTATTAAATCACAGCAAAATCAGCATGAGTGTGCATGATAATAGTTCAAGTCCTGTGACTCTAATACAAAAAAAATCTTAAGATGTAATACAATTGAAGATGGTTTTAATTTGTACCTGTCTAGCTTCATGGTGATCCAGCTCTCTCACTCCCCTCCTCCTATTCATTGTGGATGGGAGGATAGTAGTGGAATCAGATGAGATGGAAGAAGCTGGTGATGCTGCAGGTTCTAGAAATGAAGTTGTTGACACTGATTGGTCTGTCAGCACCGTTGACTGTGATTCGTCTGCTACCACTTTAATCTCAAGATCTGAAAATTGAATCACAGAAGAATACATAACATTTGCCTTTACTAATTAATATATAAGTATTTAAAAAATGGCTGACATGACTGATAAAATCATATTTAAGTATATTAAAAAAATTCTGAGTCAATTACCAATTGTGAGACCACAATAAATGATCATAGCTTCAATTACCAATATTACATGCTATTACTGATAGAATAACTTTTACGAACAATTTCATAAAAATAAAAATGTATGAGAAACTGTGTATTTCTTGGCAGGATTATCAATGGAGGCACATGAACAGTCAAGTCCTCTAAATATCTACTTAATCACCTTACCTGTTACTGGGTACTGGTGGTATCCAACCTTGAAGTTCTGGACTCCTGGCTTTACCAGCTCATCAAATATGTCTTTGTCAACCTCAGTGCCTGATGTATCAGTCAAAGTGAGCACACCCTAAAATGAAGATGCAGCACAACCTGTCACTGCTGGTTACTGACTAATGTGTGTCATTGACTGATAAATATACAAAGAAATTAATAATAATAATTAATATCATGCCAACATTTGAGTGCCGGCTCATGTTTTGTGTTCACTGCCCAGATTCTACTGGGACTGGGACCTGTATTTCTGGTCATAGTACTTTTTATACTACATGTACAAGTACTATGAAGTATTTTTATTGTGTACTTTTGGAATAATCTTACCTTGAATTACCTGGTAATGATCAAATTAAAACATTTTTTCCAACTTTGATGTGTCATAAAAACTGTATTTTCAATAGTGCATTCATGAAATTAATATTTTTGGTAAGAGGACATATAATACTACATGTACAATTATTATGAAGTACTTTAATGTGTACGTTTGGAGTTATCCTTCCTTTAAATATGTTCTAGACGTAACAAATAAGCCTTTTCATCTGACTTTTATGTGGAATAAACTGTATTTGGGAAAGAGTAGTGGGATCTAGGTTGAAAAGATTTGTTGTAAGCAGTATGGTTTCATGCCAAGAAAGAGAACTACAGATGTGATGTTTGCTGTGTCACAGCAAGATGATTCACCATGTTATTTGACATTACAAGAAAGATCCACAGTGAAAATTTAATGTGAAAACAGGTATGTGGTGCATGGTACAGGATATGTATGAGAGCATTATGACAGTGTCAAGTAATTTATGTGTAGGCCTACTTGTTAAAAATAGCGAAAAAAGCCATATATCAGAAAGAAAGACAATCCTTTCAGTAGTTTTTGAGTAATCTTACAGACCACAAATTCCAAAAATATACTGTAGCCTACCTCCTGCAGGAAATGATCCCATAATTTTATTTATTATGAACACTCAATCTGTTCCCTCTTTTCCTTTCTGTGGTCCTGTTGTTTATTACAGAGATGTTACTTCTGGGCCCTCCTGGAGGTTCCAGGGCTTTACTTTAGAAACCAGTGTCATAGGCGTGGCGCATTTGTGGTGTACGGCATGAATCCTGGGAGCTTCTGTGTGGAAGAGTGGGTGACTGGTTTCCCAAACATCGCAAGACTTTGCTTCGCTCTGTAGAGCGTAGAAAGCTCCAGTCCTGTCGTGCCCACCCGGTCCCGTCACTGGGCTGATATATTCAAATGTATGAAAGTGCAGAAATTGTTCACCTTTTATACTAAATGTTGCAGCCCATTCTGTGAGCTGTTTTTGTCTCATAGGTTGCAGTTGAATGGTACATACCAGTTCAAAGACATTTGTCATATTGTTAAACAGTACTACCAATACATCACATTAATATTGCATTGACACAATCATAACTATCAGAATGACTAAGATCCCAGCTTCCCAATGTCAATGCAATATTAATGTGATGTATTGGTAGTACTGTTTAACAATATGACAAATGTCTTTGAACTGGTATGTACCATTCAATTGCAACCTATGAGACAAAAACAGCTCACAGAATGGGCTGCAACATTTAGTATAAAAGGTGAACAATTTCTGCACTTTCATACATTTGAATATGCACAAAGCCAAAACATGCATAAAAACAATTTTGATATTTAAATTGATCACACAAGGTGCTTTGGAGACGTGACAAAAATGGTTCACTTCACCGTTTTTAGTTTTGAAAAATTGAGCTAAATGTTTCAGGAAATGTGTTTAAATAACGGGGATAAGACTAAATGCGGCTACTGAGTTTCCACAACTACCACTAGGAGATGTGATTTATTATATTTATGTTAAAGTCTAAGCAGCAGATAAGCGAACGGCAGCTTAAGCTGTGAGAAAATCTGACTGACAGGTGAGGTTGGTGAACAAATACTCCAAAAGCAACATGTATGCAAACAAGATAATTAAAGGCTCAGTCTGATTTATTCTTATTATATATGACAAGGGTAAATTAAAAAGTCAAACTGGTTTGAAGCTGTTCTGTCAGAGTGAGGTCTGAACAGGACAAGAGGCGACTCTCTACAATACAATAGAAACACTAAGACACATCCTGGTATTATTGTGTTATTGTGGTATTATTAGTGTGTGATTGCATGCTTGCGTGTGTCTGTATGCTAGTGTGTGACTGTATGCTTGCATGTGACTGTATGCTAGTGTGTGACTGTATGCTAGAGTGTGACTGCATGCTTGTATGTGACTACATGCTAGTGTGTGACTGCATGCTAGTGTGTGACTGCATGCTAGTGTGTGACTGCATACTTGTGTGTGACTGTATGCTTGCGTGTGACTGTATGCTAGTGTGTGACTGTATGCTTGCGTGTGACTGTATGCTAGTGTGTGACTGAATGCTAGTGTGTGACTGCATGCTAGTGTGTGACTGTATGCTAGTGTGTGACTGTATGCTTGGTGTCATTGTATGCTAGTGTGTGACTGCATGCTTGCGTGTGATTGTATGCTAGTGTGTGACTGTATGCTTGCGTGTGATTGTATGCTAGTGTGTGACTGTATGCTTGCGTGTCACTGTATGCTAGTGTGTGACTTTATGCTAGAGTGTGACTGCATGCTTGTGTGTAACTACATGCTAGTGTGTGACTGTATGCTTGCGTGTGACTGTATGTGTGTGTATGACTGTATGCTTGTGTGTGACTGCATGCTAGTGTGTGACTGAATGCTAGTGTGTGACTGTATGCTTGTGTGTGACTGCATGCTAGTGTGTGACTGCATGCTAGTGTGTGACTGCATGCTAGTGTGTGACTGCATGCTTGTGTGTAACTACATGCTAGCGTGTGACTGTATGCTTGCGTGTGACTGTATGCTTGCGTGTGACTGCATGCTAGTGTGTGACTGAGTGCCTGCGTGTGACTGTATGCTAGTGTGTGACTGCATGCTAGTGTGTGACTGCATGCTTGTGTGTGACCGCATGCTAGTGTGTGACCGCATGCTAGTGTGTGACCGTATGCTTGTGTGTGACCGCATGCTTGCATGTGACTGTATGCTTGCGTGTGATTGTATGCTTGCGTGTGACTGCATGCTAGTGTGTGACTGCATGCTAGTGTGTGACTGTATCCTTGTGTGAATGTATGCTTGTGTGTGACTGTATGCTAGTGTGTGACTGCATGCTAGTGTGTGACTGCATGCTTGCGTGTGACTGAATGTTAGTGTGGGACTGTATACTTGTGTGTGACTGTATGCTTGTGTGTGACTGTATGCTTGCATGTGTCTGTATGCTAGTGTGTGACTGTATCCTTGCATGTGACTGTATGCTAGTGTGTGACTTTATGCTAGAGTGTGACTGCATAGTTGTGTGTAACTACATGCTAGTGTGTGACTGTATGCTTGCGTGTGACTGTATGCGTGTGTATGACTGCATGCTAGCGTGTGACAGTATGCTTGTGTGTGACTGTATGCTTGTGTGTGACTGCATGCTAGCGTGTGACTGTATGCTAGTGTGTGACTGTATGCTAGTGTGTGACTGCATGCTAGTGTGTGACTGCATGCTTGTGTGTGACCGCATGCTAGTGTGTGACCGCATGCTAGTGTGTGACCGTATGCTTGTGTGTGACCGCATGCTTGCATGTGACTGTATGCTTGCGTGTGATTGTATGCTTGCGTGTGACTGCATGCTAGTGTGTGACTGCATGCTAGTGTGTGACTGTATCCTTGTGTGAATGTATGCTTGTGTGTGACTGTATGCTAGTGTGTGACTGCATGCTAGTGTGTGACTGCATGCTTGCGTGTGACTGAATGTTAGTGTGGGACTGTATACTTGTGTGTGACTGTATGCTTGTGTGTGACTGTATGCTTGCATGTGTCTGTATGCTAGTGTGTGACTGTATCCTTGCATGTGACTGTATGCTAGTGTGTGACTTTATGCTAGAGTGTGACTGCATAGTTGTGTGTAACTACATGCTAGTGTGTGACTGTATGCTTGCGTGTGACTGTATGCGTGTGTATGACTGCATGCTAGCGTGTGACAGTATGCTTGTGTGTGACTGTATGCTTGTGTGTGACTGCATGCTAGCGTGTGACTGTATGCTAGTGTGTGACTGCATGCTTGTGTGTGACTGCATGCTAGTGTGTGACTGCATGCTTGTGTGTGACTGCATGCTAGTGTGTGACTGCATGTTTGTGTGTAACTACATGCTAGCGTGTGACTGTATGCTAGCGTGTGACTGTATGCTAGCGTGTGACTGTATGCTTGCGTGTGACTGTACGCTAGTGTGTGACTGCATGCTAGTGTGTTACTGTATGCTTGTGTGTGACTGCATGCTAGTGTGTGACTGCATGCTAGTGTGTGACTGCATGCTAGTGTGTGACTGCCTGCTAGTGTGTGACCGTATGCTTGTGTGTGACCGTATGCTAGCGTGTGACTGTATGCTAGCGTGTGACTGGATGCTTGCGTGTGACTGGATGCTTGCATGTGACTGCATGCTAGTGTGTGACTGTATGCTAGTGTGTGACCGTGTGCTTGTGTGTGACTACATGCTAGCGTGTGACCGTATGCTTGCGTTTGACTGTATGCTTGCGTGTGACTGTATGCTAGAGTGTGACTGTATGCTTGCGTGTGACTGTATGCTAGTGTGTGACTGTATGCTTGTGTGTGACTGTATGCTTGTGTGTGACTGTATGCTTGCATGTGTCTGTATGCTAGAGTGTGACTGCATGCTGGTATGTAACTACATGCTAGTGTGTGACTGTATGCTTGCCTGTGACTGTATGCTTGCCTGTGACTGTATGCTTGCGTGTGACTGCATGCTAGTGTGTGACTGCATGCTAGTGTGTGACTGCATGCTAGTGTGTGACTGTATGCTTGCGTGTGACTGTATGCTAGGGTGTGACTGTATGCTTGTGTGTGACTGCATGCTTGTGACTGCATGCTTGCATGTGACTGTATGCTTGTGACTGCATGCTTGCATGTGACCGTATGCTTGTGTGTGACCGTATGCTTGCGTGTGACTGTATGCTTGCGTGTGACTGTATGCTTGTGTGTGACTGTATGCTCGTGTGTGACTACATGCTAGCGTGTGACCGTATGCTTGCGTGTGACTGTATGCTTGTGTGTGACTGTTTGCCAGTGTGTGACTGTATGCTTGTGTGTAACTGTATGCTTGTGTGTGACTGTATGCTTGTGTGTGACTCCATGCTAGCGTGTGACTGTAAGCTTGCGTGTGACTGTATGCTTGCGTGTGACTGTATGCTAGTGTGTGACTGTATGCTTGTGTGTGACTGTATGCTTGTGTGTGACTGTTTGCCAGTGTGTGACTGTATGCTTGTGTGTAACTGTATGCTTGCTTGTGTCTGTATGCTCGCGTGTGACTGTATGCTTGCGTGTGACTGCATGCTAGTGTGTGACTGTATGCTTGTGTGTAACTGTATGCTTGTGTGTGACTACATGCTAGCGTGTGACTGTAAGCTTGCGTGTGACTGTATGCTAGTGTGTGACTGTATGCTTGTGTGTGACTGCATGCTAGTGTGTGATTGCATGCTAGTGTGTGACTGGATGCTAGTGTGTGATTGTATGCTTGTGTGTGACTACATGCTTGTGTGTGACTGCATGCTAGCGTATGACTGCATGCTAGTGTGTGACTGCATGCTAGTGTGTGACTACATGCTTGTGTGTGACTGCATGCTAGCGTATGACTGCATGCTAGTGTGTGACTGCATGCTTGTGTGTGACTGCATGCTTGCATGTGACTGTATGCTAGTGTTTGACTGCATGCTTGTGCATGAAGTATGTGTGAGACACGTACTGTAGTCTTGTTTTTCATCGTAGGCTGGAGCAGAGTAATCATTGTATGTTGCGTTCCACCGCAGCTCCTGTGTGTTAGTGTCAAACATGGTAACAACATATTCTGGAAAACAAGCAGGAGCAAAAAAAACTGTGAGCCAAGATGCATGATAATACCTTGGCCATGCATGGGGTGTGTGACATAGGCCAGGTCATAATAAATAACATTCTGATTCATATTGGATGGGCTGTGTGTGGGTGAAGTAAGTTAAAGTGTCTCCCCAATAAGACACAGTGTGCATTTATGTACGAGGCAGAGCAGCCTAGTTTCATTGATTATTAAATCTCCCATAATACAGATAGGATCAGTCAGGATTTAATGTTGGTCAATGCTTGTCATTCAAAAGGTCATACACACAATCCAGGTTGTACTGTGAAATTGTTTGAAACTGCAAAGCAGCTTAATGTCTTTGAAATGTCTCAATACTGAAATGTCCAATGAATAATGTTAATGTTAAATCAGGCTTGATGTGACACACAAAATAATTGAATATGGCTTCTTTGGTTCTCATATGCACACCAATGAATAATGAGTCACAGGTCCACACGTGTATCTGCATGGCTGAACTGTAATAATCACACACAGAAGCACATACATAGACACATGTGGGACTTTTGTATGTTAGTTTTGTCCACCTCCCAAAAACTGCTTATCTGTGCAACATACCTGTGCGTCCGATGTAGAGCAGAGGAGTACTGGGGCAGATAGATTCAGAGGAGGAGGTGGTTAAACTGGTTTGCTTCTCACCTGTCTCAGGATCCACCACAAACCACACATCCTGCTTTTTGCCTTCATATACACAGAGAGACACATTCGTGCACAGACATCAAAATATCAGCCGACAGCATTGATGGATGTCAAATATTTATTCTCATTTGTTCCATCTCTGAAATCTGTCTGTCTCACACACAGTGATAAAGTAGGTCATGACAAAGACATTACTCTGCATATCTCACACACACACACACACACACACAAACACACACACAGTGTCTCACCTGTGTAGAGAATGCCGTCGGAGCTCCTGCAGGGAGCCGACTGAACAAGGTCTGGAATGGTGAATGGCAGTTTCTGCAGATGCATCCAGACAATGGCATCATGAGGTGAAAAGCGACACACAAAACACAAACACACCTCCTTCTTTATTCTTTACCATCAGGCCCTCCTTGTGCTTGCCGCCCAGGACATACAAGCTGCCGTCGTTGGGGTCTGGTAGAAACCCTGGCCTACAAAAATCAGTATTCATAGATCAGTCCTTTGATTGCATTAGATGTGTAAAGGACTGGGTGACATTTGAAATTTGTCTAAAAACAAAATAAAAGCATGAAATACTCAGGACCCCCCACCACGGGTGCACTTCAGTGAAGAAAGACAGTTTGAAAGAAGTTATTAAAGTTGTGCCAGTTCATTGCAGTTCTTGTTAATTGGATATCTGAGTAAAGGTTCAATTTTCAAAATTAAAATAAGGAAATAAATAAACAAAATGCTTAAAATGGCATCTCTCCAGTACATGGTAGATGTGTACATAAAGTTCTGTGAGAAAATATTTAACAGCTTTTGTGTTATGCTGCAGAAACGAAATGTGACGACAGACAGATGGATAGAATCCCCTCCTATATCCCCCCCCCCCCCCCCATCATTCATAGCAGCGATACATCAGCCTATCCTAAATAGAATAATGTACATTTCTATAACTATCAGATCCATGAATAAGTAAACAAGACTACACACCTGTCAACTTTTAGAATGCGACAGTCCTATAAAAACATAACTAATCACACTCCTATGTGTTGTGTGCACGTTCATGTGTTGTGCATGTGTGTTACTCACTCTGTGAGGTAGGCAGGTACTTGAATAATGGGGTCTGAAAGAAATCAAGTAGCAATTTAATGAGAAATATCTCAACTGGAAATAATAATGAGGGAATAGTTCTCTGTTTGAACCTTCTCTTAGGGTCCACTTGATGTCTCCTGACTGTTTGGAGACGGCGTGCAGACTACCATCCAGTGTTGAGACGAACAGGAGGGATTCAGGGAGGGTGACGGATCTGCCACCTCCAACCTGATGGGAGAGAGAGAGAGAAACACTTCAGGCCAGCTGTCTGACAGGAGGCTCGGTTGTGGGTGTGTCAGTCCAGTCCTGCAGTAAGAGACATTCATTCCCCCATTTTCTGTAAACACTTATCCTGTGTAGGGTCTCAGGGGGGGCTGGAGCCTATCCCAGCTGACTTTGGGCGGGAGGAGGGGTTCACTCTGGACAAGTCACCAGTTCATCACAGAACCGCATGGAAAGACCAACAACCATTCACACTCACATTAACCCCTACGGTCAATTTAGAGTCAATTCATCTATATTACATGTTTTTGTTGGTGGGAGGAAGCCGGAGAACCCGGAGGGAACCCACGCAGACACGGGAGAACATGCAAACACAGAAAAGTCCCAGGTCCCAAGGTGGATTTGAACCCATGTTGCCTTGAGGCAACAGATTGGCCTCCGTGCTGCCCTGCTGTGAGATTCTGTTTGATCATTTTACCATGTTCCTCATTGACCAGGATATCCTTTCCCCCCCTCCCGACTTACTGTACACAGTGTGCATGTTCACCGCTCCCATATTTACACACCAAGGGGTGGCACTCTGTGGTACAATCACACCATGATACACACTTTGAGACATGGCCAGAGACGCTCATGCACGCGCGCAGACTTTATAAACACATAGGCAGCATTAACTTTCTACTGGCAATTTGGACTAAACGTCCTATCATATCACGTCAACTTCCCTCGAGCTCAAAATAGACACAGGATCGGAGTGAGGTGCCAGCTGCGGTGCGTATAAATAGCAAGGCACTGGCAGGATTAACAACAACAGAAACAGTTTAACCTTACACAGTTTACCTGAAATAGTTTGCCTCCCCAGGACAGGATGAGAAGAGACAACAGCAGGCGTCCCAGAGGCCCCATGACCCCCCCCAAACACTTTCTCTAAAGGCTCGGAACAAACGGAGGACTAAACCTATTGAACTAAAAACAGAGGTCGAACTCTCTCTCTATTTGCAGCACGGGCGTCCATCTGTCAGAAAGTCGGCACCGGCTGTTTAACATCACAAAATCCACGCTGGTAGTTGACAAACACGTTGAAACGTAAACTAATGCTACCGATTAAAATCCACAACAACAGCAACGAACTCTCTCATGTCAGTATTTCATATTTCCGTGTTGGGATGGAGTTGGTGACGTCAGGTGCGAAGTGTCAGAGAGATAGGCGGGGTTCCTCGGCTGCCCGTGATGACATAAGGCTCAACCAATGGGAGCACGGATTTAGAACAAAAGGGGAGGGGCTGTAGAAACAGCTGGAACACGTGGAATCATACAGATGGATAGTTGTGAGTTAAACAAGAGAGACTTTTTGTGCAATAGAAAATGCTAGAGGGCATATTGTCTATTGTTCTCTCTCTCTCTGCACTCCACACAGTCGCATATGTGAACAGCCCCATCAATGGTAGAAAGTACTTTTACATCAAGGAGTGCTCTTTTTAAGCCTAAACTCTTTTAAGAGGGACATATTGTCATTTTGGGGAATAAAACGTCTTTACTTTTACTTAGGGTACTCTAGCAATTATTGAGCATTGCATTTTCATACAGCTGGTGTACTCACAAGAGACAGATTAAAGATTGAATGGACAGAATCAAACCAGTAGACACAAGAGAACTTTCACCTGCAATGGTCTGCTTTTAAATTTTCAGATTAACCCTTTAAGTATGAAAACTTCTTTCACATGCACAGTAAAATTAGAAAAAGAGAGTCGAACATCTTAAGAAAAACTTTACTTCTCCAAAACACATTTTCCATCAGAAATGTCAGTAAACAGTTAGCCCACGTCCTCTCCTTATGACTTACTGTACTAGAATACTATTAACATAATTTTATTCAAAGTGCCTCTCAAGTAAGGAAAACATACAGGTATAATGTAGCTTGTAAGCGGATGTGCTTCAGATATGAAATGACATGATGAAAATTAAATAATAAAGAAAATAACACTGGCAGGCACTTCTGTCATTTGAGGTATGCTCAAAACAAATGAAACAAACAGCATCAGAGATTGGTTTTAAAAGGCATATACTGGCTTTGCATAGGTAGGTGAGGTGTGGGCTGTACACACAGTGCAGTGCCCAGACCTTTGGCTTGCCGTGGTCTACTGGTGGAGCACACTGTCAGGTTTGGGATAGCCAAATAGCTTAAAGTCTGGTTCATACAGCTTGTACAGTTCTCTCCTCAATGTTATGGGAATCTTTGCAAACCAGTCTCTTTCCCAGCTGGCTGCAGTGCGGTTTCGGGCACCTGAAGGGAAGTGTACTATACGATCCACCTCCAGAAGCTTAAGCAGGTGCTCTGCGTCTGTTTCCACGGTTTCAAGTCGTCCAATGAAGTCATACTTCACCTGACATGGATGGCACAGACGATACACCTGAAACACACAAAAAGCAGGCGTACAATTTTAAAACAGCATCAGTTTGTGCACGTTTGTGACTTTGCATGTGTTTCATGGTTGTTTTTGCTGTGTATGAGTGCATTGTATGTGGCTACATCCCCTTCCTCATTAATCATTACAAAACACAGACATAGAAAATAAATAGCACATGAAAAAAGTTAAAATGAGAATGCTAGAATTTTTAATGAGCTGAGACATTCTGTGTGCCATGTGCTAAAATTTGTGTGCAGAAAAATCCATGAAAACTTGAATGGTTGAACTCTCTTGGTGAGGAATTGATGGCTGCTTTTGTCCCACAACACAACCCAGAATCTAAGCACAAGTTAGCTTATAGCTAACTCTGGCACAGCTAAGAAGCTGTGCACTGTCCCTGTCAAATAAATAAATAAAATAAGTAAAGTGTGGACATTTGTGCCAAATTTGGAGAACTTCCCTCAATGTGTTCCTGAGATAAAAGGTTCATGAGAATAGGATAGAAGGACATACAAAATTGATCATTTGAAATAATTTTTTGTCATTTTGTAAAATAATGAAATTTAAACTGGCAGTCATTTTATATTATTAATTGCCAAATATGTCAACATTAGTTGTCCATGTGTAGTTATACATAGAATTACTGTATAAGAGGAGACATATGACCAAAAGAGGGGTAAATATGCATTAAGTGATCTCAAGAAATCCAATTATCGCAAGACAAATGTCAAACTGTCATAAGTGTGGCATTACACTGTGCAGACGAATACCTGCCGCCAGTGTTCGTTGAAGATACTCTCCCTCTCTGTGACTGGATCGAGCAGATATGTGATAAATTGCTGAAATGTCGGTTTGACTCCAGCTGCAAACGCCTCAGCTGCCGTCTCTGGCAAACTCCCAGACAGATTTCCATACCGCCGCACCATGACTGATCCAAACTGCCTGTAGAAGTCCTCGTTAGGCCTGGAAAAGCACACAAATGTACCCACTTTAATAATTCAAGAATGAAAGAATTGCTGTCTAATCAAAAAGGAAACACATTCCCCAGCACACACACACACACACACACACACACACACACACACACACACACACACACACACACACACACACACACACACACACACAAATACACACACTATCTTTCTGTCCACCCATCCACTGATAGTGGCACACCTTCCAAACTTGTTCCTGAAGGCTGAGATAAGGCGAACAAAAGGGTCTCGTACAAACAGAAACTTGGTGTAGTGCTGCAGTTTGAGAGCCATCAGATGGCGAGAGAGAGAACCATAGTGACGCCAAAACCTGGTAACACATAGACACACAGGATACAGCACACAACACCATGAAAGCAGCAGTCAGTGTCTTCCTTTTTAGGTCATGATTGTAATTCCAGTCCTTGAGGGGAAAAGGATGTGACATCTTGTACAACAAAACAGATGGTAAAGCATTTATTCCGATACATGTAACCGTGTAACTTTTCATTAATTACTGTCCCTTTGAAAAGGAGTGGAGCTAGAAACAGCATATTGGTGCAGAGAGGAATTACACAGTCATTTACAAGCTGATTTTCACGAAGATTGGAGTGAAGAAATAATTACTGTGACATTTTCTTTAATTCTCAAAAATCTAACACCACAGTTTTATATTTATTTATTGGTTCATTTAACAGGGACAATGCATATTAATGACCATTGCTGTAAATGTACCAGAGTTAGCCAAGAGGCTATTTTTCATCTGCAGTCCCTGGACAGACATTAAAAAGTCACCCTAAAAAAACAGAATATAAAATTATAATTGCAAAGTTATTCATCATTTGTGAGCAAGCAGAACAAAAGAAATGATGAGAAAATATTAAAGTTAAAAGAAACATCAACAATATACTTCTGGTTTCACCCTGATTTATTTATTTTCCACTGTGGAATTGAGTATGTGGTTTATTTTTGTGTGTGGTTCAGTCTCTCTGTTTTCAATGTAGACTTGTAGGAGAAATAAATGATAGTTTATAGGCTTGTTTGTGTAGAATACATGTTGTCCTGTGATTTTTTCAATTTGCACGTGACTTTTATTTTTAGGTTTGTCCTGCAATACTCTAAATTATGTTGTTGTGGAGACATATTTCTTGTGTGGTACTGCCAGACAGTGACAGTAGTTGGACAGCTGAGTTCCTATCGTGCCACTTGGGTTAATCACTGCTGTTCAGCCTGGAGAGATGCAAAGTAGATGTAAAGCTGAGAGACGGTGTCGTCTGTCATGGGGCTCAGCAGACCTGGAATGCATTTATTCCAAATTTGATGTGTAATAAAAACTGTATTTTCAATAGTGCATTCATGAAATTAATATTTTTGGTAAGAGGACATAATACTACATGTACAATTATTATGAAGTACTTTTACTGTGTACGTTTGGAGTTATCCTTCCTTTAAATATGTTCTAGACGTAACAAATAAGCCTTTTCATCTGACTTTTATGTGGAATAAACTGTATTTGGGAAAGAGTAGTGGGATCTAGGTTGAAAAGATTTGTTGTAAGCAGTATGGTTTCATGCCAAGAAAGAGAACTACAGA
This sequence comes from Chaunax sp. Z400, assembly GCA_037577475.1. Lineage (NCBI taxonomy): Eukaryota > Metazoa > Chordata > Actinopteri > Lophiiformes > Chaunacidae > Chaunax > Chaunax sp. Z400. The sequence goes on along the minus strand of CM075191.1, from coordinate 7,718,910 downwards.
TGTGATGTTTGCTGTGTCACAGCAAGATGATTCACCATGTTATTTGACATTACAAGAAAGATCCACAGTGAAAATTTAATGTGAAAACAGGTATGTGGTGCATGGTACAGGATATGTATGAGAGCATTATGACAGTGTCAAGTAATTTATGTGTAGGCCTACTTGTTAAAAATAGCGAAAAAAGCCATATATCAGAAAGAAAGACAATCCTTTCAGTAGTTTTTGATTAATCTTACGGACCACAAATTCCAAAAACATACTGTAGCCTACCTCCTGCAGGAAATGATCCCATAATTTTATTTATTATGAACACTCAATCTGTTCCCTCTTTTCCTTTCTGTGGTCCTGTTGTTTATTACAGAGATGTTACTTCTGGGCCCTCCTGGAGGTTCCAGGGCTTTACTTTACAAACCAGTGTCATAGGCGTGGCGCATTTGTGGTGTACGGCATGAATCCTGGGAGCTTCTGTGTGGAAGAGTGGGTGACTGGTTTCCCAAACATCGCGAGACTTTGCTTCGCTCTGTAGAGCGTAGAAAGCTCCAGTCCTGTCGTGCCCACCCGGTCCCGTCACTGGGCTGATATATTCAAATGTATGAAAGTGCAGAAATTGTTCACCTTTTATACTAAATGTTGCAGCCCATTCTGTGAGCTGTTTTTGTCTCATAGGTTGCAGTTGAATGGTACATACCAGTTCAAAGACATTTGTCATATTGTTAAACAGTACTACCAATACATCACATTAATATTGCATTGACACAATCATAACTATCAGAATGACTAAGATCCCAGCTTCCCAGAGTTTAGACTTTAAGATTGTGTGTATTTCATTAGAAGTATTGGCTCTTCTTCCTCCTCTTCCTCTTCACTCTTTATGTCCTCCATGCTTAGATGGTTGATTTAAGTGTTTTACCAATTAGGCTGGAAGAGGTATTTTCCAATTGAACAAGATGTACTAAAGGACGTGCTTTTCAAAAATGTGATATAGAATTTCTACCAGAGGAAAAGCAGCAGAGTTCGCAATCAGGTGGGTTTTTTTAATAGGGGAACTTTGAATTTTCAGAATTGTGTGCAAAGTTTTAGTTTTTGTGTTTATACGAAGGAGAAATCCGTAAAAGCATACAGTAGCTCTTTCTAAAATTAAGCTGCTGACAGATTCTCCAGCTGCCACTAGAGGTCACTGTATGATTTTAAGACAAGTTGAAGCCTTCTGATGACCTGGTGACCTGTCTAAGGAGTGTCTGGCCTCATTGTCAGCTGGTATAGACCCCAGCCCCCTGCGACCCTGCATAAGGATAAGCAGTTAAAGACAATGGATGGATGGATGAGACCATTTACTGTAGGGAAAACGTGCTGAAGGGGAAATTTATGTCTGCTCAGATGATTTTAATACCCTTACACTGTAAATCAAGTTATTTGTAAGTCACAGACATATTGTCTAATGTGTATTTTGTGATTCTCAAGGCTTTAAGCAACAAACTCCATGAGGTTCTCTCATATCTTATGGACAGCTAGCCTTTCATTAAAGTGACAGATTCTTTATACATTCATTTATCAAACCATCCTCACTTTTCACAAGCATAGAGTATATTTTATACTGTGTGGAATAAATAAACTATTTGGAGACTTCAGTCACGATGTTTTCCAGATGGCTGGCTTGGCCATAATTACAGTATAGTTGTACATTTTATGTTCAACATTTTGCATTACTGTTATCTAGACTAACTCAAACAAGGTTCATTAGTCTGGGAGCTTGATTGTGTGTTGTTCCATCCTCATTAACCTTAATGTGAGTACACTCTTGTTCAAATGTTGATTGACAAACATTCAGTTAACCTATTTAAAGAACATATCTACCACTTAGGAAGCAGTTCTGGTGAGATGAACGTCCAGGTTTTATACACTTTATTGTTAACAGGGAGGATTTTAGAAACAATGAACACCTGAACCACCTCGTTAAACCAAACAGAAAGTCTCATATTGTTATAATTAGTCTACTACAACTCTTTCCCCCTTTTCATGATGGAGATGGGCTTCCATGATGTTTGATCTACACTATCTACATCTACATCTTGTTCAAATGTTTGTGCAGTTTGACAAAGTGAATAGAAATAAAGACTTAAAGATATCATCTATTATCAGCTTCTACAAAGCTGTCCTCATGACTCAATTTTAAGATGCTGCAACATCAGAAAGTAAATGTTTTTCAAATATTGAGGTACCTTTTTCCTAAATGAGGGAACCCAAACTATAAGCTGATGCATTTGAACCATATGACTTTCTACTTTCTAGGGAAAATGCCTTCACTGATGTTTCTGACTTGTTTTTAGAAGCAGGATCAGTGTGGTCTTAGCTGTCAGTAGACGGCCTTCTGATGTGGAAACAGTGGACACCCTGTCATTTTCCCATCGGCTCACAGTTGTTATAAATATACATTAAGAGACAGCTTCTGTGCCATCATTCAGTCATGGATGATGGGTGTTTAGTGTTTAGAGAATGACAAAATAAGTTCAGAAGTGAAGAGAAAATATACTAAACTGAGTCAAAGAAGCACCTATAATATATAAAATGAATCATTTCAGCTCAACAACCTTACAATAAACATCTCCTTACTGAAAATCTGTTTTTAGGCAGAAGTGGTTTTAATCATTTGTAGGACTTCACTTTGTTTACCACACAGAGGAGAACCTTAACATTAGCAGTTCAGTGCAACGTCAGAAAAATAGAGCCGCAAAAATGACCAAGATGTTCAATCAACTAATTCTCTCACACTTCAATGAATGGTAACTCTATGTAAGGTGTTAAATGGAACTTTCTTTGTTTGTTGTTTTGTTGTTGTTGTTGTTTTTTACACTTTTTGGCCAGTTTGATGAGATTTTACTCATAACAGGTTGTACTGTAATGCTTTTTAGTGCCATAGCAAGGATTTCCCCTAAATCCCCCTCAGAGAGTTTCAACCTGAAACATAACAGACGGTCTTTACATTTTTATTTAGGCATATTTGGAATTTTATTTATTCAGTTAACTATTCTTGATCAGAAGTAGAATTGTGGGGCAGAATTGCTGGGCCTATTTATATGACCCCTCAATATGTTGCATCAAACTCGATATGCTATCTATATTTGGCCAATGTTTTTAATTGGGGAATAATGTCTAGTCCACAAATTTCCAAATAAATCAATAGGAAAAATTTTAACGTGCATGATCAGCTATTTGGAACGTAATTTCTACCAAGAAAATGAAAGAAAAAAATAAATAAAATAAAAACTGTGCAAAAAGTTAGATATAATCAAGATGAAAATAAATTAGTCATTTTGATCTATATGATGAAATCAACTCAGAATGTCATTATTATTATTATCATGATTATTTAAAAAAAAAGATCTTGATCCAGATGATAAAGATGACTATGAGTTAGTTCTTCCCTGCTACTCGCCCCACCACTTCACCCAGTTTCATTGTAATCTGTCAACATATAGTATATACATATAGTATATATACATATATATATATATATATATATAGTACATATACTTTTTTTTCATGTCTTGCTTGAATTATGGCTACACTGCCTCCAACGATTTCTGGCGGTACTGCTCTGTTTCCTCTGTTTTGTCCATTTCATCCACACCCAGAGGCTTTAAGGAAACGTGCACGAATACGAACAAACAAAAAGACTGCAGAGTTCGAACAGACGTTGAGCATAAATGAGCCTTTAGAGGGAATTTGGTTATTTTGGGGAGCTGTAATAAAATCAGACTTTATCCAAAAAGACTTGCCAGTCACTACAGGATCTCAGCCATAATAATAAACATTATATTTCTAAATTTTATAAAAGTTTGCACACATTCCTGTACAACTGGTTGATAATAAAAGACATTGTGTTTCCATCCGACTGCAGAAGATGAAACACGATGCAGCATTAGAGCAAGAAAACACTCTGCTACTTTCTTAGAAGTACTTTTTATTTCTCACTGTTCTCTTATTTGTCTGACTCATGCCACCCCCACACAGGTATGACAGACACAATCAAGGCAAACAACAACTGCCCTTTCTGCTAATGTCCCTCAATTACAGGGAAAAGCAGGGACTTCCAGAATATAATTGATGCACAGGTCAGACATAAAATAAGTGAAAGTATTAAGAATAACAAAGAGCTCTGCTAATGCCTGGAAATCTTATTTCAGAGTGTTAATTTCATTTTATTTTAATAATAAATACTGTGCTACATGTACAATTATTATGAGGTACTTTTACTGTGTACTTTTGGAGTAATCCTTCCTTTAAATATCTTCTAGACGTAACAAATAAGCCTTTTCATCTGACTTTGATGTGGAATAAAAACTTTATTTGGGACAGAGTAGTGGGATCTAGCTTGAAAAGATTTGTTGTAAGCAGTATGGTTTCATGCCAAGAAAGAGAACTACAGATGTGATGTTTACTGTGTCACAGCAAGATGATTCACCATGTTACTTGACATTACAAGAAAGATCCACAGTGAAAATGTCATGTGAAAACAGGGCTATCTGGAGAACAGAGAAGTATGTGGTACAGGATATGTATGAGAGCAGTATGACAGCTGTGAGGTATGCAGTAGGAGAGACAGATGTGTCAACAAATAAGTCAAATGAAATTATCAGTATCTTCTTATATAGAGAATATATGTAACAAAAACACAACAATACTAAATGAATTAAACAGATCAGAGGAACCTGAAACAACAACAATGGTTGAAAAATAAAATATAATGCTGAATAATTATTTTTAAAAATATGTACAGATGTACAAACCATTTAGAAAACATCAAAAAATAAAGTACTTTAATTTAGACATTTACTCCTCTTAATTCTCCTTACAAACTACGTCAATAATAGACTCAAACTCTCTTGTGGGACATTTTAACTGCTCTTGGACGCCCCCTGGTGGCCATAGTTTGCTCATGCGTCGGCCTCGTGATTACAGCGCAAATTAACCGGTTTATTGGCCATTATTATCTGTATATTAGACATTTCATGAGATTTGGCCCTAATCACGTTTTAATATAATGAAACATCGCGTTACTTCCTGTTTCAGGTTACGTGAATCTACATAATGTGTTTTATCATTTAAGCTACATCATAGCATCGTTTCCGGCAGTTAGCTAATTCGAGAGCAGACGAGGACTTACATCTGAGAGTTTCTGTCTTTCATTAGTCAAGTCTTTTCTGTTTGACCGACATGGCTTCGATTATAGAAATATTTTCCAGCTCTGCTGAGAGTCAAGACTCCGGCGAACAACTGGGTGAGTTGGCGCAGGCCAAAATTTCGAATTTTGCTACACTTTTTATTTTTATTTTGAGAAGTTACCGTCATTTCACCGTTTACAGCCGATAAAACTAGATTTTATACTGTGGCGATACGTTTCAACACTTTTATCCTAAACATTTGAAGGTTTGAAGGCCCCCAAGAAATCTGAAACACTAACGGAAATTAAATGGTGAAATCATATCGATTATTAGGTATGGATTGTGAAGAAGATCACTAATTGAAAATGAACACGTTAATAGAGCGGTGCACTGCGCTGTCAGTTTATGACCAATCAGAAATTGTTAGTTTGCTCTTCAGGAAATTTAGAAATAATAAATTTGCCCCTGGTTTAAATCCCACCATTATCACAACTTCAATGTTTGTTTATTGACTGAAATGTTTGTCTTTTTACTGTAAATCACATCATTTATTTGTTTGCACATAACTGGTTATTTATATTAATATTTATAATTGCATATACTCATAATTCTCTGGGGAATATTTAAATATGAGTTTATGTAAAGCAGACACTTAAATCCACAACACAATTAAAACAAAAAGATGCTTACATTTTAGTTGTGACCAAATTTTATTGAACAACAGTAACACTATTAATTATAACTATACTATATTATATAAGTATTAACTATAATTATTATTAATTATAACCAATATAATAATATGCTGTTCTTCCTTGTTAATTAATCAGATTTGCTTGATAGGAAAATTAGTATGATGCTGGTATTTACTTTTGGAGTGTGGAAGTCACTCACACAGTAGATATGTAGTTTCTATTCAGCACATTCAGCTAACTAAATGATCTTTTTTTGTTTTTGCAGGACCCCACTCTGACCCCAGGAGTTCCATCGTGGCAGCGAGAAAAAGAGGACTTAAGAGAAGCACTGTTGAGAGTGAAGAGAGACCTTGGAAGAGGACTAGGACCAGTCAGAGTCCTGCTGAGAGCTACAGCGAGAAGAGAAGGAGGAGCAGGAGGAGACACGGGAGGAGACATGGGAGGAGAGAGAACCACTATCCCTCTGAGGCTCCCAGTAACCAGGCTCCCACCGTGGCCTCCTGTTGCATCAACCCTGGCACCTCCTTGTCAACGACCAGTGCTCCCACCAATACCAGAGGTAAGATGGGATTTAATACTGGAGTTTACTCTTCATGAGACGTAATATTTATCTTATGATGAAATAAGGCTGGTGAAATAATCCTGATGATGTCATGGTGGTGTTTGAAAGAAATGGGAATTTAGGAGGAGGGGTTTCTAATGAAAGATGCTAGTGAGCTGCATTATGGGGAAATGTAGGATTTTGCAGCTTGACCTATATTGATCGTCTGGATACCTGAGCCTCTGCTGCATCAATTAGCACTATTCTCATTTAAATGTGTCTCTTGTGAGTCTGTGTGTATATTTCTTGCTTGAAAGTGAGATGAGACAACATTTCTCCTGTCATCAGTCTTTATGCTAAGCTAAGCTAACTGGCAGCAGGCCCAAATGTCCAAAAGCTTGTCTGATTCTTCAAGGGTTCAGCCTTGAGTTTTGGATTCGTATTGGAATTAGGATCCAATTTTAAAATAATGCTGCTTTTACTAGGGATTAGTTTATCATTTTAATTCATGAAAGTTGTGACCGAGTTTAATCAGATTGTTCTTGTTTGTATTTTCTTGTTAGCTGCCTTTAGAGCCCAGTACGTTGAGGGGGCCCTGCTGGGTGAAGGAGGATTTGGTTCTGTGTTTTCTGGTCACCGCCGACACGACAACCTGCCTGTAAGTCTCACACATGTATGACTGATGTAGCCACTCTGTATGTTGTATAAGCTGACTAAATGTCTGTGTTTCTGTCCTGTAGGTGGCCATCAAACACATCCGCCAGGATGGCAGAATAACAAAAGTAAGTTCTTCAGCTTCCTGAAAAAGCATTGACATGATTTAGGTCATTTTAATAACATTTCTGAACTTTTCAAACTGAGTACAAAGGAATAACATGCACATGTTCATCTTGTTTGAAACCGTTTTCATTTGTTAATTTTGACTTTCCTCTTTGTATAAAGTTGGTGGATAAAAACAACACGGTCCCTCTGGAGGTGGCTCTGATGCTGAAACTCAGACCAGCATCAGAAGGTACCAGTGCAGTCGTTGCCCTCTTGGACTGGTACGACCTGAGGGATGAGCTGATCCTCGTCATGGAGAGGCCAGACCCCTGCATGGACCTGTTGGGGTATTTAACCTCCAAAGGCTCCACCCTGGACGAGTTTGAGGCTAAAGTAAGTAGCTGATGGCAGGTGCATTTCCATGTTTAAATATGTCCAAGCGCACAATGTCACACAGTCTGCATGTCTGTTTCTGTCTCCCTCAGATCATCATGAAACAGCTGGTTTGCGGCCTCAGTGAGATCCACTCCAAGGGTGTGTTTCACAATGATATTAAGCTGGAAAATATCCTTTGTGAACACAGTCTTGATGATCCACGTATCAGGATCATCGACTTTGGATGTGGCACCTTTCTGCATGAGGGGATGTACACTACACCACAAGGTAGGCTGTCTTTCTTTCAGCCCTGCTCTCTGAGCCAGTGCAGCATCTTTGCTGCCTCCATCCCTCACCATTAACGTTGTCTCTGTGTGGTTGTGTGTCGTAGGAACCCCTAGGTACACCAGCCCTGAGTGGTTCCTGGATCGCTGCTACAGGGCCGAACCGGCTACGGTGTGGCAGCTCGGTGTAGTGTTGTTTTTAATGCTACATCTGGGTTTCCCCTTCAAGGACGACACAGACGAAATCATCTATAAAGATGTTTGTGTGAGGGACGACCTTTCCTTAGGTGAGTCATAACGACACACATACAGGAGAATCAAGCAGAAACACAAAGCACATGTTTGTTTTAAAATCTTCTTCCTGCTTGTGTGTCCAGACTGCAGAGATCTTCTTCTGAGCTGCCTCAACAAGGACCCAGCAGCCAGACCCAGCCTGGAGACCCTGAAACATCACTCCTGGCTGCGTGATGTTTCACTCCCTCCCCTCCCCTCCCCAGCCATCCCTCCCTCTCCCTCTCCTCCCTTCCCCACCTCTCCCTCTCCTCCCTTCCCCACCTCTCCCTCCCTCTCTCTGTCTCTCTCTCCCTCCCTCCCTCCATACCCTTCTCTCTCTCTCTCCCTCCCCATCTCCCTCTGTCTCTCTCTCCCCATCTATCTTCCATCCTCTCTCTCTCTCCCCATCTATCTTCCATTCTCTCTCTCCCCTGGCTGGTGAGGATTTAACATTTACATTTATTATTTATTGTGTTGTGTCTTTTGATTAGTTGTGTTTTATTATTATTATTAGTGGTAGTTATTATAAATACTACACATTTTAATTTTTCTATTATAATAGCTGTTGTTGTTATTATGGTTGAATATGTCTGTGTCCCTGTCTGTCAGTCCCTCTCTCTCTCCCCACCTCTCTCTCTCTCTCCCTCCCCACCTCTCTCTCTCTCTCCCTCACTGTCTCTCTCCCCACCTCTCTCTCTCTCTCCCTCCCCACCTCTCTCTCACTCACTCTCTCTCCCTCCCCACCGCTCTCTCACTCTCTCTCTCCCTCCCCACCTCTCTCTCTCTCCCTCCCCACCCTTCCCCCTCCCTACCCCTCCCTCTCTATCTCTCTCCCTCTCCCTCCCCACCCTTCCCCCTCCCTGCCCCTCCCTCTCTCTCTCTCCATCTTCCTCCAAACCCTTCCCCCTCTCTCTCCCTCCCCCCTCACTCTCTCTCTCCCTGCCTCTCTCTCTCTCCCTCTCCCTCCCAACCCTTCCCCCCCTCTCTCCCTCCCCCGGTCACTCTCTCTCTCCCCATCTCTCTCCCTCTCCCTCACTCTCCCTCCCCCCCTCACTCTCTCTCTCCCCATCTCTCTCCCTCTCCCTCCCCCCCTCACTCTCTCTCTCCCCATCTCTCTCTCCCTCTCAACCCTTCCCCCCCATCCCTCCCCCGCTCACTCTCTCTCTCCCCATCTCTCTCCCTCTCTCTCTCTCTCCCTCCCTGCCTCTCTCTCTCTCTCCCTCCCTGCCTCTCTCTCTGTCCCTCTCCCTCCCCACCCTTCCCCCTCACTCCCCCTCCCCCCTCACTCTCTCTCTCCCCATCACTCTCCCTCTCCCTCACTCTCCCTCCCCCCCTCACTCTCTCTCTCCCCATCTCACTCTCTCTCTCCCCATCTCTCTCCCTCTCCCTCCCCCCTCACTCTCTCTCTCCCCATCTCTCTCTCCCTCCCTCCCTCCATACCCTTCTCTCTCTCTCTCCCTCCCCATCTCTCTCTGTCTCTCTCTCCCCATCTATCTTCCATTCTCTCTCTCTCTCCCCATCTATCTTCCATTCTCTCTCTCCCCTGGCTGGTGAGGATTTAACATTTACATTTATTATTTATTGTGTTGTGTCTTTTGATTAGCTGTGTTTTATTATTATTATTAGTGGTAGTTATTATAAATACTACACATTTTAATTTTTCTATTATAATAGCTGTTGTTGTTATTATGGTTGAATATGTCTGTGTCCCTGTCTGTCAGTCCCTCTCTCTCTCCCTCCCTGCCTCTCTCTCTCTCTCCCTCTCTCTCTCCCTCCCCACCTCTCTCTCTCTCTCCCTCCCCACCTCTCTCTCTCTCTCCCTCACTCATTCTCTCCCCACCTCTCTCACTCACTCTCTCTCCCTCCGCACCCCTCTCTCTCTCTCCCTCCCTGCCTCTCTCTCTCCCTCACTCTCCCTCCCCACCTCTCTCACTCACTCTATCTCCCTCCCCACCCCTCTCTCTCTCTCCCTCCCTGCCTCTCTCTCTCTCTCCCTCCCTGCCTCTCTCTCTGTCCCTCTCCCTCCCCACCCTTCCCCCTCACTCCCCCTCCCCCCCTCACTCTCTCTCTCCCCATCTCTCTCCCTCTCCCTCACCCCCTCACTCTCTCTCTCCCCATCTCTCTCTCTCTCTCTCACCCCAACTGGTCAAAGCAGAGGCCACCCACCATGAGTCTCGGATCTGCTCGAGGTTTCTGCCTTTTTAAAAAAGGCAGTTTTTTCTCGCCACTGTCGCTAAGTGCTTACTCATGGTGAATTGTTGGGCATTTTTTTATATGCTGTTGTGTTTTTATAGTTCCTATGAATATACAGTATATACCTACATTAGAATAGTAAATAAATACCTTATAATCTTCCTCCTGCCTTGTACTAATTTTACACAGTGATCATTTCCTTATACTATTTTACATGTGATGTACAGGTGTTAATAATATTGTACCTGTAAATATCAGTTAACCTCAGCAGGAGCTCGCTGGCTCCGATCATTCAGTCCTGGGCTGTGCACTGATGTACTGACCACATCTGTAACTACAGGTCATGTGATACGTGGAGCCAGATCACATGTCTTTACTGGAGTAAATACTGGAAAACTCTGAAGAAGAATGATAAAAGCTTGTTGATCAGAGATCAGTGAACCTTAAGGTTCAGTATTTAATAGACCTGAGGTGAAGTAATTTGGTGTCCAATGAAACCTGACACTTTACATTATTGGGATGAATGAGAACTTTATTTAAAATGACAGGAATTCATCATCTAATAATGATTGAATGTGAATAGTAAATAGAGGCTGTTAAATATGTGTACCATACATTTAACAGATGAATAACCCAAGTTACACAACTTCACCATTACAAGTTTAAAAGGTTTATTTTGCACATGTTAAAATGAAGGCTCGCATACTCTTGAAACTGTAGTAGTGGAATCAGATGAGATGGAAGAAGCTGGTGATGCTGCAGGTTCAAGAAATGAAGTTGTTGACACTGATTGGTCTGTCAGCACCGTTGACTGTGATTCGTCTGCTACCACTTTAATCTCAAGATCTGAAAATTGAATCACAGAAGAATACATAACATTTGCCTTTACTGATTAATATATAAGTATTTCAAAAATGGCTGACATGACTAATAAAATCATATTTAAGTATATTAAAAAAATTCTCTGAGTCAATTACCAATTGTGAGACCACAATAAATGATCATAGCTTCAATTACCAATATTACATGCTATTACTGATAGAATAACTTTTACGAACTATTTCATAAAAATAAAAATGTATGAGAAACTGTGTGTTTCTTGGCAGGATTATCAATGGAGGCACATGAACAGTCAAGTCCTCTAAATATCTACTTAATCACCTTACCTGTTACTGGGTACTGGTGGTATCCAACCTTGAAGTTCTGGACTCCTGGCTTTACCAGCTCATCAAATATGTCTTTGTCAACCTCAGTGCCTGATGTATCAGTCAAAGTGAGCACACCCTAAAATGAAGATGCAGCACAACCTGTCACTGCTGGTTACTGACTAATGTGTGTCATTGACTGATAAATATACAAAGAAATTAATAATAATAATTATTTGAGTGCCGGCTCATGTTTTGTGTTCACTGCCCAGATTCTACTGGGACTGGGACCTGTATTTCTGGTCATAGTACTTTTTATACTACATGTACAAGTACTATGAAGTATTTTTATTGTGTACTTTTGGAATAATCTTACCTTGAATTACCTGGTAATGATCAAATTAAAACATTTTTTCCAACTTTGATGTGTAATAAAAACTGTATTTTCAATAGTGCATTCATGAAATTAATATTTTTGGTAAGAGGACATATAAAACTACATGTACAATTATTGTGAAGTACTTTCACTGTGTACGTTTGGAGTTATCCTACCTTTAAATATGTTCTAGACGTAACAAATAAGCCTTTTCATCTGACTTTTATGTGGAATAAACTGTATTTGGGAAAGAGTAGTGAAAAACATAAATGTTTTTCAAATATTGAGGTACCTTTTTCCTAAATGAGGGAACCCAAACCGTAAGCTGATGCATTTGAACCATATGACTTTCTACTTTCTAGGGAAAATGCCTTCACTGATGTTTCTGACTTGTTTTTAGAAGCAGGATCAGTGTGGTCTTAGCTGTCAGTAGACGGCCTTCTGATGTGGAAACAGTGGACACCCTGTCATTTTCCCATCGGCTCACAGTTGTTATAAATATACATTAAGAGACAGCTTCTGTGCCATCATTCAGTCATGGATGATGGGTGTTTAGAGTTTAGAGAATGACAAAATAAGTTCAGAAATGAAGAGAAAATATACTAAACTGAGTCAAAGAAGCACCTATAATATAAACAATGAATCATTTCAGCTCAACAACCTTACAATAAACATCTCCTTACTGAAAATCTGTTTTTAGGCAGAAGTGGTTTTAATCATTTGTAGGACTTCACTTTGTTTACTACACAGAGGAGAACCTTAACCCTCCTGTTATGTTCATTTGTCAGGAACAGCAATGATGTTCCCGGGTCAATTTGACCCGGTGCATGTTTAATTATCCAAAAATGTTCGAAACCAAATAGAATCCTAAAAAGCATTGTTAATATTTCATTACTAACTCCATTACAAACTATTCTATCAATATTTAGTGCAATGGTGTTCCTTACCTCTCACAGGTAATGGTTCAATTAGGATAATTCACTCGTTTTTCATAAAAAAATACATATTCAAACTTTTTTTAATGTTTCACCACTTTATTACTTTTGAAAGACCAACATATAAAACACAATAGTTTTACATAACATTGAAATATAACATTTAAATTTTGTTTTACATACATGCACTGTTTGTGAACCAGAAATGAACAAAATAACAAGCAATAGCAATATGAACAAGGTGTGTGTGTGTGTGTCTGTCTGTACATCTACACAGCACACGAATGACATGTCATTACACTGCTTTGTGCAAATGAATTTTGCACATTTCGCACAGGTCATGCTTGTCTCGACATCATCAGATGGCCTGCAGACCTGGCACCTCTTCCTCTTCCTTTTTCCCCCAGCAGCAACCTAGAAACAAGGGGACCATGATTACTTTACTATGATGTTTTTTTGCTGATCCCAAGACACACACAAAGCGCTCTCATACACTTATACACACACATGCACGCACGTACACACATGCACACACAACCTTACTTGCCTCACGCACTGGTGTACTAGGTGCAGTCCTCTCCTGGATCTCCCTCACTGTGGCTGCAGCAGCTGGGGTCCTTGGCAGGTGCTGCCTCCGTTGGATGTGCGGTGTCACAAGCGCCTTCCCCAGCTCCTCGAGAAAGATGCGCCTCTTGTACAGCTTTGACACATTCCAGTCAGGAAAGATCTCAGTCCAGATGACAAACGTATTGTAGGCCCATACATCGATCATGTTATAAAAGATGACCAATGGCCAGCGCGCAGTCATTCGCTTGGTGCTGTAGAACCCTGTTACTTTGTCCAAGTTGTCTACCCCCCTTTGGTGGCATTGTAATCCAGGATCATGCTTGGTTTCTGGTCCTCTCTGCTGATTTTAGCATTTTTGTGCAGAGTGCTCATGAGCACAACATTTTTTCCCTTTTTGGGGCAGTAAGACACTAGGGCTGTGGTGTCTGTGAAGGCAAACATGGAAGATTGAGGGGCCCTGTTCTTGATTACAAGCAGCTCAGCAGGGAGTTCAGCCCTGTTCTTACGGACAGTTCCGAATATTGTGAGCTTTCTCTTTAGAAGCTCCTGACCCAAGTTGTAGCTTGTGAAAAAATTGTCACAGGTTATGTTGTGCCCCCTGAGACCCTGTGCCATGTCGAGCACGACCCTTGTGCCCTGATTCTTCTCTGGGGCTCCTCCAACCGGCTTTCCAGTGTAAACCTGCATGTTCAATGCATAGCTGGTGTTTGCATCACATGCTGCCCAGATTTTTATCCCATATTTAGCTGGTTTGGAAGGCATGTATTGGCTAAATGGGTAGCGACCTCTGAATGCCACCAGCCTTTCATCCACTGTGATATTAGGGCCTGGGTTATAGAGTAGTGGAAGTTGCTCTACCCACTTGTCCCACACTGTCCTAATAGCTGCCAGCTTGTCTCTCTCCTGTCTGCCAGCCCTTGTCTCTAGATTATCAAATCGGATTACTCTGGAGAAAATGTGAAAAGTCTCCAGAGACATTGTGGCTCGAAATATAGCCCTGCCTGTCTCTGTATCCCACAGACTGGCTGTCGATTCATCCTTTGACTTATAGACCCCAGCCAGGATGAGGAGCCCCAAATATGCATCTAAATGTGTTTTGTCCAGCTCCTTCCACTTCTCCCCAAAAACACGCCTCCCTTCTAGATTAGTCATTTCCAGAATGATTTTCTGGATTGAATTAGGCATGACCAGCTCAAAAGTTGACTTGATGTCTGTCACACGAGTCACTGCCATCCTAGTGGCCCCTGGCACTGTCTTTATTATGTTTTCTGCAGACAGTTTTGCCTGACGCATATTTGGGGATGAAGACCACTGTATTTCACCATTTTTTGACATGAATGTCTTACTTGGAGGAATAGGAATTGCAATTCCCTCATCTGGTTCAAAATCAGAATCATTAGAATCAGAATGGAGCTCAAGATAGTCTTCCTCTTCAGACACATCCTCCTCTATTTCACTGTCATGATCTAAGATGACTTCCAGAGCCTCCTGGACTGTCATCTTTTTGCTTCTGCTGCTCATTTTGTAAAGCTCTGACTGACAGAGTGTAATGTTGGTAGGACTCCAATGCAGAGAATCTTTTATATGTTTTGCCCCTCCCCTGCGAGTGTCCACTGACTGTGGGTGGAGTTTTCCCGCAAGAACGTAAATGGTTCCCGCCAAAAGTCATAACACCTGCACTTTCCCGCACTTTACAGGTTGAGAGAATAGGGAGAAAGATGGGATGGGGGAATTTGTGTGTGTGTGTGTGTGTGTGTGTGTGTGTGATTGGGGTGAAATATGTCTCACAGTTGCAAAGAAAGAAATAGTCTGACATTTCTGACACCCTTTTACCTCCAGTTTGACTGCTGGGTCAAATTGACCCGAACAGTATCTATGTGATATAAACATGCAGGGGGTGGTTGCAAATATGTTAGATGAACCATTTTCATTTTATATGTTGATTACACTAATTAAGGCAAGCAGAAGAAGTTTCATACTGAAAAAATACTTTTAACTATTTTTCCTAGATCTTCAAACTTTAAAACGGGTCAATTTGAGCCGTAACATAACAGGAGGGTTAACATTATTGCAGTTCAGTGCAACGTCAGAAAAATAGAGCCTCAAAAATGACCAAGATGTTCAATCAACTAATTCTCTCACACTTCAATGAATGGTAACTCTATGTAAGGTGTTAAATGGAACTTTATTTGTTTGTTCTTTTGTTGTTGTTTCTTTTACACTTTTTGGCCAGTTTGATGAGATTTTATTCATAACAGGTTGTACTGTAATGCTTTTTAGTGCCATAGCAAGGATTTCCCCTAAATCCCCCTCAGAGAGTTTCAACCTGAAACATAACAGACGGTCTTTACATTTTTATTTAGGCATATTTGGAATTTTATTTATTCAGTTAACTATTCTTGATCAGAAGTAGAATTGTGGGGCAGAATTGCTGGGCCTATTTATATGACCCCTCAATATGTTGCATCAAACTCAAAATACTATTTATATTTGGCCAATGTTTTTAATTGGGGAATAATATCTAGTCCACAAATTTCCAAATAAATCAATAGGAAAAATTTTAACGTGCATGATCAGCTACTTGGAAAGTAATTTCTACCAAGAAAATGAAAGAAAAAATAAAATAAAAACTGTGCAAAAAGTTAGATATAATCAAAATCAAAATAAATTAGTCATTTTGATCTATATGATGAAATCAACTCAGTATCTCATTATTATTATCATGATTATATAAAAAATATCTTGATCCAGATGATAAAGATGACTATGATTTAGTTCTTCCCTGCTACTCGCCCCACCACGTCACCCAGTTTCATTGTAATCTGTCAACATATAGTATATACATATAGTATATATACATATATATATATATATATAATACATATCATTTTTTTCATGTCTTGCTTGAATTATGGCTACACTGCCTCCAATGATTTCTGGCGGTACTGCTCTGTTTCCTCTGTTTTGTCCATTTCATCCACACCCAGAGGCTTTAAGGAAACGTGCACGAATACGAACAAACAAAAAGACTGCAGAGTTCGAACAGACGTTGAGCATAAATGAGCCTTTAGAGGGAATTTGGTTATTTTGGGGAGCTGTAATAAAATCAGACTTTATCCAAAAAGACTTGCCAGTCACTACAGGATCTCAGCCATAATAATAAACATTATATTTCTAAATTTTATAAAAGTTTGCACACATTCCTGTACAACTGGTTGATAATAAAAGACATTGTGTTTCCATCCGACTGCAGAAGATGAAACACGATGCAGCATTAGAGCAAGAAAACACTCTGCTACTTTCTTAGAAGTACTTTTTATTTCTCACTGTTCTCTTATTTGTCTGACTCATTGTTACGACCCCCAGTAAAGCTCAACCTTTACTCAAAAGGAGGACCAACATTAAAGAGTCAGGGTTTGGTCAAAAGAAGATAACATAGATTTATTTCAACATAGGTACATAAAATAATCAATCAACATAAATAATCTAAACCCAAGCATCTCAAGAACAAAATGAACAAAGCTGGTGGGCCGGCCAAAATAAACAAAAGCAGGGCAGCCACCCAGGCCAACCCGCACATAGGGCCGTCGGACCTGGGCACTAGCCCTCTACCCTAAACCAGGAAACACATTCTTACCTAACCTGGAAATGAAGCCACGAAAACAGGACTACCAGACCCACCAGAATATAACAAACATAAGATGCAATTAACACAAACTACATAAAGTCAGCCTCCTGACTGACTGCAGGTTCTCCACCCAGGAGAAGGAAGAGAGAGGAAGAGGCAGATCTCTTGCCCTCCTTGATGCACAGGTCAGACATAAAATAAGTGAAAGTATTAAGAATAACAAGGAGCTCTGCTAATGCCTGGAAATCTCATTTCAGAGTGTTAATTTCATTTTATTTTAATAATAAATACTGTGCTACATGTACAATTATTATGAGGTACTTTTACTGTGTACTTTTGGAGTAATCCTTCCTTTAAATATCTTCTAGACGTAACAAATAAGCCTTTTCATCTGACTTTGATGTGGAATAAAAACTTTATTTGGGACAGAGTAGTGGGATCTAGCTTGAAAAGATTTGTTGTAAGCAGTATGGTTTCATGCCAAGAAAGAGAACTACAGATGTGATGTTTACTGTGTCACAGCAAGATGATTCACCATGTTACTTGACATTTATTCTCTATGTGAGAAGATACTGATCATTTCATTTGACTTATTTGTTGACACATCTGTCTCTCCTACTGCATACCTCACAGCTGTCATACTGGTCTCATACATATCCTGTACCACATACTTCTCTGTTCTCCAGATAGCCCTGTTTTCACATGACATTTTCACTGTGGATCTTTCTTGTAATGTTAACAGCATGTCTGCTCTAGTTTTTTTTCTGGTCAGACCTCTGTGTTGAGAAATAAAATTTGCCGAAATACATGTGGCAAAAAATATTTTAAGTGAGCAAATCAAAAACAAAGAACCTAAAAGGAAACAAAAATGATACAATTTTTAGAACTTTGGGTAGGGCTTGTTGTATGGAATCAGATTTGTGTCAAAAAGAATCAAGCAAAACTTCTTCAGTATCAAACAATGTAAGAATTCGAGAGAGAATAAAACTCACTGAAGCAAAAAAAAGGGATCTCAAAAGTAAAACTCATAACTTACAATCAAATTATTTGTGTTATCTTGTAAACTATTGGTCTTGTACATTTCTGATTATATATTCTTTTGTTTACAGTTTCCTCTCCTTCTCTCTCTCTGATCAGACTTCCGCGTTGACTCTCAGCTTTGCGTTTGCGCTCCCTGAGTTTTTGGTTGTATTTCTGACACAAACCTCTGGCGTGGGCGGGTTGTTTCAGGGGTGCGTCTCCATTGGCTAATGAGTTTTTGAGTGACACGGATTAGTGACCCGGATGTTATGTGTAGCGAGCACGAAAAACATATGCGACGTCCTCGACGACAGAGCGGCATGCCAGCTGACTTAATAAATTAAATAACAATTACAAGCTGACAATTATAATTACAAACTAGATGAAATGAAAACTGTTTAGAGTGTGTAGAGTGGAGGAAAGTGTTTACTCCAATGTGGCATCATTGTCTCCAGTTGGAGGATGAGGTGTTTCTGCCCCCACTGCCAGTGGAGAGACAGCACAGAGATGCCCTGAGAGTCGATCAGCAGCGTGCTGCAGACATCCCAGAACCGATCCAACCACTGCAGCAGCTGTAGGATCTAAACACATAAGGTGAGAGTTCCAAGAGTGAGGGGCAAATAACAAAGTAACCTGGTTAACTTCTGAGGTTCAATGATCTGATGTTTTCATGTAATCTGACACAGGAGGTTTTTTCCATTTGATTCTAACCTGGTAATGATTAATATTTAATGTTAACTACCACACTAAAAGATACAAGCAGTACAAGTTACATTTAAATGCTGTAGGAGTAGAAGCAGAGGAGGTAGTATAGTACAGGTAGCAAGTGAATAAGCAATACAAGAGGTATTATTAGATAATATTGGTATTTCTGTTTTAGCAGTAGTAGTAATGGTACAGTAACACTGGCAACAATAGTGATAGTAGCAGTAGGAAAAGTACTTCTAATAATAACAGTATCCACTATGAGTAGCAGTAGTAGTGGGGCGTCTGTGGCTCAGGAGGTAGAGCAGCTGTTCGCAGAATGAAAGGTCGGTGGTTCGATCCTCAGCCCCTGCAAGTCTACAAGTTGAAGTATCCTTGAGCAAAGATACTGAACCCCAATCTGCTCCTCAGGGATGGGTCAAATGCAGAGAGAGAATTTCCCCTGTTTTTCATAAAAAATAAAAAAAATGTTCAAAATACCAAAAGACACCACTCTTCCATGTGTTAGCCAAGTTTCATGAAAAAATTAAAATTAATTCCTGCAACTTTGGTTAAAAGGTGTTACAAAAAAAGTGTTATATATATATATATACTAAATTAACTAAATTTAAACAAAAAAATTAAGTGCATGTTTATAAATGCAACAGTTAAGATACAATGCAAAAAGGTGAGTTATAATGCCCAAAAATATTTAGCAAATCCAAATCAATTTCACAAGGAAAACCAATGTATATTTATTAAGCATCTCAGCAAAAGTCATTTAGATTGACTAGATATCTGGGAGAAATCAATTTATATTTAATAAGTAATAAACTGAAATGGAGCATGGGTACCATTACATTTTTGTGCAGATGTGGTTATGGGGTGCATCCAGGATTTATTTTTTTGTCACTTTCCTTAATAGGCCTATTGCAAAATATTTCACAATGAGTGCCATTCTAGAAAAATACGCAGTTTTTAACACAAGGTGACTTTTTACTGTTAAACAAGAAAGGATAGTTGATGAATCAACGCTGCTTGCAGCTTTAATCTTTGTAGTGTAGCCACTTATATTTCACTGAGCATTGAATACACTCAGTAAATCGAGCCACTCTGTCACCATGTCGTTGGAGGAGAAATCAGAGGGCACAAAATCACACAATACCAACATCTTAGTTTCATCACCAGCTTTCCTGCATACACAGGTTTGAAATTAATGTATAATATAGCTAATCAATAAAGTCTGATTTTTTTTTACCTTACCAGCATTGACTTTAGCAGATTCATTATTTTATTTCTGATTTTTTAAAATGCATTGTCTCAATATGCCAAATGCCACTATAAAACTGTCTGCTGTGGATCGTTTTCCCCATTCTTACCTGTTTTTGTCACATGTTCAAACCTCTGGGGTGACAGTTGAACTTTAGTGAAGAACACTTATGTGTAATTTTTCACAGTACTTTGCATGAGAAGGTGAAAAAAAGGCTTTCAATATTCAAAGAAGAAGCACATCTTAAGAACATAAATAAGGAGAGAGAATAAAATGCTTTCCAAAAAGGAAAACTGCCATGCAAATGACTGCAACCAATTAATTATGTGAACCATTTTTCAGACAGTCAGAGGAAGCCAGAGTACCTGGAGGGAACCCACACAGACAGGGAGAACATAAAAACTCCACACAGAAAGGCCCCAGGTCCTAAGGTGGACTGGAACCCATAACCTTCTTAGTAACATTATAAACTTTACTCATATTGCACTTATCAAAATACAAAATTGTTCATTGAAGAAAAACTACAAACACACACAATTAAAACATTAACAATCAAACAATTGAAAATAAAAAGAAAGTAAAAAGAAAGAGATATAAAGCAAGAACATAGCAATACAATAAAAGGAACTCAGATAAAATCAGGATATGCCTTTTGATGAAAAAAAACTACATGCTGTAATAATAAAATGAGATTCAAACCAAGGCTCAGACAACTTTACCTCCTTAAGGCAGGTCATTCCAGAGCTTCGGGGCCCTGATAGCAAAACCTCCGTTTCCCTCAATTTTCAGCCTTGACTTAGGAACAGACAGAAGACAACTGTTGTATCTCAAACTACGCTGAAGTTCCAATGGGAATAAGACGTCGGAAACATATTCAGGAGCCAGGTCATGAAGAACCTGGTAGGTGATTAATAAAATCTTAAAGTCTATATGTAAAAGAAACAGGGAGCCAGTATAGAGATACTTAATATGGTCATACTTAAAGACCACAGCTGAGTCCTGTACAATCTGAAGCTTCTCCAAGGTTTTCTGGTTCAGACAAGAGAAAAGGCTGTAGTAATCAAGAAGAGAGGAAGTAAAAGCATGAATTACAGTTTCTGCATCTTTAAAATGTTAAATTTATCTTTTTCTAGAAATGTTACTGAAGTAGTAAAAACATGCAAACATTTGCGAAACATAGTGTGTTTGTTAAAGAATAGTAATACCTTTGGAAACCATTTGAAGAAGAAACAATGGATTTTGTTGAAAATCAAACATCTTTTGGGGAGCATTCAAATCCAAGATGAAGATTTTTTAAAAGCTTTTAAGACTTGGTACCAATCCATCTGGAACCAGCAGGATGTCAGTGTCTTCTTCCCACACCTGCCTTCATTCTCTCATCTTTCATACTTGCTGTTTCTCTCAGTTCATCATATGGCCCCATCTCCTTTCCCTCTTTCTCTCTCTGTCCTCCATCTCAAACTGTAGCTCCCCTTGTGTTGCTGTGAGGCTGTGCTGTGATTTATGGCCTGGTGAATGGAGAGAGATAGAATTAGACCCAGAGCTTGGCCTCTACCCTTCTATCCTTAAATCACCACAGAGTCTGGCTCACTTTCACATTAATGGTTTGTTGTGTGTGTGACAGAGACAGAAGGCAGAGAGACACGCTGTAGATGTATTATTAAGTCTGATGTATTTCTCTACAGATGCACATCAAACCAGACCATAATAATAATACACTGATTCATTTCTGGCTGACCATAGATGTTCTCTGATGGTTTTCCTTTGAAACAGTTTCAGTGAATTTTAACCTCGTCTCATGAAATCTCGTCTTCTGCTGGTTCTGCTCATTTCACATGTTAACATTTTACATTTCAGACAGAATGAGAAGCGCGGACAAATATTTTACTGGCTAAATAAAGATGTATGCATTGATATTGTCACGACTAGCATGAACTCTGTTGTCTATAGGCTACTTGTATTGACAAATAAAAGTCATGTGGTACCTCCTCCACCAGGGGGCAAGCTTCATTTTGAGCCAGTGAGGTGAATGATTTAAAATATTTGGAAATAGGCTAATTGTCTTAAATGAATTGTTTTAAGCAGAAATAACTATTTTTCATAGTAGAAAAAAATCTGTCGACACAAAACTGACATAATGTCAACCTACAAAGTTGTTTTGGCGATTGTGTCAACCAACAGAGTTATTCTCACATCCAGCAGACATGTAGGTTAGTCCCATACGGACTCTCTTTAATTTGGTTTAGGTGTCCACTAACCCCAAAGGAACACTTCAGGGACAAATCAGGCTCTTTTGCTGCTCTGTTAGCCATTCACTAACTTTGTCTCTCTGTCACATGGTGCTGTGGGTTTATCAGAGATGTTCACTGAAGACAGCTGCCTGCTGAGATTGGAACAAAGTTGATGAGCACCGAGAGTGAACCAAAACAGTCAAGTTGTGGAATGTAAAACAAATATAAGAAATAAAATCTGAAAGATGCTCAAAAGTTCTGAAACCCTCAGGGGTGGAACTGCAGGGTCGGGTGATAATGCTCGGTGGATTTATCACCTGAGACTCCACATTGTACATCCTAATTTCACCAATTGTTACTATGAAACATTGATTACTGATTTTGCATCTTCTGCAGAGGTCCTCTGCTAAACAAATGCATTTTAATTCATTCAGCCATTGTGCTTATTTCTGTCTTGAGAGGAGCCACAGAGTATTTACCTTGCAACAAATCTGCTTTAATTGCCCAAATCATAAATGTAATCTTAGCTGCTCCCGTACTAGTCTAGTACTGCTAGTACTGTCTAGTACTACTAGTATAAAATCAGATGAGATGAGATGAGATGAGATAAGATAAGATAACATCAGATAAAGATAAGATTACCCCTGTTCCAGTCTTCAGGGCACAATCATTGATAACTAGCTATGGACCAGCTTTTTAAAGACCAGCATAGTCTTTAAAAAGGAAAGTTTAAAGAACCTCTAATAAGATTGAAATTTTTTTATTTCAACTAATAATTTAGATGCAAATTATTATTTACCACAACAAAAGATGATACTTACTATTCACATAGTAAGAAGAGCTTTTCAAGAATTGATTATATTTTTATATCAAAATCGGCACTCAATAATGTATTAACATTAAATGTTAAACAACACATTTAAATGATGCAGAGTTTATAAGTTAAAATATTGTCTTGGAAAAACTTTTTTTAAGTGAAAATAGATCATCAGGTTTTTTTCCTCACTTGTCCATCAGGGCTTCCATATCTGTCTCTTTCTTTTTGCATGTCAAACTGGTTCTTATTAACCCCAGACCTATAATAATAATAATAATAAAAAATAATATATCTCTCCTGCTCCAAACCAGTGAGAAAAGCCTTTGTTTCAGATAAGGAACATAAATAATGGCCCATATACACACACGCATTACATTCAATGAATAATGTAAGAATCTGTCGACTCAATCCTGTCTGAGAACATCAAAAGAAGAGGTGAAGATGAACTGTTGCCTCTGCAGTCGTGGGTATGTGCTTACAAATTGGAGCATCTGCGAAATCTCTGTTAGGCTTTTGTGTTTATACCTGAAATAGTGAGACAATAAATAAGTCTGGTAATGCCGAGGCAGCAGACACACACCCAAACATACCGTCTGGTGGGCATAGACAGGAGGTAAAGGAAGAAATATATGCAATACATATACATGTGTAATCCCTAGTGGCTCAACAGAGGCAATAATTGAGGCTTATTAGAACTGTGGGATGAAAAATCCTAAAAAGAACAATGTAATTGAGCTTAAAAACACTAAACTTCAAACATTACAGTCTATTTGTCAAGTGTAAACTTATATTTCTTACAGTGATTTATGCCCTAATGCCGACCACTGAGGAGTATCTTTAATGTTAGATGTTACCAAATGATGTGTGGATCCAGGCTTTGGGTTTTCAGCAGCTGTGTGATTTATATGGACCACAATCAGCAGGAAAAGGGAGAGCAGAGCCTTTGACTGCAGGGACCCTCCCTAATCTGACCAAAGGAGAACAGACCATAGACAGCTGGGGATGGATGAGAACACATTGGTGAGGAGAAGGCTCTTCGGAGGAGACAGCGATTTAAAGGTGTGTTCACTTTCCTTCTTACATTTAGAAGTTTGGACTTCAAGGTGAGAAGGGGATACACATCTGTATGTATGGTTTGCTCTTTCTTTTTCATTTGAAATGAAACTCAGATTTTTGTACTGACTAAATGTTTTGCTTCTTTCATTCTACCTGCTTTTCAGTTTCATTCACGGACAACATGTCATTGATAATTAAAGTTTAACAGAAGCCTTTGCTGAAAATAAGGTTTTCTTTTTCATTTTGCAGTTTCATGCAGTGTGCACAGAGAGGTGTGAGATGTGTTCTCCTCAAAATTAATCAATGTGTAATCAGTTTATCACAGCCCTCTGCTGGAAGGAGGCAGAAAGTACAACTGTACAGAGGCTTGAATAGAGTTAAAAGATCACAGCAGGAATTTCAAAATAAACAGTTTGATTTGACAAATCCCTTCTTTACAATTTTATCTTTATGTCAAATTAAATCTTCAGAATGTAAAACATCAAGGAGGGATTTATAATACACCTCCAGCTCTTTAAGTGGTATGAGTGGTAATATGTCATTTAGGCTGTGGTAGAATAGTCAAAATAATGCCCCTGTCTTTTCCTGAACATTATTCTTTGATCTTGGGGGCTTATAGGGCTGCAAGATATTGTGGGATGGTATTATCTCCTTTACTTTTGTAAGGATCGTTCAGTTTGTTTGACTTTAAAGGAGATAAGAAAGGAAGCATTGGAGTGCTTTTCCTTTGCATTTAAGACTTTGAGCAGCTCTTATCATGGCTTCTACTCTTCACTCAGGAACCATCCTAAGATAAAAGAATATGTTACATAAAACATGGTAAGATAGTACAGTTTGCAGTTTTCACTCCCCAAAATGTGTGAACATAATGCACATTAATTATTTAAGTCAATTTGACTCATTGCTACCTCCATGTGCTTGAGAAAAATATGTGAGCAGGTATCCCAGTGCCTTTGTAAATTTAGTTAAGGTCTTCAGAAGCCTCAGTAACCCTTTCCAAAATTGTAATCCCAGGTCTCATGTCTGAAATGAGGATGGTAAAAGAATTATATAACAGAGCAGTAGAAATCTATAAATAAGTTAAACTCTTCAAAGGTTGACTCAGAAGCAACTGGACTTCTATTTAAGGTTTTGAAGATGTTTCAACTCTCATCCACGAGGCTTCTTCAGATGAGAGGTGAAACGTCTTCAAACCTTAAACAGAAGTCCGACGGCTTCTGATTACACCTTTAAGGATTACCATGACCTGGATGAATGAGACTTTGGGTGGGAGGCGGTGTTCATGCTGGATAAGTCACTAGTTCATCGCATAGAAAGACAAACAACCATTCACACTCACATTCGCATTCAGGAAACAGTGCTACCGACTGCCACCGTGCAGCACAAAAGAACATATCATTCAGGATCTCCACATCATGGCACACAGATGGGAGATCATTTACATTCCCGGAAGAGCCCCCATTTTGTCACGACCCGGCTCAAAGGAAGGACAAAATGTGGAGAACATGCATGACTCTTTAAAGTGTAATTTATTTATTTATTAAAGAAAAGCTAATTAAATGTACAATTAGTTAATCAGTAATGTGTGTAGTGTATGGATGTGTGATGTACAGGTGCAAGAAAACCAAAAAACCTTAACTCAACCAGAAACCAAATAAACCCCAATATTATAATAATATATAATATAATATATAATATAATACAATAATAACCAAGAGACAGAGAGACTGACTGCTAAAGCATCTATATATATAGTTTAGCAGTCACTCAAACCCAGGTGTCAGACATCACTAATAATGAGCCACTCCCCAGATCCCTGCAACCAAACAGAAATCAGGACTTGAGGCCTAGGGGCCGTCACAG
The DNA here is from genome assembly GCA_037577475.1 of Chaunax sp. Z400. Lineage (NCBI taxonomy): Eukaryota > Metazoa > Chordata > Actinopteri > Lophiiformes > Chaunacidae > Chaunax > Chaunax sp. Z400. Next base: position 7,693,033 of record CM075191.1, on the reverse strand, counting down.
TATGTATACTCCAAACAACAACAGTCCTCAGATGGAGCCTTGTGGCACTCTCATAACAGAGTCCACTCACTAGCCACTTTCAGACAGGCATTGCGCAAAAGCACTGAAAAGAATTCCCTTCTCTATGACCCCTTTGGTGCGCTCAAACTGCATTCATAATGTATACCGGCGTTCCTCAATGTTAATTTACATCATAGATGCAATAGCAAACATAAAAACTGATATATTTCCCTATCTCCGCAGTTTACTGGTCATTTTCTGTGCTTGTTAAATAACAGACTTCCTGTTGCTACCGCATCGTTAAACCCCCTGGGGTAGGTTGCACAGCATATTACTACAGCGTCACACCTGTTCCACAACGCCAGGCCGCTTCATTCATATCCACGCCCATTTCGGCACTGATACTACCTTCTAGGGTATTACAGAGGCATCGGTGGAACAAACTGACACCCCATTACGCCTTCATTGCATGCAGACAGACGTCGGGACAGAATAAAGGCGCAATAGGCCAGGAATGAAAATGCTGTCTGAATGGGGCTACTGACATTTCTATTTCACATTTTAGGACAAGTAAACATTCCCTTTATACATATTTTTTTGTTGGCAATGCTAAGAAGAGTTAATACCCACATATAAAATCAGAAACCTCCGTAACCTTAAATCAGTCCCAGGTGACATGTCTGAAATGACGATGGCATGTGAATTACATTCCAGAACAGTAAAAATCTTCTTCTTTTTTACAGTTAACCTTCCAATTCCCTGCCACCAAAATGATTTCTCAGTCTATCATTCTAACAAGGTGGTTCAGGCTTTTTTAAGTCTGTCCAGAAGTTCACCAACTCTTGTGGAGACCAGACATTGTAGGTGATGAGCTTGGAAAATTGACAGCGTTCATATTTCATGTGATAGACCTTGAACTGCGAGGGATCTGGTGGTGCTGTGAGTGCAATTCCAAGCTTTTTCATACAAAGTCCAATGTAAGCATCCTCAACGTTAACATACTTGGTTGATTTTGAGACCTCCACAAATTTTTGAGGAAGGTCGTTGGAGAAGAGATATGCTGTGCCCAGAGGGTATGGTGGGTATTTGGAATGTGGGTACACCTCAAAAGAAACGTGCCATTTGGACTTGTTTGAACGCACAACTGGCATTCCCCGCATACGCCTCCCTGTCACGTAGCTCATCTTGGGGATGTTTGGATTCTGCAGCATGATCACTAGGTTGTCAATATTCAGGAGCATGTCTGTGTCAATCTTCATGGCGTATACTGCTGTAGGACAGCGTGTGGCCAGCCAGTGCATGATCACCAAGGTTTTGATGGTCAGATTACGGTAACTGTCTATGAAGTTACTCTGAATCAGGTCATGGTGCTGCAGATTCTCCTCATTGAGCCTTTCCTGCAGCTGCTCAACACCAGGTCCTTCAAAGGAGCCCAGCATGAACAGAGTAAGCACCACCTCGCCCTGAACCAGGCTCTCATTGCCCCATGTCTGCCGGATGGCATCCCGAGCTTTCACGTTACTGGGTCTTACTGGAACCATCAGGACCAAGAAAGGATTCTTGGTCTTGCACACATCTTTGTTATCGATAATAAAGTGGTAGTTGTGTGGGTGGCCTTGGTGGTACTGAATACCTGGTACAGTAGTTGGTACAGTAGGTATTTCTGTAGTTTCAAGGATTTCATTTGGTTTAACTCCATGTTTTGGATTGATCTGATCAAGAGAAGGTAGATCAATCTGATTGGTCCAATTGAAAAACCTCTGGTAGTGATCATGGCGTGGAAAGCTTTGCCACAGAGAGCTACTGGACAGAGTGTAACACAAGATGCCGAGCACAAGGCAAAGCAGGAGCAGGAACTGAAACAAGGTGTTAGAAAAAGGCTTCCTCTGATGATACGGCCTTTCCACAGGTTGTCTAAAAAGGACAAGAAAGACAAAGATAAAGAAGGTGAGAACATATTGAGGGATGCTACGAGCAAATATAATGTTGCAAATAGATACATGAACACAAATATGAATCTGGCTTTTTCCCCCAAGTGACAGAAGAGAGTAACATCTAAAAAAAACTGTGAAATAAGATTTCAAGGCAACAGCAACAACTGAATGGTGAATATTGGTGCAAACAATGATAATAATACATTTGTCAGGAGCTGTGATATTTTAATGATTTTATTCTTAAAGGGTCAGTTTGCCCAAATCACAAAACAAACAAAAACAACAGATGGAGGTAGTTTTAAATCTGCTGAGGTTTGGTCATTTCTCCTAGACGATGAATGGAATTTTGTTTGTGATGCTCAATAGCTTTGAAAAAAAAGAATGCAAATCAATCATATCACCATGTTTGAACCTAATTTACTCTCATAATTCCAGCATGAATGACTGAGCAGATGGTCAGTAGTGACGCCATGATCTGCCCTGCTCTATCTCTGATTGGCTTACCCTGATCCTTACTAATCATCACTCCTAATGGCAAAACCTAACCAATCCAAATCCACCAAGACAACAAGTTCTAGCGAATTAGAGGCAGGGTAGGGTGGGTCATGTCTCCAGGGGCCTCATTTATAAAAGGTTGTGGCACACAAAAAAGTAGCGTAAATGGGGGTGAAATGTGCAGAAGCATCTTTCACCCCAAACGTTGGTAATTATAAAGAATTTCTATGCTGAAAAACGTGCGGATTTCTACGTATACTTTCACTCTGCCGTAGAGATCACAAAAAGTTTTATCAAGTTTCAAGTGGTTTTATCACAAAATAAAGCTCAGTCAGTAGTTAAAACACAGATGAATGTAAAAAAAAAAACACATCAGCACATATATGTATTTCATAATGTATAGGCCTGCCTCTGATGGTGGATATAGTCTATATTTATTTGTTAGAGCCTAAATACATAAAAATGTAAATGTAATTTAATGTAATTATATTGTTTGATGCAGATATGTGTGGAATTATTTGAGGATTGATTGTTGTAACATTTTTAATTGAATGTCAGCATTGTGTATCGGTCAGGAGGTGCGACTTTTCCTCTGTGTCAAATAGTGTTTGATTGCAGTAAAAATGTTAACACATGCTAACACACTGTTATGTGTTAGCATGTAATGTTAACACACTGCACAACATCAAAATGAGCTCGAGGCAAGTAACACCGGCAAAGTCTCAACCATGACAAACATGACAAATGGTGTCACTGTTTGAGTAAATCAGTGACACCGTAGCTACTAATTCTAGCACTCTGATTGGCTAGACAGCATGTCAGTCTATATTACCCAATGCCTTGACAGCTTCCCATCAGCCTGTTTCCTTTTATTTGATATTCCACTGCTAAGCCCTCCAAACAAAACAGTTTTATGGTGCTCAACCTCTGTGATGAGAACCTCTAACTCACACTCTGCAAACTTTGCTTTCTTCTTCGTACTCATCTCCATCTTCATCATCTCCATCTTTCCTTCACTGATAGGCCAGCAAAGGCTCCTCAACAAAGTCAGTGTAATCATGAGCTATTTAGCATTGACCATTTATGGATGATTGTGGGACGACACTAGGAGGAGACCATACTCGCACAGTTCACCGCAGGTGGGTATTTATAAAAAGAAGACTGCGTACAGGTCTGCACCGCACGGTTTTATACCATGCCCCTGGTGCAAGGCATGGTAGTAGTGCAGGGTGTCGACTGCCCACAAGATCACCAGATCACTCTTTGCAGATATGCTGTGCAGCACTGTCTTGGGAAATCACATTGCATAATCAACTAGAACAACCACAAATCGATATCCTTGTGCATTTCGGTGAATTGGCCCAATGAGGTCCATACCAGTGTGCTCATTAAAGGTAATGGGTGCAAATATGCTCTGGGAATGACCAGTTGACTTACCAGCTGACATTCATGCCTGAAGTGGCCTTCTGGTAATCGTACAACACCAAATAGTTAGGACAAATATGCTTTTGTATAATTATGAGGAATTTTTATTGGGGGAAAAAAACAATAAGTTCACTCTGATACATTGTAGTGTCACCAAATTCAGAAGTATTCATTTTTCATAACAAGTGTGTGTCCATCCTCGTCCATCCCCCAAAACTTGCTGAAACAATACTGTGATGGCCTCCTAGGCTACTAATTTGTTTTCTTGCAGAACGCAATGCAGAAGGTACCTGTGGGTGGAGCCGAGTAGTTGGGAACACCTGGGCCCGGTGCTCTGCCACTATTGAAACCCTGCCTTCAGGCCATGATTCCTCTCTGCCAGTTTGTTTGCTTACTACCCGGTTCGGCACTGTTATTTTTGTTTGTTGTTGCAATATATCTGACGTTTTGTTCAATAAATTTATTATTATTCGCCTTTCATCTGCGTATCCCACTCTTTTGCCACGGCCTTAGAGCCACGTCGAAGACAATACTTGTGTGATTGTGTGTTATTTTGCATCTGTAGCTAATTATTCTAGTAGGAACTATGTTATTTGACATTGTACGTTAGTCGTTCAAATAGCGCTTGTGAGTAATCAAACTCACCTAGGTCTAGGGCAAACAAGTCATCTGAAGATGATATAGTCTCTGCAGAACAAAGTACATCTGTGGATCATGTTCATTATAAAGAAACAAGAATTTTATTCACTCCACACACCGATGGTCTGTACTATAGACTCAAAGTCTGTTTGTTCAAAGGGAGTTGAATCATTTTAAATCCTTACCTTTTCAGCACATTCCCACCTGAGCCAGTCTCATCACCCATCACTGCCATTCCCTTTTAAAGTGTCCTTATTTCTTATTCTTTACTTTAGTATCTTATAAGCTTCAATAATGAATTTGTTTATTAAAGCACGAAGTTGTTACTAAAAAAACATAACTTCAAAGTACCGTTGACTTCTACTGGCCAGTGGAATAAGCTATAATGTGAAAGAGTCAGAGAGAGAGAGAGAGAGAGAGCGAAGGCGGGGCGGGGATTGCTATAGGTCTATTATATTTTTACACCTTCAGTCAACTCTACACACGTGTAAATACACACACAAGGAGACTATACAGGTCTGTATGAGTAAAGCCAGTCACACAAATATAATTCTAATATATATAATCACCAATACTTTCTGTTGGTTAGGACTGTCAATGTCATCAATAAGAAATGACGAAATCAGTTTGTTTCAACTAAACTCAATATTGTCACCGTTTGGAAGTCAAAGGCTACGTGAGCTTATGAGCTCTAAGCTGCTAGGTCAAGAAGTTTGAACATGTGCTGGAAAGAATAAGGTGCTGAAACCTCCATTGTACATTTAATGTGGCAAGTTTAGATCACTTACTGTTTGGATGAGGGCCACCACTCATCAGCCACATTCCTCCCACATAGATTGAACACAGAACTCTGGTAAACCTACATTATTTGTGTAAGTATGAAAAGTCAAAATGTTCATTGTAATGTTTGGCTCATTTGTCACATTCACATCTTTATGTTGTGTTAAAAACTTAGTGTTTGTGTCTTTGCAGGGTGATATGGAGAAATCAAATTTCCAAATATATTTGATCAGATATTTGATATTGAAATGATATTTTATGTATGACTAGTGGTACATACGCAAAATATTAACACATGGGATCTTTGATAAATAATAATCAGAAATGTGCAATAATGACTAAATGGGTAAAGTCAAATATTAGAGCAGCTATAGAACATTCTGGTAAGTTCAGAAAACTGCAAAACTGTATTGCAGCTTCTTATCTTTACAGTACAATTTATTACAAGTGAACTCAATGTGCTTTTCATGGAATGACAATTTAAAAAAAAAACGGGAATAAAAATGAGAACAAAAAGCACAAACAACATAAAATGAGGAAATAAGCATGAGTAAAAGGGAGCTATCAACAAAAATCACACACGGGAAATATATATTGTATATACATATACACACACATTAGTCCGGGATCCCCCAGGAGGAGCTGGAAAATGTTGCAGACAACAGGGACATTTGGAATTCCCAACTTCACCTCCTTTGCCACCACAACCCAAACCCGGATGATAAGAAAATGGATGGATGGACTGTTGATTACCAGTGGATCTAGGTTGTTTTCCAATAACAGAGGTGAGATTAGAGGAGACTTAAGAGAAAAACGAACAATGGCAGTCTCAAGTGAGCTATGAATAACATTTTCTGGATCACCAATGGATTTGAAAAGTTTTGTCAGGATGCAGTCTAGCGATATCTCCGGAGTTAATAGCTCATTGCAGTAAGTTTGTGTGAGGCTTTGGCAGTGCTCGATGTATTTCTGCAGGAAGAAGACATACGAGACGAAAATTCATCACATTTTGTCATAGAGGGAATCTCAGGAGGGAAAGACGTGGAGGGATTAATCAGTCATTTGAACAGAATAGGAATGTAACATAATTTCAAAAAGAAAGAAATCCAAAATGTAAGACAACGTCTAGTCTCATATCACAATGTCAATAAAATATATTATTCTTATAATTATTCTTATTATATAATGTATGTTCATTAACACATTGAAAGTCCTCAGAGGTTAGATGTTTACAGTTAAATCACTCAGCACTACTGTTGGTCATTCAGGTTTTTGAGAACACGAGGGGTTTGTTTACCTCCTGGAGTATCCTGTAAGTCATTTCCATCATATGAATTAGTCTGGGGATGGATACTAAGACTGCACTGCATCTGGCCAATAGTTGGTGGCGTAGATCTCCACCACTGTTTGGAGATGTTTGCTCCTACAGAGTAAATATAGTATAATCTTAAGGAAGTTTAGACACAGCTGTAAGACCTGATGTATATCTGGACTGCTTCTCTCCCATTGACCTTCAACAATTAACTTCCACTTATTAACTTCATCTGAACCAACAACCTGTCTCCTAGACCCCATTCCTACTAAGCTGCTTAAAGATGTTTTACCCTTAGTCAGCACTTCTCTATTAGATATGATCAATCTGTCTTTACTAACAGGCTGTGTACTACAGTCATTTAAACTGGCTGTAATTAAACCTTCTTAAAAAGCCTACTCTTGATCCAGAGGTCCTAGCTAACTAAAGACCTGTATCTAATCTTCCCTTCCTCTCTAAAATTCTAGAGAAAGCAGTTGCTAAACAGTTATGTGATTTTCTACATGATAGTTTAGTTGAGGATTTCCAGTTAGGCTTCAGAGAGCATTATAGCACAGAGACAGCATTGGTCAAAGTTACAAATGACGTTCTAATTGCATTAGATGAGGGATTTGTCTCTGTGCTCATCTTATTAGATCTTAGTGCTGCATTTGACACCATTGATCATCAGATACTCCTACAAAGACTCGAATATTTAATTGGCATTAAAGGAACTGCATTAAGATGGTTTAAAACCTATTAGATAGATCTCAGTTTGTATGTGATAATGATGAATCCTCCATGCACAACAAAGTTGATCATGGAGTCCTTCAGGGTTCTGTGCTTGGACCAATATTGGTCACTATATCTATCTATCTATCTATATTCTAAATTCTAAATTCTGACAAAACCGAGGTTATTGTGCTGGGCCCTAAACATCTCAGAAACAATGATCTAATGATATTACAACTATGGATGGAATTACTTTGGCCTCCAGCTCCAGGAAAGAGTTACTGTCATCACCTCACCTGTTGGTCCAGGAACAGGTTTACTGTCATCACCTCACCTGTTGGTCCAGGAAGGTGTTTACTGTCATCACCTCACCTGTTGGTCCAGGAAGGTGTTTACTGTCAAAACCTCACCTGTTGGTCCAGGAACAGGTTTACTGTCATCACCTCACCTGTTGGTCCAGGAAGGTGTTTACTGTCAAAACCTCACCTGTTGGTCCAGGAAGGTGTTTACTGTCAAAACCTCACCTGTTGGTCCAGGAAGGTGTTTACTGTCAAAACCTCACCTGTTGGTCCAGGAAGGTGTTTACTGTCAAAACCTCACCTGTTGGTCCAGGAAGGTGTTTACTGTCAAAACCTCACCTGTTGGTCCAGGAAGGTGTTTACTGTCAAAACCTCACCTGTTGGTCCAGGAACGGGTTTACTGTCATAACCTTACTGTTGTGGTGCAGTTCAAAGATAGGACCCAAGCGCACACAAAAGCCAGAGACACGTAGCAGTTCAGGGATTTAGAAAAGCCCAAACAAAAATACAAAATGCAAAATACAAAACCCAGGACAAAACTTACACAGGGCAAAACAGGACAGCAAGGTCAAGGAAGGGCAAAAAAGGACTAGGAAGGAATCACAGGACTAGGAAGGAATAACAGACAAACTGACCCGGAGGACAGAACCAAACAGACTTAAATACACAGAGTAACGAGACAATGACATACAGGTGGAACAGGGAGGAGGAGAGAATCAGAGACAGGTGGAAACACTCAGACAATCACAGAGGAGGGAAAATGAAGAGAAGGGAAACTCTTAAAGGGGAAAACATGAGGGGGATAAACTAATAAACTAACAGGACAGAGCAAACAAACACAGGGAAAAGGAGCAACTGGAACCAAAAACATAGAAGACACAGACAGAGGAACCATAAGGGTAAAACAGATCACAAGACAATAAGACAGGAAGTGAAAAGCATAAGAACATGACATGGAGAACTAAACTTACAAAATAAAACAGGAAATGGCAACCTAAATACATAACCATGACACTTACCTGTTGTTCCGGGAAGAGATTTACTGTCATAACCTAACCTGTCGGTCCTGTTGTTGCTGTCTGTTCTGGATTTTGGTACCAGGGTGCTGTTTGCTGCTCATCTCGGTCCTCTGTTCAGGATGCTGTCTGTGTCTGTTCATCACTGTCATGCCTCTGCATGTTCATTATCTTGCTCGTTAACTCTCGGCTCCCCTGTCGGCACAGCACAATAACAATAATTGCCTATTAAACTAATCCTAGAAGTCTGGTGGTCTTTCTGCTCCAATAATGTCACCAGAGACCAGCAGCTCAGAGTGTGACACAGTGACCAGCTGACTGACTCTGTTTGTTATTTTCTTTTAAATGAACTTTTGTGATTTCAATGATTATTATTATATTATTGTTGTAAATAAGTACTATCTAATATCAGATAGGACCATATGTTGCATATTATGCATATGCCACTTGTCAGGGGGGGCCACGGGGGTGGCCAGTGATTTTATTGTATTTTTTGTGATATCATTATAAAGTGAGCATGATAAAGCCTGTAGTAAAATACATTATTTGTACAACTGCACCTGTAATTTCAAAAATCACTGATGTTTGACTCATCATAGCTATGAGCTCTTATAACAGTAAATAAATATAACAGTAAATATCTCCACCTTTCTGGTTTCTAGGAGCATGGGAGTGGAGCTGCTGATGCCAGCCAATCAGAGGGCCACCAGTCGAAGCTGACGGCAAGAGTGGCTTCAAAGAAACAGACTCAGAACAAGACTCAGGTAGAACCGATCAGTCTCAGTCTTTTTTTAACAAATGTATTGATTGAAATTTTCACAATGAAAGGATATTTAAACTTCCATCCAGGAAGTCTGAATGTTCAGGCATTCCCATAGACAGACAACAATGTGCCCTGTGTTCCACATTTAACACATACATCACGAACATTTGAATCAAATTCATTTAACAAGGTCGGTGTTATATAAGTTCTCATTAACCATTTGTATTGGATTCATTTAAAACGGGAATGTGTATCTGAGCTTTTAAACAAGACTTCTGCCAGTCCTCCTCTGAGATTTCACTGTTTAAGTCTTTTATCTTCTGAGGACATTGGGAACCGTCTAGGATTAGAGCATAAAAAGAGATCAGGCCCCTCCTGGAAGTGATTTACTGCTATTCCTTCCAAAGAGGTGAGAGTAGGTCCTCAGTCTCCAAGTCTGCCTCCCTTTGTATTTCATTCCAACGTATTTCTGTTGTCATTCAGAAAAATCTCAAAAGCATATTAATTACCCCCCCCCCCCCCCACACACACACACACACACACATACACACAACACACCTTAAAAATGAGGACGGGGGTCATATTCCTCAGTATGTCTGTCCATCTGTCTGTTCATCCAGAATCACTGTTTGTCCTAAATACAGCTTCACCAAGCTTTACACATATGTTACCATGATAAGTAGTTGTGCCTTTGATATTTAGGGTTTTCTAAGAATGGAATGATGATTTTAAGGTGTCTCAGAAGGTTGGTCATCTTCTCCATCATAATAATAAAAATATCCTCTACTCTAGGCTGACCAAAGACTGGAGGTTATGTCAGATAATGATGCATGTGTTGTACGGTGTTCTGGGTTAGGGTTTATGTTTGGGAGATGTTGGAGGGATACACCATCTCCAGATGACTCTTGTTTATTTACTGTACTGTTCCAGAGCTTCAAGAGAAAACCTGGTCAAGCAGACAATGAGCGTTCCACTGGTGACTACAGTGAACGTGTCAACAAGAGGCTGCGTACAGTAGAGAGCAATAAGGATCGCACTGAGGACAGCAGGCAGAGTGACGCCCAGCAGGAGTCAGACCTGTATGAGCACATCAAACAGGGAGAGACGTCCTATGACACACAGACATATGGTCAGTAATCACCTCAGAACGATGGAGAAACAGTTCCTGTGATTTTCTACTGTTAAGCCACCATATCCAGGATATGGATGAAGGGATGTCATACCTGCTGCTCTGTGCCATTTCCAGATGTTGCCAGTGCAGACCAGCAGAAAGCAGCAGGACTTCAGCAGGACCATGACGAGGATCAGAATGATGAGGATGTTGCTATGGAAACAGAGAACCAGGAAGAAGACCTTGAGGCTGCAGAGGTCCAGGAGCTGAAGCCTGAGCAGCTGGACTCTACTAAGGCATCCCAGAAAGGTGACATATTTGTTGTTGTGCTGCCCGTTGGACTCAGGTAGCCATTAGTGTTTTTGGGACATTAACACCTTCTGCATATTTGGCACTGATCCTTGTAACGGTTCAATGAAATGATCATAATATCACAAATAGACAGAATCCAGTTCTATATATCTAGAGTATCCAATGATTTCTGAATGTATGGGTTCAATTCTTAACAATCTCATGGATCAATGATGTCTAATTATGTCTGTCTACCCTTTACCTGTTTTCTTTTAATGTGTGGCAATTTAACATATTGAAAATAGTTTATTTATTTTCATGATTTTTCTTCAGGTTGTTTACATGTGTCCAGAAAATAAAACTGAAAATCTTTGTAATGGATCTCGTCCTAGTTTGTTGGTTCCTCTTATTTTGTAGGTTCTGTGTTTTCTGTTTCCTGTTTTATTTTGGTAGTTATGTTTACCATGTTGTTGTTGTTTTTTACTTTACACTTCCTGTCATCTCTGCTTGTGTTCTGTTTTGGTCTTTAGTTTCCTGTCTTGGTTTTAGTCCCCTGTTTTCAGTTCTGGTTTGTTCCGTCTCCCTCTGTGTCTTTGGAGGTCCGGTCTGTTAGTTTATCATTTTTTCCTCCTTCTGTCTTCCCCTTTAACATTTTTCTCTCCAGTGTGTGATTGTCTGATTGTCTCCTCCTCCCTGTGCCTCCTGTTTGTCATTCCCTCGTTATTGCAGTGTATTTATTCTGTGTGATTCCTGTTGTTAGTTCCAGGTTGTCGTCGTTGTCTTTACACACGTTCCAGCCATTTCTTGTGATTTCCTTGTGTGATTTCTGGTTTTCTGACTTGGACCGTTTCATTTTGCCTTTGCCTATGATTTTTTGGATACTGTTACCTGTTGATGGACTGCCTCCTTGATTTCTGACCCTGAACTGTGAATTATTAATTACTGTGAAGCACTTTGGTCAACTCAATGTTGTGTTTTAATGTGCTATATAAATAAAAGTGACTTGACTTGAACTGAATATTGGTTTTTGTACATTAAATCTCTGAACTGCATTCCCAGTGTCTCTGTCACATGTCTGCAATTAGATCCTCACATTTCTGACCATCTTGGTCAAAAAATAAGAAAATGAAAGTTCAAATGAATATTTGCAACATGCTAATTTGTCTCATTAACAGGGTTCAAACATTGAGAGAATATTCCTCTAGGGTTTTTCTTATTAACATGAAGTTAATATTTTTTAGCAGTATCACCTTGAAAATAGCTGGTTTTAGTGAAGTCTTTTATAAAACTGTGTCATGTTGTGTCTGTAAATGTGTATACATGTGCTATGCTACATGCTATGAAGCATTAAAGTGAATTTCCTCTGTTTTCCATAAACAACATTAGGGACTTTGCTCTCTGTTTGTGATGGAGTGAAGTGTGTGTTGTGTACTTCCTCACACTCTTCCTCTTAGGTTCTAATATACGAACACTCAGATATTGTGGTTGATGAAAAGCAATGCTGCCACTTAGTGACATTTATCCCAAAATGCACCATAGACCAAAGACAAAAAGTCCAGTGAACATGTTTAATAAGCACAAGACTGAGTGTGAACAACACTCCTGCTCACAATGTGGCTCAATGTAACACAGTTCAGGCATTTTCCACCTCTCCCTATGCAGCCTTACAATTCTGTGTTGTATAATCTTATTAGGTTTGGAGATAAATCAAGAAAATTCTACATTTTTCATACTTTTGACCCAACAGATTAGGTTTTTATCTCTGGAGGAAGTCCTATAATAAATTTACAAAATGGATAAAATGCAGATTTTAATGACAAACACATGTTTCCTAATCATTCCATCACAGAACAATGTGAGTTGTAAAAATTGTTCAAATTTAAGACCGCCATGATGTAAATGTTCTTTAGAAGTGTATTTACTTTTTGACCACAATTGTACAACCCAAAGGTACGTGACCTGCATTAAAATGCACTCACTGCTCATTTGGGAGCCTTATAAGTTTTTAAGGAAGTTTTTAAATAATGGACTCACATTTTAGGTGGAGCCCTTGGGCCGAATCTTTATTGTTATTGTATTAGATATAGATTTACATTTGTTTTGTTTGGTGCATGGTGACATAGTGGGTGAATTGGTGACTCTAAATTGCCCATAGGTTTGATGTGAATTTGAATGGTTGTTTGTCTCTCTATGTGTTGGCCCTGTGATGGTGAGAGAATTCTGGCATTCTGAATTCCTTGAATAATTTCTGTTATATTAAATGATTATTGACGCTTGAAAAGCTTAAATTGTGTTAATTGTTAAAGCACATAAATACTTTTTGACTTATTTACAGCCCTTTTACCCCCAACGTCAGGAGATGTCAGATGTGCGTCGTAGTAAAACAGTCTGGACCTCTTTTGAAGTGGGTCAGAGTAAATCCCAGTTGTCGTTCCTGTGGTTTCCCTGGTTTATCTAATATTACTGACTTTCTTGATCAAAAAAAGTTGCTGGAGCATTAAATCATCACCAACTTCCTGATTGTCTGTTTTATAAAGTGTGCATTCCTGTCAGTCTGTCTATCTGCCACCGGGGCGGCTGTGGCTCAGGGGGTAAGAGCGCTATGTAATAAATGTTTCAGAATAGAAGCCAACAACCAGAGCATGCATTGCTGTTTGGAGAAACCCCTGTGCACCGTACAGGTGTATGTTTTCTGCTGGAAACACTGTGTATTATTAATATTCACCATTCAAGCTGTATGAAACTATGATTATGTGTGTGTGTTATCTTCCACTATTAAAACCAAAAAAACTTTCTTCCACGATATATGCTAAAATAATCAGTGCTTAGCAATGAAATAGTATTTTGAAGTGAATCTACAGGATGAAATCTCGCAGGGGCTGGGGATGGAACCACCGACCTTTCGTTCGGTGAACGACCGCTGTACCTCCTGAGCCCCCTGTTATATATGTGGCTTCTCAAAGACACACCCACAACAAACATTAACACGCACTGAAAATCTAGTTTTTGATTCATGTCCAGAGTTTCTTTAATTTAGCTAAACTGATTTAATGATGCCTCTTCTGTAAGTAAATGTCAGGGTGTGTAAAGTGTGATGTCAATCTTGACCTTAAAATAAGTTCTTTAGGAAAACCTGAATAAATAACACCATCTTGCCTCGTCTCCTTCTTGTAACAGCAGTGAGTCCATTTGTATCCAACAAGAGAAACACTTCAGGTGTGTTGTAGTGCCAGTATAAAAGTTGTCTACACCCCCAGGTCTAAATGTCGCTGTGTGTCAGACAGACTTGTATTCTCTCTCCCAGGCTGCGCATCTGTCCATCAGGTTTCAGGCTGAGGGTTTGGTGTGTGGGATGACTTCCAGGAAGTCAGCGGTTGTCACAGTTTCCAGCTGGATAGAAGGCCCGTCAGTATCTCCTGTGAAGGAAAGGCTTTTATTCCCATCTGACAGAAACATGGCTGCTGCGAGGAGTTATCTTGATGTGGTTGTAGGCCTCTGTGTGTGCCTGTGTTGTTCTACCTTCCTGATGGGACTCCAGAGCATCAAAGATCTTATGGACTGGTCTGATGGCGGCCTCCTTACACACCAGTCGTATATCAGAGCCAGAGTATCCCTCCATCCCCTGAAACACAGACAGACACACACAAACAGGCAGATGAGGCCCACTGTAGCTGATGTGACTGTAACGGCCTCACAGTGGAAACACATTCATGAAACATGAGGTAAAACATGAGTGAACACAAAACAGATTTCAATGTAATACCAAACACTGTGTGAAGGAGATACATGATCAACACTTGTCTTAAATAAGTTGTCTTGACTGTAACACACCTTCGCCAGAGTTTCATAGTCCAGCTCAGTTCGTAGCTCCACCCCTCCCGTGGAGATAAGGGGAGGCAGCCAATGGGAGATCATGGCTTGGCGAGCAGGAGACGAGGGAAGACTGACTAGAATCCTCTTCTCTAACCTCCTCAGCATGGCATGGTCCAGTTCCCTGACAGTGGAGCAGGAACAGTTACATGTCTGTTGACTTCTAGTCCAAATATCCTCAATTACTCCTTATCTTCAACACAATTTAATTATTGACAGGAAAAATAACCCTGTTTTTGTAGGAGTCAGTATAATGAAACATTTTACACACCTTGTTTCTTTATGCAGACCTTTTTTATTTGATTTATCATTGCTGAAAAGTCTTTTCCAAAATCCCTCCAGGAAATCATCTCAACTCAACTCAAGATCTGAGTTGACCAAGAGACACAGAGAGAAATAAAGTGTCTACCACTTACATCTGAGTAGAATTACCCGAGTACTGCACTTAGGTACAGCTTTTAGGTTCCTTTAGTTCAATATTCTGGAACTCCACTATATATAAATAAATATATTATATTATATATTATTCATATACCCTACCTGTAAAACTAGGTCTGTTTTTCTGAGCTGCTCAAAAAAAAAGACCAAATGTCTGGAAAGAAGATGATCTAGATTCTAGAATATGACGCTTTGCTCTACTTTAAACTAGCCAAAAGAATATGAAGCAGTTAAAATGAGCTTGATTATAAACAACAACACAGGTTAATGCAGCTGTAACATTAATCGAAAAAGTACAGAACTGAATTTGCATTTACTTAAGTACAGTTCTGAATGTAGGAATTGTACTTTCACAGCGTGGTATAAGTATTTTTATTCAAGTAAAGGATCTGAATACTTCTTCCACCACTCAAAGTCATTATCTTTAGGAAAGATCATTAACTGATGGCCATGGAGGTTCTGAATAAGTGCTGTGTCTTTCTTTTCAAGTGTTACCAAGGCAGGTTGGAGGTAGCCGACACAAACACCAGGTCCTCTGATCTGGCCAGTCCGTCCATCTGAACCAGGAGCTCCGTCTTCATCCTGCGGCTCCCCTCATGCTCTCCTCTGAAAACACACATCTGCCTGCTGTTCCATTTTCATTCACCACCACATCATCCATTCAATGCTCTTTGTCGTGATGTCACTAAATAGTAACTACAGGGTCACATTTTGAACAGTGTCCTGTTCTTTGTTTTCCTTAGTTTAATAAAGAGACACTTTACAGTTTAAAATCATGTCACTTATCTTCTCTGTTGAGGTTTAGATAAAAAAAAATATCCTTCTGAAATGGTCAAAATAGCATATAATTAATACAAATTAATCATTCAAAGATTTTAATTTCCTGATTTAAAATTGTACAATAAATACTAATGGTGGGAGTTTCAATGTAGGGACGTCCCACAGAGATTTATCTGTCTGATTCGAGGACACACTGGCAGGACAGATGTTTTTTAGGTGAGCAGACACTCTGGTTGTTGATGGCAGTGAACCCATAACCTTCATTGATGGGGGAAACAAACACATTTAAACATTTAGCACACTTGGTGGTTCATCTCACCCCATGCTGGTTCCTCTCTGGCTCATCACTGACTCCAGCTCATCCAGGAAGATGGTGGATGGGACGTGGTATCTGGCCAGCTCAAACAGAACCTGCAAACAAATGTACACACATCCAAAACACGATGTTCAATATGCTGGTGGCAATGTGTGTAACATGTAAAAGCAACATGTGTTGTGTTTGATCAGTTGTGTGCGTTGAAGAACAACACACCCTGTTTCTCTGTCTCCTCTCCACTTGCTGACGATGCTGGAGGCCGAGATGTTGAAGAAGGTCGTCTTACACTCTGTAGCCACAGCCTTGGCCAGCAGGGTCTTACCTGTATGTAGCCCAGTAGAAACAGAGCTTCATACTCTTATTTTGGTATTTGTTTTATTTTGTTTTCTTCCTATTCACAAAATGAGTTGTTTGGTTGATTTGTGTGCCTGTCAAATTCATTTCAGTAAGATGACATGTCATTGGTTGATTAGGAAGATATTGCAACCCTATTGGAGGGGGAGTGTTAGCTCCTACCCCCTTTTTCACCTAGCAGGTGCAGTGATGTGCTGAATACAGAGAACAAGACCACATGGAGCAAGAGAGGAAACACTTTATGTATTGAACAATTAAGTTATTTTGCACTTGTAAAAAGCTGTTCGGAGCAGCAGTAGGAGCTGAGGCGACCTACATCGTGTTTGATATCGTTAAATGCATCCTGAGCTCCTCACCCTATCTCTGAGGGTGAGTCCAGACACCCTGCAGAGGAAGCTCATTTCAGCCGCTTGTATCCGCGATATTGTTCTTTCGGTCATTACCCAGAGCTCATGACCATAGGTGAGGGTAGGAACGTAGATTGACCGGTAAATCGAGAGCTTTGCCTTGTAGCTTAGCTCCCTTTTCACCACTACAGACCGATACAGTCCACATCACTGCAGACGCTGCCCTCTGGGGATAAACAACTGTAGTGAAGTGTGACAAAAACACAGAAATGACACTGTTCATGTTCTCTGTGCTCACTGCCTCTGTCCTGGATCGCCTCAATGCCCTGCTGGAGCCTGGTGGATCCCTGACCATCAATGAATGAGGCGTCATAGATGGGAAGACCCCCAAAATCATCCCACATCCTAATTTCAGGTAGTACACAAAACTAGAGCTTGTTTGCTCTTTGTTAAATTCGTTAAAGAAGTCGATGCTAAGCTAATTGGTGTGTCTGTGCAGGTTGTTCCTGACCATGGACCCTGTGCATGGGGAGCTCCAGAGCCATGAGGAACCGAGGTGTGGATGTTTACATCCCAGGAGAACATGAGGGAGTGTGCTGGGACACGCTGGACCTGACGACCCTGCTTCACACTGCAGGGGTGACCACCTGATTGAAATCCATAAAAGCATCAAATCTGCCATCTGGGGTAAGCGCTGCATGATGACAACAGATGGATATGCTGTCAGTCTGCCGAGTTCATTTTAAGACAATGGCTTGTGCTTTTCAGATTCTCCTGCCTCACCAGTGGCCTCGCTCCTCCATGCTGCCACCCTGGTCTCCTGTCAGCTGCAGAGAGGTGTAGATTTACCCAGCGCCCTGCAGCACGCCTGTGGAGAGGCCTACTCACTGTGCCAACGCACCGCTGCCAGCCAAAAGGTATCAGTAGCCCCCAGCAGGTAAAATCTGAGGCTCCTCTGTTGGACCGATGTGTTTTATTCCAGTCAGAGTCATCTATCATTCAAAATAAAGAACAGCATACATGTTTACATCAGCCTTACTGTTGTTATTCCTTGTTTATGTTTGTGTTCTTTTCTTCAGGTCTCAGCCATAAATGTGTTGCTTGTGTCCAGCTTGTACAAAGTACTAGTGCCCAGCTCTGAACACACATTCACTGTGTCCTTTTTGTGAGATCCTGCTGATAAATCTGAAATGAAAACTTCATACAAAAGTCTAATTCAGTCTTTATCTACTCAGCACCATGCTGATGCAGAATAGGATGAATTTTGTTTCTCCACACAACCTTTCTGAAGCTTCACATCAAGACAGCATGAGAGACCTGTTTGACATTGTAAGAAAAAAAATCCCAGATTGGTTTGAAAAGATTTATTTAAGTTAAAGTTAAAAGCATTAACTTGCACCTTGTCTGAAAGCTTGAATGCATCACTGGGAACTTGTAATCATGCAGCCTCAGTGTTCACAGGAAAACCAAAATGCTCTGTTGTGTGTTATGACACAACGTCTGGGTAGCAGGTAAGTCTAAGGTGTGCAGGGCTCACTCTTTCTCATTGATCTTGTTTAGTGATGTATTCCACAGAACTGCCTCTGAGCTATTGCACCCAACTCAATGCTAACGCTTTTAGCTTAGTGAAGATTTCAGCTTTAAAAAGGGTGTAAATAATAAAAAAATATAATTTTCAAATCAGTGTGAGATCTCAGGTCAACCATATGATGAATACATTTTTTATGTATGTATATTTTGGTTGATTTCTTAGGCTGTAAAAGAAGTCCCTATCTACTTTAGTTATTTAAGAGGGTGCTGTGGCGTTTAGTGGACTAAGAAACGTTTACCCAACTTTCTATTGATAAAGGGCTGAAGTAGAAAATGACTGAACTGTTCCTGTAAATCATTTATGACTAGATTCTCAGTAATGAGCCACAACGCAGCCTGAAAACCCAAAGTAGGCTCCTCCCAGTATGCATGATGTCACCAGGGCCCTTCAGTGAAACGCTGATGCATCTCAAACCAAATCCTTCATGTCTTTTAAAGCAATCGTTAAAACCGTTTTTTTATGGAAGGACTTTTTTTAATTCTGTATTCATTTTTTGCCTGGAGCATATCTCACAAACCATACATACTAGCTCCACCAGCCTTTACACATGAACTAACCATGATTAGTAGTTGTGCCTTTTAATATTTAGAAAATGATTATGATGATGACGAAGGTGACTCTGAAGGTTGATCATCTTCTCCACAGCATAGCAGCATACACCATCTTCAGATGACTCTTGTTCTTAATTTGCTGTGATATTCATGGCTTTCACAGAACAAAGTCTAATGTTTTAAAGTCATGAGCACATTTCTGCTACATGGGAATGAACCTTAGTGCTCTGTTATCCCTCCAGGAAGCCCAGCAGTAGCATGGCGCTCAAATCTGGAGACGAGTGTCTGAAGGAGATGGAGGCTGAGATGGCGCTGTGAGTAAACTGCTCTATTTGGGTCGGTTTACCCAAATTACAAAGTACTGTGTTCCTAAATTATCCCAGCTGATACTGGGCAATAATAGTGTAGCTAGAATGTATTGTAAGTGGGTATGAAGAAAATCCAGTGGGCCTCCTTTCAAGACCCATCGGTACAATAATTTTCAAAAAATAGTAAAGTCCTGCCATAAAGTTATTTATTAAATCAGTTGTGTTTAATGTGTTATTGGGGGCTGATGGAGCTGCAGCACCTCCTAAACCAGGATTTGATACATTGCCGGTGAATTGCCCAGCCCTGCCTATTATCATGGCTGCCACTAGATATTTTACTACTGCTACTAGTACCACCACTACTACTACTAATAATAATGATAATAATAATAGTGGTAACAATGATAATAATAGTAATACATTTATAAGATGATGATAATTGTAATAATATGATAACAATGAAAATAATAATATAAATTGGTGTCAGCCAGGATCCCAGCAGTAGGTCCAGTCACAGTCCCCGTGAACCTGCGGGAGGAGAGAACCCAAAGACACTTGAGAAGAAGTCAAGTTAGTTATAAGCATTAATGAGACATGGATGTGTAGAGAAGGAGACGAGAGAGAAGCTCAGTGCATCATGGGAAGTCCTGCAGCAGTCTACGCCTATAGCAGCATAACTAAGGGCTAGCCCATGACAGCCTTAAGTTTTGTTTTGGATACCACTGGAGAAGGAGTACCCAATAGTTTCAAGTAGTGCCATTGCAATTCTGCTTGATGACGTATTTATGACTTTTTGATCCAAACTTGCATCAGAAACAAGCACAGGGAGCGACTGAAAGCTGTGGACCAGGAGCTCTGTGGGGAGGAGGTCCCCTGATAACTGCTTAGTGTACGTGTTTGCAACGTTTTCAAATACTTTTTAGGCTGGGTTCACTCGACATTTTGTATACTTTGAAAGAGTGTCGTAACTGAAACAAGGATAATATAGGACACAGATTTTGTTTTTAAATGCTTGAAATACAGCATTTGTTTTTTTAAATGCTGTATTTCAAGCATTTAAAAAAAAAAACTTTTTAAAATTGTACTGTTTCTCAGATATGCAATTAACAAGAATTGCAATTAACAGGAACAACTTGATTAACTTATTTCTAACTGTCTTTCTTCAAATAAATGCACCCGTGGCAGGGATTTCATGCTTGTTAATTACATCCTTTAAAACCCTCCAGATTAGGTAACAGCTCAGTCTGTCCCACTGTACCTTTCGTTCTGAAGTTTTGAGCAGGAAGCTCTTGGTGGTCCATTACCAGTATCACAAAGCCCACCTGTTATGGAGGCAGTACCTGCAGCGCTTCCTCTTCCAGCGGTTCCAACAGTGCGGCCAACTATAGGCACCAACACCTACAGACAGGTTTGTACCATTCTATTAGTATTTGGTTATTGAGGTACAGACACACGGCTTATTGTAGGTGTACTGTTTTCTTAATGACCAATACAATAAAGTAGTTCTGCTGATGGAGGCAATATCTTTTCTTTCTATTCTGCTCATCATTCATCTTGTCCTCTCTCTTTCACACTCTTTTTTTCCCCATCTCTCTTTGTCACGCTTCATCTTCCTCTCTCTCAGGTCCAGCAGACATTAGAAGCCAGAGCAGCTTTGTGGGACCAGGTGAGCATAAACTCTCACATGCATAGATCAAAGATGGTTTGGAAATAATATACTCTGTGATAAACACTCATCAACATTCTAAGTCTCGTAGCGTTAGGGTGACTTTTGAGCCCCTCTTCATTTAAAAAATTGAAAATTGCAGTACATTACAAAAAATGGTGGTAATCACACTTGATATAATGTAACAAGCCCAGTCGCAACCAAAAAGAATGAGAAACAGCTCCTCCCCCTTTATGTGAAGGCTTAAATGCATATTTCTGGTGTCATTTAAAAGATGGGAGGCTACGGAAAATGAATTGATTGTAGTTTTGACAGCACTCCAGACCACAAACCTCCACCAAGGCAGATCAGTTTCCCCATGATGTCATTATACCTAGAAGCAACATTCCCATGATAGTTTGACCCTCATAATTACTCCTGGACCATGAAAACCTGCCACTAGAATTTAGAGTCACATTGGTATCATTATTAGATTGATAGTTATTCAAGAAAAACAGTATTTCACTAAAGATGGTTTTCTTCTGGAGTTCAGTAACTTTTAATGATACTTCAAATGTGGCACCTACCTCACTCAGCACAGTTTCAGCTACATTTTGATCTGAGCTGCAAGTCTGTGGCATTACTATTTATTTCACAGTATGGGCCCCTTTAAATTTAAATATTTAAATGGGTCGTCCGACCTGGGAATAGGGGCAAAAGACTAATAGAACCATCACATAGCTGGTTGTCTCTGAAGCTTCCCTCGGGACAGCTGGTGCTCAGAGTCTGGCAGTTTCAGCTGGTAGAGCGAATGTTTCGAGGTCTTGGGCCAAAATGGTCTTAAACATTCTCCAACTCTTAAGTGGGAAAGAAGCCCGGTTCACTGGCATGGAGCTGCACTGGTTCAAAATAAATATGCAAATCCAAGCGTGTTCTGTGTCTGGATGCTTTCCTTAAGTTGGCATCATCAGACCAGACGCCTTCTGCAAAGCTACACTTTTAATCAATCAACCTTTTTTTTCATCAGATAATGAGCAAATAAATCTAATGTCAAATCAGAGTAAAAGGAGAAAATGATTGTGTTTCACCAGACTAGTTTGACTGAAATGTTATTAATAAGCCAATGCCTTATTGACTAAAACAAGACTAAAAGACCAAGAATTTTAGTTGACTAAAATGAAACAGGATTAATTTCACATATGACAAAAATTAAAAAGGACATTTAACACAGGACTGAGACTAAATGAAGAAAAAGTGACTGGCTACGACATCTGTCAGGGCCTGAAACCAGTGATCTATAGATCTTTACAAATGAACGCTCAATATATAGGCATAGTGGTCGGTACTGAAAACTTGGAGCCACGCTGTACCATTCAGTGAAAGTACTTCATATGTGTCACTGGCAATTTGAGACTGCAAAAAGATTCATGTTTATGTTCAAGATGGCGGCACGCACGTATGCACAGCTTAGCTCTCTACGATGTGGTTGTTTTTGTCTGTTTTGTTTGCTTGTCTGTCGACCAGCGACTCCACATATAGCCGATACGGACTTCTAAAGATTGGGAAGTTGTGTGGTGAATTGGATTCCATCAGTAATCGGGTCTCAGTGGATCATCATACCGGCTGGAAGACGCAGGAGGCGGCGGAGGGAGAGAAGGCAAAAGAGAGGCTGCTGAGCTGGCATATGAACCAGGCTAAAGAAAGCTCCCCACAGGCCTGCGCTGCCCAGTATTTTCCTCACCAACGCTCACTCAGTAACAAAACGGATGAACTACAGCTGACCATCAATGCACAAAAACTTGTGCAAAACAGCTGGATTGTGGTCGTTACTGAGACTTGGCTTCACACTGGGATCCCAGACGATGCTTTTGGGCTAACAGGCTGCACAACGCACCGGGCTGACAGGAACGGTGACTCCGGTAAGCTACCGCCCTTTACAGACACCGTTCACCAGATGTAGTGCTCATAACTATAAGATGCCGGTCTTTCTATCTGCCACGGGAGTTCACAGTTGTTGTTATTATGGCTGTGTACGTCCCACCTAGCGCTAACATCAAGCTAGTGCTGAACATCCTGCTAACAGCCATTAGTAAGCTGCAGACTGCTCATCCTGATGGGGTTTTTATTGTGGCTGGGGACTTTAATAAAGCAAACCTGGAAACTGTCCTTCCTAAATTCTACCAACATGTGACATGTCCAATGAGTGGCCAAAATACTTTGGATCATGTATACAGCAACATTATGGAAGGATATAAAGCCTCCACCCTACCCCACATAGGCCAGTCTGACCACCTATCCCTGTTTGTCACCCCAGCATAGAGGCCTCTCATTAGGAAAACAAAGCCTTGTGTGGGGAACATAAAGACTTGGCCTGAGAGGGCTTCATCCAGCTTAAGGCCTGATTTGAACGCACTTACTGGGATCTGTTTGCACAGCAGGATGTGACTGACTACACATCCACTGTCCTCTTCTACATACAGGACTGCATTGACAGTGTCACCATCAACAAACGGATCAGATACTTCCTGAACAGTAAACCGTGACTGCGGATGTTAAGCTGTGCTAGCTGAAGAGCTCATCCACTTCTTTGCTGGCTTTGAGGTGACTGGAGATGAGACTGGGTCTGCACCGCTACTAACCACCAGCAGCGTAACACTCACTGTCAGCACAGACAAGGTGAGGAGAGTGCTCGGTGGTGTCAACCCCAGGAAGGCTGCTGGCCCAGATGGCATCCCAGGGAGGGGTGACTGTGCAGATCAACTGGCAGAGGTTTTCAGCAAGATCTTCATGTGAGGATGTTGTGTTTGGACTTCAGCTCTGCGTTTAACAGCATCATTCCCAGCAGATTGGTGACCAAACTGCTGGAACTGGGTGTCAGCCAGATATATTCAGTGTGATCATGGACTTCTTAACAAACCGACCACAGTCTTTCAGGATGAGGAAACATCTATCATCAACCCTGACACTGGAGCCCCTCAGGGTTGTGTGCTGACTCCTCTTCTCTACACTCACAACTGCGCACCAACCCACAGCACCGACACATTCATTAAGTCTGCAGATGACACGACGGTGATGAGGCTGCCTACATGGACGAGGTCCATGAACTGACCAAATGGTGTTCTGTCAGTAACCTGGTCCTCAACATCTCCAAAACAAAAGAAGTGATCATTGATTTAAGGAAAAAGAGAGAGGAACCTGCTCCACTATACATCAGAGGAGAAAGTCACTGACTTTAAATTCCAGGGTGCACACATCTCCGGGACGTCTCTGGACAGTGAACACAACCTCTCTGGTGAAGAAGGCACAGCATCGGCTCTCCTTTCTAAGACCTCTACGCAGAGTGAACCTGTCTCAGCAGCTGCTACTGTCCTTCTGTCACTGTTCTGTGGAAAGTATCCTCTCTTACGGCATCCTGGTGTGGTTTACTAGCTGCACTGAGGCTGACAGGAAAGCACTACAGAGAGTCATTCGATCAGAACAGAACATCATAAACACAGCTTCCCTCTCTCCAGGACATAGACAGAGCCCCATGTCTGCGTCGGGCCACAGACAGACTCATCTCACCCGGGACACCATCTTCTCAGTCTGCTGCCCTCTGGAAGGATCTACAGGTCTATTAAGACCCAAACCCCTCGACTGCTTAACAGTTTCTACCCATGAGCCATCAGACAACTGAACTCAGTAAACTGGTAGTACTGGATCCACTGGACTGAGTCAATATTTTTTTTATGATACTGTTTACTACTGAACTTCTACTTTTGCATTACTTGACTATTTATTATTGTTGTGTGTGATTATGTGTTGTGTCATTTTTTAACCTTGTGTTTCCTTCCACTGAAAGAAATGTTGTACAGTTGTGCAGTGACAATAAAGCATTCTATTCTATTGTAGACTGTTTAAGGTGAATTGTCTCACAGCACGGACTCCATTCTGCTGTCATTCTGGGCCTTTTTCCATGCGTCATTAACATTGATTGACTTGTGTCTGTCACAGTCCCACCAGTGCGTCCACCCATGATGAGACCAGCCTTTGTCCCCCATATCCTACAGAGACCTGGTAAGGTTAACTTCACATTCTGTCACTTTGCTGCTTTATTCACTAACTTGCAGTATTTCCTCTGTAAATATTTGCATCACACAGCTTCACAGTGTCAGTGCTTTTCAAAAGGAAATAAAACCAGGGTAAAGATCTGACACCCCTCCACATAATCTCTCTTTTTATTTCCCTCTCCATCTCTCACATCCTAGCCTTTCGTGGCAATTGAAACAGTGACACAAATCAATTGCACTTTAGGCATCGTAGTATCCAGTCTACATGATATGCAGAATCGCCCCAGGATCCCCCTATTTTGCTGGGTCCCCCTCATTTACTCTAGACTGGTGCAGTGTCCATACCATGAACATGCATGTTCAGAATGAGCCGTTTGCTTGGCCAGTGGTATTGCTGGTTACAGCTTTCTTGGTCATACATTATATCCAGCATCCAGCAGCAAAAGTGACCTGTAATCAATGAGCACAGAGGTAGTTGAGGACATGCCCTATGCCTCATCCCATTCATTAAGCATCTATCCAAATTGAACCAAATTCAACACTGCAGTTCCTTGGGCCTCCTGCAACTGACATGCCAAGTTTGAAGTACATCAGATGAACAGCTCTTTAGGTAGGCGAAGTACATACATAAATACATACAGACACACACATACATAGAGATGGAGATTAATCGCAGTATAGTTGTATCACAAGTGATCAGGCACACTAGGGCTTTTGGCCCTGCCTCCTACTATGCTCGCTTCCCCTTCTGCTAAACATGGTAAACTTATTGAGAGGGTTGCATATAGGGTTACATCATGGGTAACAGTCTGTCTACATCTCCTCAAAAACTGCATGACAGAATTCATTGAAATTTCACACATTTGATTTCCCCACAACCCCAGAACAATTCAGTTCCAATCCAGTTCACCACCACAAGAGGGCAACTTAAATCTGGTCCGGTTGTTACCACTTATCCCCACAAAACTTGAAATGAGAAATACACAAATCTTCAACCAGATCATTCCTAGTATTGACAGAGACATAAACAGCAGGTATATTTGACCATGAGCTACAGTGTGATGCAGACTTCACAACACAAGGGTATAGTTGGTGAATCTGTTCTCCACTTCATGTCTATTTTAGTATCCTAACACTGTGTTAATAGGTGGTCAGAAACTGCAGGTAATGCGTGGCCCTCCTATAGCGTCTCCTCTACCCCGGCCTCCTCCACCTCCACTCCTGATGCTCCCTCCTATCCTGCAAGGCCAAACACCTCATGGTTCTTCTCAGCCCATCCAGCACATAGTTGCTGCACCTCAGGTTCGTTCCTTCCTTGCAGATTTTTCACTATGTCAGTGTGTGCACAATATTACTGTGATTTTGTCACTCCTCACTCTTTCTATAAACAGTGTAGTAAAAATAATAATTAGAGTGTAATAAATGGCATGGCAGCCTCCAACGAGCAAAAGAGATGAGACTGAGAAGAGAGCAGACTCAGCTTGAAAATTTGAATGAGTACAGCTTCCAGGTCCCTCCATCTACCTCCATGCTGAGCGCCCTGCCTCAAAAGCCCCTCCCGACAGAAGCGTGACCGAGTGAGAGTTTGCATTGAAAGAGGGCCGGCAGCATGAGCACCAGAGTTCCCTTTCAGTCGATTCACTCGGTACAACACAAGTAGTATGGGATATCACGCCCTTGCGTGACCTTACTGAAGACACCTCTATTCACACCGTAAGGCAGATGACCTGTGGTGACGTGCGTGAGGCTCCGCCCGCACCTATATACCTGCGTCACCACGGACCTCCTTCAGTTCTTACGCTCTTCACCTCGCTAAGAACACCTCTGTCGAGTCCGGCTAACTAGGTGCTGCTAGCTAGCCGTGTTCTCCTCAAAAAGGCTACAGCCTCTCAAGTCAATATTAGCTTAACAGCTTTTGTTGGTGTTAGCTGCCAATCCCTTCAGTTGGTGTGTAGCTGCCCGTGGAGCACTAATTTTGAGTCCACATTCAAAGTTTCTTCCCAAAGTTTGGTGTCTTGAGTGGCAAACTCAAACGTGCGAAGAATAAGTCTTCCACTCGCCCCTGTCCTCAGGGGTGCGGCTTTTCTCTGCAGGAGCTAGACCACCACGAAGCATGTCAAAGTTTACTTGGCTGCCATATCGGCCTGTCACGCTGGCTTTGATGGAGTGACACCAGGTGCTCACCCTCTGTCTGTGCGTTTCTTAAATGGAGTCCACCGGCTGAGGCCTGTGATTAAACCCTGCATCCCCTCCTGGGATTTAGCTCTGGTACTGGAGGCCCTTTGCGGGGCCCCATTTGAACCTATTGAGTCTGTAGATATGAAATGTCTTTCATACAAAACAGCATTGCTTCTCGCTTTGACCTCTGCTAAGCGGGTGGGTGACCTTCAGGCATTATCTGTGCATCCCTCCTGTACGCAGTTCACTTCAAATGGTCTCAAGGTTACGTTGCAACCTAATGCTGCGTATTTGCCTAAGGGTATCCCTATGACCCATAGTTCTATGGCCTTCGAGTTGTTGAGCTTCTGTCCCCCTCCTTTTGCATCTGAGGAGCAGAGGAGGTTGCATTTACTGTGTCCTGTGCGTGCACTACGCAGATACATAGACCGCACCCAGAGTGTGCGTCTTTGTGACCAGCTATTTCTCTGCTTTGCTAATCCGGGGAGAGGCAAGGCCCTGTCTAAACAGCGGCTTTCTCACTGGATTGTGGAGGCTATCTCCCTGGCTTATATCAGCAGTGGTCTTACATTGCCCCAGGGTGTGAGAGCCCATTCAATCAGGGGCATAGCAGCATCTTGGGCCTTATTTAAGGGGGTATCTGTCAGTGATATCTGTGCTGCAGCCAATTGGTCTTCACCGCACACTTTTGTCCAGTTTTATCATTTGGACGTGACGGCCCCCTCGGTGGCTCACTCCGTCCTTCCCGCTGGATCGGTGATGCGCTAAGAGTGACATAACATTTCATTTCCACTTCCTAACCCTGATGGCTGTGCTGGACTCCAGGGGTCACCAGGAGCTGCAGGCAGTTTCAGCAGCCATCCCGACTGTGCTGTCCACCCCGGTGTCTGTGGCCACAGCCCTGAAAGGCATCCAGAAAACCCTCGGGAAAGCTTTGCCCTTTAAGGTTTGGAGACGCCTCATTGGCTCTACTTTGAAGATTTCTGTTCATCCTCAGATGATACTTTTTTTCTTTCTTATGGTGTTTTTTAGTTTGGTCACTTAACCATTTCTATCTTCTTCATCAGTTGGAGTCAGTGGCTGAGTGTGCGTCTCGACTCCGGCTCCTTAGTAAAGCCCTTGATGTGAGCGATCTAAGGCTGGACTGCACCGCAGATACTTGGAGGCAGGAGCTGGTCCGACTTCAGGGCACTGGGCTCGGCCTGGACATCAAAGAGAGTCTTCTAGAAGCCTGTGGCCTCGTTCTGCTGGCAAACGACCAGCTGGATCCACAGAAGTCTGGTGAGCTGTCATAAAACCGTCTCTGGGGGGCTGAAGGGTTTGAGAACGCTGATGCTACTTCATTGGCTGGTCTGTCTCCTTCTTTAACACAACATATACAAATATTTGCTGCTGTTGTGTGTTTGGTATAAGTAGACTCCTAATGAATTTAGTGAATGTTATTTATACATTATATCTAGAATTTGTCAGCATATTAGATTATCAAACTTGATTTATGATGATCAGTCTTGTCTGTCTGTTTGTGTACAAGATACCGATGCACATCCAGATTGTTTTTACATTTCTGTTAACACTGAGAGATATAAATATAGGTGTCAATAAAAAAACTATCATATTTAGTGTTTAATATTTATGACCATGTATGATTTAGTATGTATCCAGATCAGTAACAGTAACACAGTTAGAAAAAAAGTAGTTCTTTATTATGTATTAATATTTTATTTTTATAGGTTTTAAAACATTTTATGACATGTCTGTGCCACAACAATGTAAGTATATACAAATACAATAGTTTTGGAGGAACCCAGGCCTACGTTTTGGCATCTTTATTAGCTGATGGAATACATCCAGACACATATTAGTATAAATTGGATGCTGAGCCATGTTGATTTTCACTAGATTCAAATCACTAATCCTGTAGTGATTATCTGTTATTAACAGCTTCTATATGGAAAGATAACTGCTTCCAGTTATGGTGCATCCTTAACCATTTGTTATAGCTTTGTGGTTGAGTGATAAAATATTTTGCATTTTAATGCCTAAAAATTGTTTGAATAAAATATAATTTTATTATAACTTTATTTCTTAAAATAATGTCTAGACATTTAGAAATGAGCTTTATCAAGTATTTCTTTACCATTTTAACTATTGAAACTGTGTTTTTAGACTTATTCTTATACTAAATTAATATTTATTTCAAAATAAATACTTAATAATAAAAAATTGCCTCGATGTCTAAATGTATGTACTAAAATATAATTTATGCTAATATGTTAATATATCTACCATGTAATCTTTTTATAATTATGTTTCTAAACATTTATTAGAAGCTTTTGTTGTGGAAACTACTTCTTGTTGTTCCAGTTTTAATGAAGATGGTGTTGATGGAGGGATGAGTCTGGGATGAGAGCTTTCTGGTTAATATATCATGTGTCCTGTCCAGCATGTTCATACTCTGGTATTTAATGAACAGTGCAGTTTGTATGGGACATTTGGGCATTGAACATGTTGTCTTGTTTCACTTCCTGTCTGATATTTATATGGGTCAATATGTGAAGGTCTTCCTATATTTTCCATCAGGAGTGTTGGAGAGGTTGGTGTCGAGCGCGGAGCAGCAACAGCATCAGATGACCTCCAGGGAGCTCCTGGACGTCTCCTCCCTGTCTGCAGGTGAGGAGTCAGGAGATGGAGTCTACCTGGCCAGAGAAGAGCTGCAGCAGCTCTGCCGCAGGGCTCAGCGTTCTCTGCATCGTTCTCTGCAGTTTTATGTATCGTTCTATGCATCGTTCTCTGCAGTTTTATGTATCGTTCTCTGCATCGTTCTCTGCAGTTTTATGTATCGTTCTCTGCATCATTCTCTGCAGTTTTATGTATCGTTCTCTGCATCGTTCTCTGCAGTTTTATGTATCGTTCTCTGCATCATTCTCTGCAGTTTTATGTATCGTTCTCTTCAACGTTCTCTGCATCGTTCTCTGCATCGTTCTCTGCATCATTCTCTGCATCGTTCTTTGCAACGTTCTCTGCAACGTTCTCTGCATCGTTCTCTGCAACGTTCTCTGCAACGTTCTCTGCATCGTTCTCTGCATCGTTCTCTGCATCGTTCTCTGCAACGTTCTCAGCATCATTCTCTGCTGCTTACTTTCACTCACTCAACCACACGTGTTGTTTTCACTGTTTCTTTAGAATTGGAAATGGAACTTAAATAAGAAAATCATCATCACTCTGCTGAATAGTGCAGATCAGCACTGAGTTCATCTGAATTCAGCTACAAGCTCGACAGACACTCAGTAGAGGTGAAAAGACATATGATGGATCCACCTCATACCCACTCATCCACCAAGTTTGATGAAAATCTGTCATGCAGTTTTCACTGAACTGATAAAAAGCTGAGAAAAGCCCTATCTCTGCCCCTTTATCTGGATCCACTTCTATATTTAACAGGTTCCCTGTCATATGCTCAACCCTCAAATATCACCTCCTTGGCAGAGGTAAAACAGCCTAAAATGCTGGTCTTTTGACCATGAGGAAAGAGAGTTTCTATGGAAACGATACAGCATCTTAACAAGTCATATTGGTGTAAACTAGAAGGTTTTCCTTATGTTGCAGATTCGCATTGGAACATTTCAACTCCCCTCATTGCAAAGCTGAACAAGGCTTTAGATGCTTACTGGTTAATGGCAGCATCCCTGGTTTGAATCCTCCCTTGTTTGGTTCTGTCAGCTCTCCACAGCGTACTTAAAAAAGAAACAATCAATCAAAGCTGAAGACATAAAGATGCTCATGAATCTTCTCCCCTCCAGCCGACTGAGGAGCTGCAGTTTGTGTGGTGTGAGCTGCTATCAGAGGCTCTGGCTGCCCTGTGGAGTAGCAGCGTGACCTCAGACCCCGACCTCTGGCTGAAATAGGACCCACTGAGACCTGAGAGCCATGTAGCTCCTAAGCTGCACCACAGAGCAGACAGCATGGTACTGGCCTTTAACACCTCCTGTTGATGCCACTGCATTTGAATCCGGTTGGTTTAATCCTTGCTGTTTTCAGGGACCAGCCTTGCTAAGTAAAGCTGTGTGGTCACGTTGTGTGCTGGGAGTCCTTAACAACAGTGAGATCGGAGGTCAGTGGGAACCATCGGGTCTATCCCTCCTCTCCCTCTCCCATGTCACCCTGGGGGAGTGGAAAGAGAGGATCCAGCAGCTGCAAGATGTTGTGTTGTGGGACAATATGGCCATCCCCACTCTGGCTGAGTTCAGGTAGATTAGAATATTGAAAATGATCTCCACAGGCACCTGTCATTTCTGGGTTTACTAATCACCATCATACCTCCTCAGGGGCACAGACTTCAGGCTTCAGGGCGCTGTCCTGCGCCGGCAGCTTCAGAGCATGACTGACCTGCTGCCTCCCAGCCTGCAGGAGGGATACATGGAGAGCTGTGAGAGCCTGGTGGAGGACTCCGACCCTCTGATAGCTGCCCAGGAGATCCAGACCGTCTTCAGAGATTTCCTGCCTCCCAATCTGCTTCCCGACGGCCTGGTGGAGGCCTGCATCACCTGCCTGCAGCAGTGCGTCCGAAGCAAAGTACAAGGCTCCAACCAGCTGACCCCATCCGGAGTCTTCTGGGTCAACATGGGCTTGCTACAGATCAAAGTGTGGACACCACAGACCATCTTTGACCCAACTGTAAAGAGGGCCTACGAACTCAACTATGCTCAGCAGGAGGTCAGCGACTGTCTGTGTTTGGTTTTCACCATATTTCACCGCATAAAAATTGATATAAATTAAAAACATCTTGAAAGTAGGGGGGCTGGAGCCTATCCCAGCTGACTTTGGGCGGGAGGCGGAGTTCATCCTGGACAAGTCACCAGTTCATCACATAGAAAGACAAACAACCATTTACACTCGCATTCACACCTACGGTCAGTTTAGAGTCACCAGTTCACCTCTACTGCATGTTTTTGTGGTGGGAGGAACCTGGAGAACCTGGAGAGAACCCACACAGACACGGGGAGAACATGGAGAGAACCCACACAGACACGGGGAGAACATGGAGAGAACCCACACAGACACGGGGAGAACATGGAGACTAACCACAGAAAAGTCCCAGGTCCAGGTCAGGAAAAAGGAATTCCACAGCCTGTTTCCTGTGTTCTGAGGTCGCATCCAACAATCTGTATCTGGAAAAACAACAAATGTGCTGTGGAGCTATACATACTTTCTAAATGTACTAAATTAAATCACTACAAATTCAAAAACAGTATCTTGCCCTCAGGAATGATGAACTCCAGTATTCCATGTTTCTGCAGAAATGTGTTTCACACAGGAGTACTGATCATTGATTGCTATGTCCTTCTGCTTCTGTTGCAGCTGGTGCTGCTGCAGGAGGAGTGGAGAGGACGCAGCCTGTCGTCTCAGCTGATGACTGGATCAGAGCTCGAGGAGAGCAGCAGCACTGATGGCTTCCAGCATCCTCGAATCAGGTCAGGACCACCTCCAGGTTCTCATGCAAACCCGTTCCAGAATACAACTCAACAATCACCATCGTTTAAGAGCCAGTGTTACCAGGAGAAATCAGCAACTTCATTTTGCTCATGCACATTTCAGATTTTCATTTAGATATCCAGACTTTGAATGAGAAATGAGAATCAATTACAAGTTGTACAGTTTCTTAGAACCAATTATCATCAACACATCATGGTCATTTTATTCCAGCTTAAATACAGATTTCAGTCTACAGTATGGAGCTTTGAAACCAGAGGTTATGTCAAAACAGTTAGTCGAATAATTATAATGCAGTGAATAAAGAAATACGTATGTCTTTACATTAAGTGTGGTTATCATCATTGTAGTGGTCCACAATTCTCTTCAATGTATACATGACATATTAAAACCTACCTGTATTTTATGTCTGGCGTGTTTTTGTAGGTGCTTATGGATTCGTATGCAGCAGTTGAAGGAGCAGATAGCTGAGCTCTCGAGGAAGCAGGCCTTGCGTCCTCATGAACCACAGTATGGCCGACTCTTCCAGGAGCTGCAGCACTATCTCTGCAGCATTGGCCAGGCGTCTGCATGGAAGACCTCCTTTCCCACCTAGTGACAGCCCTGCAGAGCTCCTCCTCCTCCAAGTCTCGGTCAGCAGTTCAGGGCCTACTGAAGGAGGAGGCAGTGTGGCAGAATTCCCAGCAGCGCTTCTGCCAGAGGCTTCTGGAGGATTACCCCTTGTACCCTGACGTGGTTGAGCCCGTTCGGACCGCCATCCTCCAGCTACGACATGGCATGAGGCTGGTAGCCTCTCAGGTGGCCGCCTCACTAACACCGGTACCTGGTCTGCCCAAGTTGGTGTCCTGTTTGTTGGCCTACCCATGCCTGTCCTACAGCTTGCCATCCTACCTGGCTCGGGCAGACTTCCTTTGCTCTAGGAATTGCATGGATGTTCTGCGTGGCCTGGTGAAGCTTCTGCCCCAGCAGCAGGACCCTGAGCCTGTGATCCCCCAGTCCTCCACGCTGCTCTTGAATGCTCTGCTGTATGTGCAGTGCCACATCCTGTCCACTGGGGAGTTGAGCCACGAGACACACGGCCTCTTCAGACATATCTGTCAGGTCAGATTACACAGAGATCCATTGATTTCTGGTTTCATTTGACTTGCTTTTAAATGAAATCCATGCTGTTGCTGCGCTGACTGTAACATGATGCTCCTCAGGCTCTGGTGAATGAGTGGGATGAGCAGGAGAAACGGAGGAGAGAGCAGGATCGGCAGGAGGCTAGTCTGTACCGCAATCGCAGCCGACAGCATGGCTCAGGACTGACGGAGGATGAGCAGGAGGAGAAGGACTTCAGGCACTACTACCCTCAGTTCAACCAGGTATTCAGTCCATCTGTCTCCTCATTCAGGATCACTGCTCACATCATGGTGAACATTCAACTCACAATATTTAACTGCAATGTTGTATCAGAAATAACCAGTTTGATTTTCTGGAAAGATGGATGGAAGAGCCATTCTTTCATTCTGTCAGTGAAATAAATGCCCTTTGTCAGGTTTGTCCAACACAATATAAAACATGTTGTTTGTCTTTTTCTCCTTCGATTGTTTTTGAATGAAGTCAATTCAAAAAAGATTGTTTCATATTTAACACAAAACAACACTTTTAAAGAGGACTTTAGTATGTGTAAAGTATGTGTGTCCCTATAACACTGTGTGTGTCCACATTTCCCTGTGTGTGTCTATACTTCACTGTGTGTGTCTATACTTCACTGTGTGTGTCTATACTTCACTGTGTGTGTCTATACTTCACTGTGTGTGTCTATACTTCACTGTGTGTGTCTATACTTCACTGTGTGTGTCTATACTTCACTGTGTGTGTCTATACTTCAATGTGTGTGTCTATACTTCACTGTGTGTGTCTATACTTCACTGTGTGTGTCCATACTTCCCTGTGTGTGTCTATACTTCACTGTGTGTGTCTATACTTCACTGTGTGTGTCTATACTTCACTGTGTGTGTCTATACTTCACTGTGTGTGTCTATACTTCAATGTGTGTGTCTATACTTCACTGTGTGTGTCTATACTTCACTGTGTGTGTCTATACTTCACTGTGTGTGTCTATACTTCACTGTGTGTGTCTATACTTCACTGTGTGTGTCTATACTTCACTGTGTGTGTCTATACTTCACTGTGTGTGTCTATACTTCACTGTGTGTGTCCATACTTCACTGTGTGTGTCTATACTTCACTGTGTGTGTGTCTATACTTCACTGTGTGTGTGTCTATACTTCACTGTGTGTGTGTCTATACTTCAGTGTGTGTGTGTCTATACTTCACTGTGTGTGTCCATACTTCACTGTGTGTGTCTATACTTCACTGTGCGTGTGTCTATACTTCACTGTGCGTGTCCCTAATTCACCGTGTGTGTGTCTATACTTCACCGTGTGTGTGTCTATACTTCACCGTGTGTGTGTCTATACTTCACTGTGCGTGTCCCTAATTCACCGTGTGTGTGTCTATACTTCACCGTGTGTGTGTCTATACTTCACCGTGTGTGTGTCTATACTTCACCGTGTGTGTGTCTATACTTCACTGTGTGTGTGTCTATACTTCACTGTGTGTGTCTATACTTCACTGTGTGTGTGTCTATACTTCACTGTGTGTGTGTCTATACTTCACTGTGTGTGTGTCTATACTTCACTGTGTGTGTGTCTATACTTCACTGTGTGTGTCTATACTTCACTGTGTGTGTCCATACTTCACCGTGTGTGTGTCTATACTTCACTGTGTGTGTGTCTATACTTCGCTATGTGTGTCTATACTTCACTGTGTGTGTCCATACTTCACTGTGTGTGTGTCTATGCTTCACTGTGCGTGTCTATACTTCACTGTGCGTGTCCGTAATTCACTGTGTGTGTCCATACTTCACTGTGTGTGTCCATACTTCACTGTGCGTGTCCATAATTCACTGTGTGTGTCCATACTTCACTGTGTGTGTCCATAATTCACTGTGCGTGTCCATAATTCACTGTGTGTGTCCATAATTCACTGTGTGTGTCCATACTTCACCGTGTGTGTGTCCATTCTTCACTGTGTGTGTGTCTATACTTCACTGTGTGTGTGTCTATACTTCGCTATGTGTGTCTATACTTCACTGTGTGTGTCCATAATTCACTGTGTGTGTCCATATTTCACCGTGCGTGTGTCTATACTTCACTGTGCGTGTGTCTATACTTCACTGTGCGTGTGTCTATACTTCACTGTGTGTGTGTCTATACTTCACTGTGTGTGTGTCTATACTTCACTGTGTGTGTGTCTATACTTCACTGTGTGTGTCCATAATTCACTGTGTGTGTCCATATTTCACCGTGCGTGTGTCTATACTTCACCGTGCGTGTGTCTATACTTCACTGTGCGTGTGTCTATACTTCACTGTGCGTGTGTCTATACTTCACTGTGTGTATGTCTATACTTCACTGTGTGTGTGTCTATACTTCACTGTGTGTGTGTCTATACTTCACTGTGTGTGTCTATACTTCACTGTGTGTGTCTATACTTCACTGTGCGTGTGTCTATACTTCACTGTGTGTGTGTCTATACTTCACTGTGTGTGTGTCTATACTTCACTGTGTGTGTGTCTATACTTCACTGTGTGTGTCTATACTTCACTGTGTGTGTCTATACTTCACTGTGTGTGTGTCTATACTTCACTGTGTGTGTCTATACTTCACTGTGTGTGTCTATACTTCACTGTGTGTGTGTCTATACTTCACTGTGTGTGTGTCTATACTTCACTGTGTGTGTGTCTATACTTCACTGTGTGTGTGTCTATACTTCACTGTGTGTGTCTATACTTCACTGTGTGTGTCTATACTTCACTGTGTGTGTGTCTATACTTCACCGTGTGTGTCCATAATTCACCGTGTGTGTGTCTATACTTCACTGTGCGTGTCCATAATTCACCGTGTGTGTGTCTATACTTCACCGTGTGTGTGTCTATACTTCACTGTGTGTGTGTCTATACTTCACTGTGTGTGTGTCTATACTTCACCGTGTGCGTGTCCATAATTCACCGTGTGTGTGTCTATACTTCACTGTGTGTGTGTCTATACTTCACTGTGTGTGTGTCTATACTTCACTGTGTGTGTGTCTATACTTCACTGTGTGTGTGTCTATACTTCACTGTGTGTGTGTCTATACTTCACTGTGTGTGTGTCTATACTTCACTGTGTGTGTGTCTATACTTCACTGTGTGTGTGTCTATACTTCACTGTGTGTGTGTCTATACTTCACTGTGTGTGTGTCTATACTTCACTGTGTGTGTGTCTATACTTCACTGTGTGTGTCTATACTTCACTGTGTGTGTCCATACTTCACCGTGTGTGTGTCTATACTTCACTGTGTGTGTGTCTATACTTCGCTATGTGTGTCTATACTTCACTGTGTGTGTCCATACTTCACTGTGTGTGTGTCTATACTTCACTGTGTGTGTGTCTATGCTTCACTGTGCGTGTCTATTCTTCACTGTGCGTGTCCATAATTCACTGTGCGTGTCTATTCTTCACTGTGCGTGTCCATAATTCACTGTGTGTGTCCATACTTCACTGTGTGTGTCCATACTTCACTGTGTGTGTCCATAATTCACTGTGCGTGTCCATAATTCACTGTGTGTGTCCATAATTCACTGTGTGTGTCCATACTTCACCGTGTGTGTGTCCATTCTTCACCGTGTGTGTGTCTATACTTCACTGTGTGTGTGTCTATACTTCGCTGTGTGTGTGTCTATACTTCGCTATGTGTGTCTATACTTCACTGTGTGTGTCCATACTTCACTGTGTGTGTCCATAATTCACTGTGTGTGTCCATATTTCACCGTGTGTGTGTCTATACTTCACCGTGCGTGTGTCTATACTTCACTGTGCGTGTGTCTATACTTCACTGTGCGTGTGTCTATACTTCACTGTGTGTATGTCTATACTTCACTGTGTGTGTGTCTATACTTCACTGTGTGTGTGTCTATACTTCACTGTGTGTGTGTCTATACTTCACTGTGCGTGTGTCTATACTTCACTGTGCGTGTGTCTATACTTCACTGTGTGTGTGTCTATACTTCACTGTGTGTGTGTCTATACTTCACTGTGTGTGTGTCTATACTTCACTGTGTGTGTGTTATACTTCACTGTGTGTGTCTATACTTCACTGTGTGTGTCTATACTTCACTGTGTGTGTGTCTATACTTCACTGTGTGTGTGTTATACTTCACTGTGTGTGTCTATACTTCACTGTGTGTGTGTCTATAAATCACTGTGTGTGTGTCTATGCTTCACTGTGCGTGTCCATAATTCACTGTGTGTGTGTCCATACTTCACTATGTGTGTCTATACTTCACTGTGTGTGTCTATACTTCACTGTGTGTGTGTCTATACTTCATTGTGTGTGTGTCTATACTTCACTGTGTGTGTCCATACTTCACTGTGTGTGTCTATACTTCACTGTGTGTGTCCATACTTCACTGTGTGTGTCTATACTTCACTGTGTGTGTGTCTATACTTCACTGTGTGTGTCTATACTTCACTGTGTGTGTGTCTATACTTCACTGTGTGTGTCCATACGTCACTGTGTGTGTCTATACATCACTGTGTGTGTGTCTATACTTCACTGTGTGTGTTATACTTCACTGTGTGTGTGTCTATACTTCACTGTGTGTGTCTATACTTCACTGTGTGTGTGTCTATCCTTCACTGTGTGTGTCTATACATCACTGTGTGTGTGTCTATACTTCACTGTGTGTGTTATACTTCACTGTGTGTGTGTCTATACTTCACTATGTGTGTCTGTACTTCACTGTGTGTGTGTTTCTATACTTCACTGTGTGTGTGTTTCTATACTTCACTGTGTGTGTCTATACTTCACTATGTGTGTCTGTACTTCACTGTGTGTGTGTTTCTATACTTCACTATGTGTTTCTATACTTCACTGTGTGTCCGTACTTCACTGTGTGTTTCTATACTTCACTGTGTGTCTGTACTTCACTGTGTGTGTTTCTATACTTCACTGTGTGTCTATACTTCACCAGAACTTTGCAGACATCCTGTCCCAGCCCAGTCTGGAGGGACCCACAGAGTCAGAACTTGGGGAGGTTGAAGAAACCCCCCAGCAGCAGTCCAGTGAGAGCAGCTTCCTGTCTCCAGTTGCCATCAACACGCTGGTCCAAGTTCATCAACACCTCTGTCTGGGATATGCACAATCACTATGGTACCAGAGCCCAACACCAGCCAATCACAGCAAAGAACATATTAAAGCCTTGGTCTCCTCCTATCAGATTGCTTCCCCCCTAATATCACGTTTCTACCATCTGATTGGTCAGTGATCTAATTTCCTATCACTCATATATGCAGTGATTTTCAACATATCCTAGCTTAAAGCTAAACTGTACTGCTGTGACTAACTGGCATCCTGACCTCTGTGTTCCCCCTCAGATTGTGAACTGGACCAGCAGCTGACCGGCAGTCAACTGTTGCTCTCTGCACACCTCCAGAACACGGTGCAGGGCTCGGGGGGTCCTGATGGTCTGGCTATTGTTTCAGAGGGACCTTATGACTTCTACCAGCAGCTCAATATGAGTGAGGCCCGTCTCTGTCTTCCTGTCCTGGAGCAGCTGAGTGTTGCAGTGAAGCAAAGACTGGAGGACTGGCCAGAGCACCCAGCGCTCGTACAGGTCAGTCACCTTTTTTACATCGAGGTGGCAGTAGGTTAGCATCACCTGTTGATGGTCACACTCTGGTTATGCCCAGGATGAAACCGTCTCTGCACAGATTGGAGAGGTAGTTAAAACTTCCATGTGATTGCTTGAACAGTGACTGCTGAGTCAAGATAAGAAGATGGAAGCAGGTCAACACCTGCTGTTAGTCCACCTGTAGTGTGAAGCTTTGGTCTTGGTTGCTCTAATGTGTAATTATGTCTGTGTTGTTTTCCAGCTGACTGTAATCATGTAGAGAATCATGGTGTTCAGTCTGGCCAGTCCACTGGCCAAGTTCCTTCATGGTCTGGAGATCCTGCTCAGTAAAGCTCAGGTGAGATTTTCATTTTTAATCAACCAGGAAATAGAAGGTGAAACTTTAAACAAAAGTCAGCGTTTTCCAGTTTGTTTTGTTGCTCAGAAGTGATTTTTATGTTACTTCTAATCGCCTCTGTTCTCTTTGGTTCTTGTCAGGACTGGGAGAATAACGCCAGCCGCTCAGTCTATCTGCGTAAGGAACTGGAACCAGTCACCCAGCTCATTATCCAGTGGTGCAAACTGGAGCTGAAGAAAGGCACAGAGGGCTCTAAAGCAGTTAGTTATTACCTGTATGTAGATTGTCATTCATCCAGGTCACAGTCATCCTCAAAGGTTGAATTGAAAGCAAACGGACTTCTATTTAAGGTTGTATGAGAGGTGAAACGTTGTCAAACTAGTTTCTGATTCAGCCTTTGATGATTAGTTACCGCCTCCATCAGGGACGTCATGTAGCTGGAGTTTCATGAAAGGTAGTGGAAGGATGTGTCATGGGCCATGGAGCAACCTCATCAGTTTTGGACACACACAAAGTAGTTTTACTTTCATTGTGGAGAGAGAGGAAGAGAGAGCTGCGGTGGTTTAGCGAGCTAGACAGTGAATGAAGCGAGGGAGCGACTTTAGTGAGAACAAAGCAGTGAGTTAGAGATAACTAAAGTTATCTGATTGTTTCATGGCGGTTACACTCTAAAGCACAAATAAAGTCCCACACCTTCACACAACCCTGCTGGAAGGAGACACACTGATAGATTTCAGACGTCAGGACTGGACCAGAGTTTCATCTTTGTTTGTGTCAACCAGCAAAGGGCCACGACCACAGTTAACGAGCTGTTACCTGCTCCTGTGTGCAGAGTGTAAACGCCTCCTGTCTTCTCACATGTAGTTGCTGGTCGAGCAGCCTGGACAATGCAATGAAGCGGCACACTGAGAAGTCCATCCAACACTGGTTCTCTATCTACCAGCTGGTGGAGAGATATCTGGAACAACAGAGGATGGAAGCTAATACAGGTTTGTACACGGGGGCGAATGACCAACTGATGACACGACTGTTTAAGTTCATCATACATCATTAATAAAGCAGCAGTATGATAATAATGATAATAAAAGCTATGATGTAGCACAAAACTAAAGCGTCCAACAGTGAAATGAGTGGAGAACAGAGAAACGGATTGATTGAAAATGACTGTCTTCTGGTTGTTGCCCTCTCCAGGTGAGGAGGTGGAATGCTTCTCCCTGTCTGCAGTGTCCTCCACCCTCCAGGCCTTCATGGAGGGCTCAACCCTGGGAGAGTTCCACACCTGCCTGGCCATGCTGCTCAGCTTCCACTGCCACCTCCTCCTGGGCCCCAGCCAGACTGGACAAGGCCAGCCACCGCACCTCGCATCTATACAAGGCATACAGGAAGTAGTATAGAAGTGACCATGGTCCATGGTGTAACAAGGCGATGGGCGGAGATGATATCAGTCCTCAGAGTCAGGAGTTGTTGGTGAAGCTCCTTTTTAGACTCTATCAGGAAGGCTGTCTCAGAGCAGAGGATGGAGAGTCCTCACCACCTCACCTGAAGTCACCACAGCTTCCCATTGTCGCTCTAACTGTCTCACCCAGCTGAGAAAAGTCTTGCTCTCATCACCAGCGAAGGGAGCAGCTGATCCGCTCTCACAGCCCTGAACCAGCGAGCGTCCCACATACATCCCTGTGCCGGGTTCAAAAGTCTCTGCAACACATCTGTAACTTACTTGTGTTGAGCCTCTGAAGCTTGAAACAAAGCTAGCCTGCTAGCTCTTTTTTCTACAAGTATCTGCTGTGGGCCTTAAAACGTGTCCAGCTGACTGCTTTCTGTTTCATGTCACATCACATCTCGGTCATTTGAACAAAACCTTTCATAAATCGACTCGTGTACTTCTGTTGAGTTCTTATCAAAGCCAACCCTAAACTCAAAAATATATGAGTGATGGATGATGTCATTAGTGAAGCACCTGATGGAAACAAGTGTAGAATATTCTTTAGACCATCGAAATTATAAAAGTAAAATGATATAAAATAATAAGGATTGACTCACTTTCTATTCTCCAAGGTAACATTAAAAAGAGGATTTGATTTTAATGTAGGATATTTCAGTGATGGACACATCAGTTCACATGGACTGTGACCCCTCATATTATGATTACAGTAGAGTCCAAACATAATAAAAGCACAATAAAAACATCCTCCACTAACAGTCCAAATCCAGTTTCAGACATTTCTTTATAAACCAGCTCAGCAATTTGACAACTAATTACATCTGATTGGTAATTGGATATTGACAAATTAATTGATCTTTGACCAGACAGGAATACAGTCTAATGTCTACATGTCATTTCACAACAATTTCACAAATCACTGATGAGTTTTCCACCGTGGCTCAGGAGGTAGAGCGGTCGTTCGCGGAACCAAAGGTCGGTGGTTCTGTGGATTGTTTCACAAAAGCAGTGTGCAGGAGCCCAAAACGATATAAACGTTTAGCTGAGTAAACCTAGCATCTTCCCTGTGATATATCACTGATACATCAGCGCCGCTGATGTATCAAGACGAGACGGCAGCTGTCTGGCCCTACACAGCAATACAGATAAGTTTCTGCCAATCCATAACACAGTATTAGTGTTATATCACCTATTTATTAGTAAACATTCTCATGTAAGTATGCAGAAATAAACGGTTTTTACTATTTGATACTGATTTCAATTGTCGATCGAGTTATTCTTCAAATTAATACCAAATTTAGGGTTGAATACAGGCTGTACTGTATACTGTATTTTCAATAGTGCATTCATGAAATTAATATTTGTGGTTAGAGGACATAATACTACATGTACAATTATTATGAAGTACTTTTACTGTGTACATTTGGAGTTATCCTTCCTTTAAATATGTTCTAGACGTAACAAATAAGCCTTTTCATCTGACTTTTATGTGGAATAAACTGTATTTGGGAAAGAGTAGTGAAAAACATAAATGTTTTTCAAATATTGATGTACCTTTTTCCTAAATGAGGGAACCCAAACTATAAGCTGATGCATTTGAACCATATAACTTTCTACTTTCTAGGGAAAATGCCTTCACTGATGTTTCTGACTTGTTTTTAGAAGCAGGATCAGTGTGGTCTTAGCTGTCAGTAGACGGCCTTCTGATGTGGAAACAGTGGACACCCTGTCATTTTCCCATCGGCTCACAGTTGTTATAAATATACATTAAGAGACAGCTTCTGTGCCATCATTCAGTCATGGATGATGGGTGTTTAGAGTTTAGAGAATGACAAAATAAGTTCAGAAATGAAGAGAAAATATACTAAACTGAGTCAAAGAAGCACCTATAATATAAACAATGAATCATTTCAGCTCAACAACCTTA
This sequence comes from Chaunax sp. Z400, assembly GCA_037577475.1. Taxonomy (NCBI): domain Eukaryota; kingdom Metazoa; phylum Chordata; class Actinopteri; order Lophiiformes; family Chaunacidae; genus Chaunax; species Chaunax sp. Z400. The sequence goes on along the minus strand of CM075191.1, from coordinate 7,649,914 downwards.
CAATAAACATCTCCTTACTGAAAATCTGTTTTTAGGCAGAAGTGGTTTTAATCATTTGTAGGACTTCACTTTGTTTACTACACAGAGGAGAACCTTAACATTAGCAGTTCAGTGCAACGTCAGAAAAATAGAGCCGCAAAAATGACCAAGATGTTCAATCAACTAATTCTCTCACACTTCAATGAATGGTAACTCTATGTAAGGTGTTAAATGGAACTTTTTTTGTTTGTTCTTTTGTTGTTGTTTCTTTTACACTTTTTGGCCAGTTTGATGAGATTTTATTCATAACAGGTTGTACTGTAATGCTTTTTAGTGCCATAGCAAGGATTTCCCCTAAATCCCCCTCAGAGAGTTTCAACCTGAAACATAACAGACGGTCTTTACATTTTTATTTAGGCATATTTGGAATTTTATTTATTCAGTTAACTATTCTTGATCAGAAGTATAATTGTGGGGCAGAATTGCTGGGCCTATTTATATGACCCCTCAATATGTTGCATCAAACTCGATATGCTATCTATATTTGGCCAATGTTTTTAATTGGGGAATAATGTCTAGTCCACAAATTTCCAAATAAATCAATAGGAAAAATTTTAACGTGCATGATCAGCTATTTGGAACGTAATTTCTACCAAGAAAATGAAAGAAAAAAATAAATAAAATAAAAACTGTGCAAAAAGTTAGATATAATCAAGATGAAAATAAATTAGTCATTTTGATCTATATGATGAAATCAACTCAGTATCTCATTATTATTATTATCATGATTATTTAAAAAAAAGATCTTGATCCAGATGATAAAGATGACTATGAGTTAGTTCTTCCCTGCTACTCGCCCCACCACGTCACCCAGTTTCATTGTAATCTGTCAACATATAGTATATACATATAGTATATATACATATATATATATATAGTACATATACTTTTTTTTCATGTCTTGCTTGAATTATGGCTACACTGCCTCCAACGATTTCTGGCGGTACTGCTCTGTTTCCTCTGTTTTGTCCATTTCATCCACACCCAGAGGCTTTAAGGAAACGTGCACGAATACGAACAAACGAAAAGACTGCAGAGTTCGAACAGACGTTGAGCATAAATGAGCCTTTAGAGGGAATTTGGTTATTTTGGGGAGCTGTAATAAAATCAGACTTTATCCAAAAAGACTTGCCAGTCACTACAGGATCTCAGCCATAATAATAAACATTATATTTCTAAATTTTATAAAAGTTTGCACACATTCCTGTACAACTGGTTGATAATAAAAGACATTGTGTTTCCATCCGACTGCAGAAGATGAAACACGATGCAGCATTAGAGCAAGAAAACACTCTGCTACTTTCTTAGAAGTACTTTTTATTTCTCACTGTTCTCTTATTTGTCTGACTCATGCCACCCCCACACAGGTATGACAGACACAATCAAGGCAAACAACAACTGCCCTTCCTGCTAATGGCCCTCAATTACAGGGAAAAGCAGGGACTTCCAGAATATAATTGATGCACAGGTCAGACATAAAATAAGTGAAAGTATTAATAACAAGGAGCTCTGCTAATGCCTGGAAATCTTATTTCAGAGTGTTAATTTCATTTTATTTTAATAAATACTGTGCTACATGTACAATTATTATGAGGTACTTTTACTGTGTACTTTTGGAGTAATCCTTCCTTTAAATATCTTCTAGACGTAACAAATAAGCCTTTTCATCTGACTTTGATGTGGAATAAAAACTTTATTTGGGACAGAGTAGTGGGATCTAGCTTGAAAAGATTTGTTGTAAGCAGTATGGTTTCATGTCAAGAAAGAGAACTACAGATGTGATGTTTACTGTGTCACAGCAAGATGATTCACCATGTTACTTGACATTACAAGAAAGATCCACAGTGAAAATGTCATGTGAAAACAGGGCTATCTGGAGAACAGAGAAGTATGTGGTACAGGATATGTATGAGAGCAGTAAGACAGCTGTGTCAACAAAGTCAAATGAAATTATCAGTATCTTCTTATATAGAGAATATATGTAACAAAAACACAACAATACTAAATGAATTAAACAGATCAGAGGAACCTGAAACAACAACAATGGTTGAAAAATAAAATATAATGCTGAATAATTATTTTTAAAAATATGTACAGATGTACAAACCATTCAGAAAACATCCAAAATAAAGTACTTTAATTTAGACATTTACTCCTCTTAATTCTCCTTCTTACAAACTACGTCAATAATAGACTCAAACTCTCTTGTGGGACATTTTAACTGCTCTTGGACGCCCCCTGGTGGCCATAGTTTGCTCATGCGTCGGCCTCCTGATTACAGTGCTAATTAACCGGTTTATTGGCCATTATTATCTGTATATTAGACATTTCATGAGATTTGGCCCTAATCACGTTTTAATATAATGAAACATCGCGTTACTTCCTGTTTCAGGTTACGTGAATCTACGTAATGTGTTTTATCATTTGAGCTACATCATAGCATCGTTTCCCGGCAGTTAGCTAATTCGAGAGCAGACGAGGACTTACATCTGAGAGTTTCTGTCTTTCATTAGTGAAGTCTTTTTTCTGTTTGACCGACATGGCTTCGATTATAGAAATATTTTCCAGCTCTGCTGAGAGTCCGGCGAACAACTGGGTGAGTTGGCGCAGGCCAAAATTTCGAATTTTGCTACACTTTTTATTTTTATTTTGAGAAGTTACCGTCATTTCACCGTTTACAACCGGATAAAAGTAGATTTTATACTGTGGCGATACGTTTCAACACTTTTATCCTAAACATTTGAAGGTTTGAAGGCCCCCAAGAAATCTGAAACACTAACGGAAATTAAATGGTGAAATCATATCGATTATTAGGTATGGATTGTGAAGAAGATCACTAATTGAAAATGAACACGTTAATAGAGCGGTGCACTGCGCTGTCAGTTTATGACCAATCAGAAATTGTTAGTTTGCTCTTCAGGAAATTTAGAAATAATAAATTTGCCCCTGGTTTAAATCCCACCATTATCACAACTTCAATGTTTGTTTATTGACTGAAATGTTTGTCTTTTTACTGTAAATCACATCATTTATTTGTTTGCACATAACTGGTTATTTATATTAATATTTATAATTGCATATACTCCTAATTCTCTGGGGAATATTTAAATATGAGTTTATGTAAAGCAGACACTTAAATCCACAACACAATTAAAACAAAGAGATGCTTACATTTTAGTTGTGACCAAATTTTATTGAACAACAGTAACACTATTAATTATAACTATACTATATTATATAAGTATTAACTATAATTATTATTAATTATAACCAATATAATAATATGCTGTTCTTCCTTGTTAATTAATCAGATTTGCTTGATAGGAAAATTAGTATGTCGCTGGTATTTACTTTTGGAGTGTGGAAGTCACTCACACAGTAGATATGTAGTTTCTATTCAGCACATTCAGCTAACTAAATGATCTTTTTTTGTTTTTGCAGGACCCCACTCTGACCCCAGGAGTTCCATCGTGGCAGCGAGAAAGAGAGGACTTAAGAGAAGCACTGTTGAGAGTGCAGAGAGACCTTGGAAGAGGACTAGGACCAGTCAGAGTCCTGCTGAGAGCTACAGCGAGAAGAGAAGGAGGAGCAGGAGGAGACACGGGAGGAGACATGGGAGGAGAGAGAACCACTATCCCTCTGAGGCTCCCAGTAACCAGGCTCCCACCGTGGCCTCCTGTTGCATCAACCCTGGCACCTCCTTGTCAACGACCAGTGCTCCCACCAATACCAGAGGTAAGATGGGATTTAATACTGGAGTTTACTCTTCATGAGACGTAATATTTATCTTATGATGAAATAAGGCTGGTGAAATAATCCTGATGATGTCATGGTGGTGTTTGAAAGAAATGGGAATTTAGGAGGAGGGGTTTCTAATGAAAGATGCTAGTGAGCTGCATTATGGGGAAATGTAGGATTTTGCAGCTTGACCTATATTGATCGTCTGGATACCTGAGCCTCTGCTGCATCAATTAGCACTATTCTCATTTAAATGTGTCTCTTGTGAGTCTATGTGTATATTTCTTGCTCGAAAGTGAGATGAGACAACATTTCTCCTGTCATCAGTCTTTATGCTAAGCTAAGCTAACTGGCAGCAGGCCCAAATGTCCAAAAGCTTGTCTGATTCTTCAAGGGTTCAGCCTTGAGTTTTGGATTCGTATTGGAATTAGGATCCAATTTTAAAATAATGCTGCTTTTACTAGGGATTAGTTTATCATTTTAATTCATGAAAGTTGTGACCGAGTTTAATCAGATTGTTCTTGTTTGTGTTTTCTTGTTAGCTGCCTTTAGAGCCCAGTACGTTGAGGGGGCCCTGCTGGGTGAAGGAGGATTTGGTTCTGTGTTTTCTGGTCACCGCCGACACGACAACCTGCCTGTAAGTCTCACACATGTATGACTGATGTAGCCACTCTGTATGTTGTATAAGCTGACTAAATGTCTGTGTTTCTGTCCTGTAGGTGGCCATCAAACACATCCGCCAGGATGGCAGAATAACAAAAGTAAGTTCTTCATCTTCCTGAAAAAGCATTGACATGATTTAAGTCATTTTAATAACATTTCTGAACATTAGTCTTTTCAAACTGAGTACAAAGGAATAACATGCACATGTTCATCTTGTTTGAAACCGTTTTCATTTGTTAATTTTGACTTTCCTCTTTGTATAAAGTTGGTGGATAAAAACAACACGGTCCCTCTGGAGGTGGCTCTGATGCTGAAACTCAGACCAGCATCAGAAGGTACCAGTGCAGTCGTTGCCCTCTTGGACTGGTACGACCTGAGGGATGAGCTGATCCTCGTCATGGAGAGGCCAGACCCCTGCATGGACCTGTTGGGGTATTTAACCTCCAAAGGCTCCACCCTGGACGAGTTTGAGGCTAAAGTAAGTAGCTGATGGCAGGTGCATTTCCATGTTTAAATATGTCCAAGCGCACAATGTCACACAGTCTGCATGTCTGTTTCTGTCTCCCTCAGATCATCATGAAACAGCTGGTTTGCGGCCTCAGTGAGATCCACTCCAAGGGTGTGTTTCACAATGATATTAAGCTGGAAAATATCCTTTGTGAACACAGTCTTGATGATCCACGTATCAGGATCATCGACTTTGGATGTGGCACCTTTCTGCATGAGGGGATGTACACTACATCACAAGGTAGGCTGTCTTTCTTTCAGCCCTGCTCTCTGAGCCAGTGCAGCATCTTTGCTGCCTCCATCCCTCACCATTAACGTTGTCTCTGTGTGGTTGTGTGTCTTAGGAACCCCTAGGTACACCAGCCCTGAGTGGTTCCTGGATCGCTGCTACAGGGCCGAACCGGCTACGGTGTGGCAGCTCGGTGTAGTGTTGTTTTTAATGCTACATCTGGGTTTCCCCTTCAAGGACGACACAGACGAAATCATCTATAAAGATGTTTGCGTGAGGGACGACCTTTCCTTTGGTGAGTCATAACGACACACATACAGGAGAATCAAGCAGAAACACAAAGCACATGTTTGTTTTAAAATCTTCTTCCTGCTTGTGTGTCCAGACTGCAGAGATCTTCTTCTGAGCTGCCTCAACAAGGACCCAGCAGCCAGACCCAGCCTGGAGACCCTGAAACATCACTCCTGGCTGCGTGATGTTTCACTCTCTCCCCTCACCTCCCCTCCCCTCCCCTCCCCAGCCATCCCTCCCTCTCCCTCTCCTCCCTTCCCCACCTCTCCCTCCCTCTCTCTCTCTCTCTCTCCCTCCCTCCCTCCATACCCTTCTCTCTCTCTCTCCCTCCCCATCTCTCTCTGTCTCTCTCTCCCCATCTATCTTCCATTCTCTCTCTCTCTCCCCATCTATCTTCCATTCTCTCTCTCCCCTGGCTGGTGAGGATTTAACATTTACATTTATTATTTATTGTGTTGTGTTTTTTGATTAGTTGTGTTTTATTATTATTATTAGTGGTAGTTATTATAAATACTACACATTTTAATTTTTCTATTATAATAGCTGTTGTTGTTATTATGGTTGAATATGTCTGTGTCCCTGTCTGTCAGTCCCTCTCTCTCTCTCTCCCTCACTCTCTCTCTCCCCACCTCTCTCTCTCTCTCTCCCTCCCTGCCTCTCTCTCTCCCTCACTCTCTCTCTCCCCACCTCTCTCTCTCTCTCTCCCTCCCTGCCTCTCTCTCTCTCTCCCTCACTCTCTCTCTCCCACCTCTCTCTCTCTCTCTCCCTCCCTGCCTCTCTCTCTCTCTCCCTCACTCTCTCTCTCCCCACCTCTCTCTCTCTCTCCCTCCCTGCCTCTCTCTCTCCCTCACTCTCTCTCTCCCCACCTCTCTCACTCACTCTCTCTCCCTCCCCACCCCTCTCTCTCTCTCTCTCTCCCTCCCCACCCCTCTCTCTCTCTCCCTCCCTGCCTCTCTCTCTCTCTCCCTCCCTCTCTCTCTCTCTCTCTCCCTCCCTCCGCACCCTTCTCTCTCTCTCTCCCTCTCCTCCCTTCCCCACCTCTCCCTCTCCTCCCTTCCCCACCTCTCCCTCTCCTCCCTTCCCCACCTCTCCCTCTCCTCCCTTCCCCACCTCTCCCTCTCCCTCTCCTCACTTCCCCCACCTCTCCCTCCCTCTCTCTCTCTCTCTCCCTCCCTCCACACCCTTCTCTCTCTCTCTCTCCCTCTCCTCCCTTCCCCACCTCCCCCTCTCTCTCTCTCCCTCCCTGCCTCTCTCTTTCTCTCTCCTCACTCTCTCTCTCCCCACCTCTCTCACTCACTCTCTCTCCCTCCCCACCCCTCTCTCTCTCTCCCTCCCTGCCTCTCTCTCCCTCCCTCTCTCTCTCTCTCTCCCTCCCTCCGCACCCTTCTCTCTCTCTCTCCCTCTCCTCCCTTCCCCACCTCACCCTCTCCCTCTCCTCCCTTCCCCACCTCTCCCTCTCCTCCCTTCCCCACCTCTCCCTCTCCCTGTCCTCCCTTCCCCACCTCTCCCTCCCTCTCTCTCTCTCTCTCTCCCTCCCTCCACACCCTTCTCTCTCTCTCTCTCCCTCTCCTCCCTTCCCCACCTCCCCCTCTCTCTCTCTCCCTCCCTGCCTCTCTCTTTCTCTCTCCCTCACTCTCTCTCTCCCCACCTCTCTCACTCACTCTCTCTCCCTCCCCACCCCTCTCTCTCTCTCCCTCCCTGCCTCTCTCTCCCTCCCTCTCTCTCTCTCTCTCCCTCCCTCCGCACCCTTCTCTCTCTCTCTCCCTCTCCTCCCTTCCCCACCTCCCCCTCTCCCTCTCCTCCCTTCCCACCTCTCCCTCTCCTCCCTTCCCCACCTCTCCCTCTCCCTCTCCTCCCTTCCCCACCTCTCCCTCCCTCTCTCTCTCTCTCTCTCCCTCCCTCCACACCCTTCTCTCTCTCTCTCCCCTCCCCATCTCTCTCTCCCTCCCTCTCTCTCTCTCTCTCTCCCTCCCTCCCTCCATACCCTTCTCTCTCTCTCTCCCTCCCCATCTCTCTCTGTCTCTCTCTCCCCATCTATCTCTCTCTCTCTCACCCCAACTGGTCAAAGCAGAGGCCACCCACCATGAGTCTCGGATCTGCTCGAGGTTTCTGCCTTTTTAAAAAAGGCAGTTTTTTCTCGCCACTGTCGCTAAGTGCTTACTCATGGTGAATTGTTGGGCATTTTTTTATATGCTGTTGTGTTTTTATAGTTCCTATGAATATACAGTATATATACCTACATTAGAATAGTAAATAAATACCTTATAATCTTCCTCCTGCCTTGTACTAATTTTACACAGTGATCATTTCTTTATACTATTTTACATGTGATGTACAGGTGTTAATTATATTGTACCTGTAAATATCAGTTAACCTCAGCAGGAGCTCGCTGGCTCCGATCATTCAGTCCTGGGCTGTGCACTGATGTACTGACCACATCTGTAACTACAGGTCATGTGATACGTGGAGCCAGATCACATGTCTTTACTGGAGTAAATACTGGAAAACTATGAAGAAGAATGATAAAAGCTTGTTGATCAGAGATCAGTGAACCTTAAGGTTCAGTATTTAATACACCTGAGGTGAAGTAATTTGGTGTCCAATGAAACCTGACACTTTACATTAATGGGATGAATGAGAACTTTATTTAAAATGACAGGAATTCATCATCTAATAATGATTGAATATGAATAGTAAATAGAGGCTGTTAAATATGTGTACCATACATTTAACAGATGAATAACCCAAGTTACACAACTTCACCATTACAAGTTTAAAAGGTTTATTTTGCACATGTTAAAATGAAGGCTCGCATACTCTTGAAACTGTAACTAAAGACTAGTTACTGGAGTGTACTACTATTACGTATATATATATATATATATATATATATATATATATATATATATATATATATAAATATACGTATTTGTACCTGTCTAGCTTCATGGTGATCCAGCTCTCTCACTCCCCTCCTCCTATTCATTGTGGATGGGAGGATAGTAGTGGAATCAGATGAGATGGAAGAAGCTGGTGATGCTGCAGGTTCTAGAAATGAAGTTGTTGACACTGATTGGTCTGTCAGCACCGTTGACTGTGATTCGTCTGCTACCACTTTAATCTCAAGATCTGAAAATTGAATCACAGAAGAATACATAACATTTGCCTTTACTAATTAATATATAAGTATTTCAAAAATGGCTGACATGACTGATAAAATCATATTTAAGTATATTAAAAAATTCTCTGAGTCAATTACCAATTGTGAGACCACAATAAATGATCATAGCTTCAATTACCAATATTACATGCTATTACTGATAGAATAACTTTTACGAACTATTTCATAAAAATAAAAATGTATGAGAAACTGTGTGTTTCTTGGCAGGATTATCAATGGAGGCACATGAACAGTCAAGTCCTCTAAATATCTACTTAATCACCTTACCTGTTACTGGGTACTGGTGGTATCCAACCTTGAAGTTCTGGACTCCTGGCTTTACCAGCTCATCAAATATGTCTTTGTCAACCTCAGTGCCTGATGTATCAGTCAAAGTGAGCAGACCCTAAAATGAAGATGCAGCACAACCTGTCACTGCTGGTTACTGACTAATGTGTGTCATTGACTGATAAATATACAAAGAAATTAATAATAATAATTAATATCATGCCAACATTTGAGTGCCGGCTCATGTTTTGTGTTCACTGCCCAGATTCTACTGGGACTGGGACCTGTATTTCCGGTCATAGTACTTTTTATACTACATGTACAAGTACTATGAAGTATTTTTATTGTGTACTTTTGGAATAATCTTACCTTGACTTACCTGGTAATGATCAAATTAATGCTTTTATTCCAACTTTGATGTGTAATAAAAACTTTAGTTACAATAGTGCATTCATGAAAGGTTAGAGTACATATAATACTACATGTACAATTATAAAGTACGTTTACTGTCTACATTTGAAGTAATGCTACCTGGAAATATCAGGTAATGATCAAAACAATGCATTTCTTTCCAACTTTGATGTGTAATAAAAACTGTATTTTCAATAGTGCATTCATGAAATTAATATTTTTGGTTAGAGGACATATAATACTACATGTACAATTATTATGAAGTACTTTTACTGTGTATGTTTGGAGTTATCCTACCTTTAAATATGTTCTAGACGTAACAAATAAGCCTTTTCATCTGACTTTTATGTGGAATAAACTGTATTTGGGAAAGAGTAGTGGGATCTAGGTTGAAAAGATTTGTTGTAAGCAGTATGGTTTCATGCCAAGAAAGAGAACTACAGATGTGATGTTTGCCTGTGTCACAGCAAGATGATTCACCATGTTACTTGACATTACAAGAAAGATCCACAGTGAAAATTTAATGTGAGAACAGGTATGTGGTGCATGGTACAGGATATGTATGAGAGCATTATGACAGTGTCAAGTAATTTATGTGTAGGCCTACTTGTTAAAAATAGTGAAAAAAGCCATATATCAGAAAGAAAGACAATCCTTTCAGTAGTTTTTGAGTAATCTCACTGACCACAAATTCCAAAAACATACTGTAGCCTACCTCCTGCAGGAAATGATCCCATAATTTTATTTATTATGAACACTCAATCTGTTCCCTCTTTTCCTTTCTGTGGTCCTGTTGTTTATTACAGAGATGTTACTTCTGGGCCCTCCTGGAGGTTCCAGGGCTTTACTTTACAAACCAGTGTCATAGGCGTGGCGCATTTGTGGTGTACGGCATGAATCCTGGGAGCTTCTGTGTGGAAGAGTGGGTGACTGGTTTCCCCAACATCGCGAGACTTTGCTTCGCTCTGTAGAGCGTAGAAAGCTCCAGTCCTGTCGTGCCCACCCGGTCCCGTCGCTGGGCTGACGGATAGACAGACAGAGAGGGGGACACCGACCAGGCGATAAAGGGCTGACCAACCGCCAATATGGAGCTCATCTTTCGGGTAAAATAAAATTAGGTTTTATTTTTTCTCAGACAGACATATTCTAAAGGTTCAGACCGGCTTAATTGTCGCTTGATGCTCCTGGTGTGAAGGGCATAAAGGGAACAGAAGCTGGCTTTCTTTCCCATCAAAGGGAGCGTGATGATGATGATGAGGAGGAGGAGGAGGAGGGCGTTCGGGTGGTGGAAATATTGTGCAGAAAAAGAGTTCAGTATTAATGTCGCTGGCTGCTGCTGCTGCGTAAAAGGAAAGTGTCCGTTTTCTGAAGGCACGGTGTGAGTGGCCGGTGAAAGGCCACATTGTAACCTGTGTACGGTATAAATTAAGGATGTTTTCCGACGAGGAGTCGGAGGAGGTGATGGCAAATCCCCTGTGAAAAAGAGGAATATTAGGAAATGAGACAATTTGTACCTTTCCTTATGTTTAGCCGACATCTGCTGGAAAACAAAGAAAAATTCGAACGGTTCAACATTTTACTGTAAACGTGCCATTGAGCTCCACAGACGCATTTAAAGTTCAGGAATTTTAATGTTTTTTTTGTTTTTTTTCCTTTTGCGCGTGTTGGTGCGCACGTGTGTGTGGGTACAGCACGTGCAAAAACAGGAGTGTTTGTGAAAACCCTCCAGTCAACGTGGAGTTCACATTTAAAACCTAATGGAAACTAACACCACAGCTAGAAATTTTTTTTTTCATTTTCTCCGCTGTGCCATTTCTGCTTTGCTCTCCCTCAGGCTGGATTTTAACGGTTTTGTTACTAGGATCATTTTTCCACACAGCAGACGGTTTTATGGGACAGACAATGAGGGGTGTGAACCCTGCAGCAGGCTCTGGAGTCTGGACAGAAGCCGCTTCTACCCCCACAGCCACGTTTGTTCACATCTCTGTGACAGCTGAGCGCCCCGTGCGGAGCCGGAGGTTCCCACGGCCCCTGGGCACGTTCACAGTGGTGAAAACCATTTATAGCACATAGCTCAGATTTATTCTCTCAATTAATAATAATCTGTTTACTTTAAGCTGTTCAATCTTGTGGCAAATGTCCGTCACAAATTTAATTGAATACCCTTTATGTGGCTACATCCCTGGAGGAGTATTGTGAGCCTCTACTTAAATAAAATACAACTTACTGTAAAAGTCCTGCAAATGATCATAATATAGTTCATGGATCAAATATAAAATGAAATATGAAGTATTCTGATTCTCCCACTTGACTAATTGTTATTATAAATTCAATATGATTTATGTGAGTTTGGGCTATTTTGCCCACCTTTGATTTTAATACTACATTCCTATAATAGGCTACATCCTGTCTTATGAGCTGATGTAAATCCTTGTTGTCCATAATGTAACTTTAGCCATCAAATAAAATGCAGCAGAATAAAAAAAAAAAAAAAATCATTGGAGTTCATCTAATGTAATATGTAAACCCATGGAATTATAATTAAATATCATACATATCATACATTGTAACAGCCTTAAAAAGAAAACTAGTTACTTTTTACTCAACTTTTGAGAACCAACCAGGATTTTTAAAATCAAACACTTTCTCTTATTAATGATTCCTAACTGATTTATAAAGCCATGACTGATTGAAAACCATTACTCGTAGTAAATCCATTTTTAACTTTGGAAGTGCTACATTACAGTTATAAAACAAATAAAATTAGCATTATTTAATAACATATTAGTTCTAAATACACATTAAATTGTTAACCTGCTTATGTAAGGACATTTTGACTTTGAACAAATATTGTGAACCTCAGTGGTGGAAGAAATGTTCAGATTTTACACCCATTTTAAAAATTGACTTCAGTAGAAGTACAAAAATATGACCTGTAAAATATGTAGTCAAAATAATAAGTTCTTATATGAGTGTTGAGTGATCAGATTGTTATCGCTGAGATATTAAAATGCATCTAACTTTTGCTGAACAGTAGCTGCCTTGGCCACAAGTAGAAATAATGGTATCGGCTATGATGCTAGAATAGTAACACAAGTAGAGAAGATGTATTAAATTTGTGACATTTGTTGTTGTTAAAGTGAGCTAATATCAGTCTCTGATTTACTGGTCACACCACATCAATGTAGGCTACAGCAGCAACCTGAAGTGTATTGAAGTTTGTTTTATTTAGGTTATCATGAATTGAACTTTTAGTTTGTTAGAGAAAGATTGTCTCATTTCTTCCCCCAGATATTCCAGGCTGAACGAAGTTTAGCTTCTTTTTATGCTATTAGGTAGTTTAAGATGCAACAATTCATCATAATCTATAAATTCATGATATATTCCGATATGTAAAATCTTGATTTTTCAAAGTAACTACTGATTAGTATCACAAGTAAATTGTAATTGATTAAATTAGTTAGTTCCACCGTTGTGAACCCTCAGTATGTGTCTTGATGCTTCTGTATATTTTACAATCTATAAAATCCAATTCTTGTATTTTGTAAAAATAGTTACTTAATCACTTGTTTTCACTTTGGCTGCCTCTCAGAAAAAGAACAGGTCCTAGTTACACTTCCTCTCTTTCAGTTGCAGCTGGCAAGCAGGAAGTGTCTCCTTCCGCTATAGATGGCCACCATGGAGCTGAGATAACCTCTTCCTCTTTTCTTCACCAATCGTGGCTCTGGATCTAGTATAACTATGGGAACATGGCGGGGTCTACGAGCGGCCTTTATCCTGGGCTCTCTGTTCATGATCCTGCTGATTATCGTCTATTGGGACGACATCGGGGGCTTCAACCTCTACCCGCTGCAGGAGCCCAAACACGAGTCGCCTCACTTGGATTCTTACCCTACAGGCCGTTCACACTCTACATCCACCAGCAGAGCACAGGCCAGTTCTTCCTTCACTGTAAATACTACTGCCTCCAGTGCAACACTGGTCCCCGAGGAGAGTGGAGGAGCAGGGGACGAACATGCAGGGGAGGAATGGAGGGACAAACAAGAGCATAGGAAGGAGGAAACAAGGGATGATGTGGAGGAGGAGAGGAGTCATACTACTGATGGTGAAAGGGAGCAGGAGGTGAGCAAGAAGAGGATCATGGATATGTGTTCAGGAAAGGATGCTTTGGAATTCCCTGGAAGGACTCGGGCATTTGAGCAGATCCCCAACAGGGAGCTGGATCACCTCATAGTGGATGACACACATCAGATTATCTACTGCTATGTCCCCAAGGTACAGCTGCATTGTGTGTGTGTGTGTGTGTGTGTGTGTGTGTGTGTGTGTGTGTGTGTGTGTGTGTGTGTGTGTGTGTGTGTGTGTGTGTGAACATGTGGGGAGTTAGAAAATAGCAAGAAAATAAGAAGGCAAAACATCTGAAAATAACAACTCCTCTTTTTTTTCAGTTTGCAGCTGATCAAAACACACACGTGTTCACTGTTCACTCCTGTCTTTGTTCAGGTAGCGTGCACCAACTGGAAGAGAGTGATGGTGGTTCTGTCTCAGTCTCTCATCTCACCCTCCTCAGGAAAACCTTACACTGACCCAGAAGCTGTACCTCCCGACATCGTGCACAACTCCTCTCTCCACCTCACGTTTGCCAAGTATGACATGCATACACACAAATATATGAACAAACTCACAGAGTCAAATTCATAATATATTTATGTTATCCATTAAATTTTTGTTTTATATAAAGGTGTAAGACATGGAAATCCAAATCCCTCCAGTGCCACCTCTGACTAGCCACCAAACCCTATAATAAACCTATATATATATATTTTTATTTTTTATTTTTTATTTATTGTATTTTAAAAAACACTTGCATTTCCTGTTACTAATATGTGCCCAAACTTGGTTCAGCTTTTCAATGAAAGCCCAGTGTTCGTGAAAATTATGTTTTATCTTATCGGTAGACCCTGGAGTCAACATCATAAATCTGCTGAGCCCCATGACAGACGACACCGTCTCTCAGCTTTACATCTACTTTGCATCTCTCCAGGCTGAACAGCAGTGATTAACCCAAGTGGCACGATAGGAACTCAGCTGGCCAACTACTGTCACTGTCTGGCAGTACCACACAAGAAATATGTCTCCACAACAACATAATTTAGAGTATTGCAGGACAAACCTAAAAATAAAAGTCACGTGCAAATTGAAAAAATCACAGGACAACATGTATTCTACACAAACAAGCCTATAAACTATCATTTATTTCTCCTACAAGTCTACATTGAAAACAGAGAGACTGAACCACACACAAAAATAAACCACATACTCAATTCCACAGTGGAAAATAAATAAATCAGGGTGAAACCAGAAGTATATTGTTGATGTTTCTTTTAACTTTAATATTTTCTCATCATTTCTTTTGTTCTGCTTGCTCACAAATGATGAATAACTTTGCAATTATAATTTTATATTCTGTTTTTTTAGGGTGACTTTTTAATGTCTGTCCAGGGACTGCAGATGAAAAATAGCCTCTTGGCTAACTCTGGTACATTTACAGCAATGGTCATTAATATGCATTGTCCCTGTTAAATGAACCAAAAAATAAATATAAAACTGGTGTTAGATTTTTGAGAATTAAAGAAAATGTCACAGTAATTATTTCTTCACTCCAATCTTCGTGAAACTCAGCTTGTAAATGACTGTGTAATTCCTCTCTGCACCAATATGCTGTTTCTAGCTCCACTCCTTTTCAAAGGGACAGTAATTAATGAAAAGTTACACGGTTACATGTATCGGAATAAATGCTTTACCATCTGTTTTGTTGTACAAGATGTCACATCCTTTTCCCCTCAAGGACTGGAATTACAATCATGACCTAAAAAGGAAGACACTGACTGCTGCTTTCATGGTGTTGTGTGCTGTATCCTGTGTGTCTATGTGTTACCAGGTTTTGGCGTCACTATGGTTCTCTCTCTCGCCATCTGATGGCTCTCAAACTGCAGCACTACACCAAGTTTCTGTTTGTACGAGACCCTTTTGTTCGCCTTATCTCAGCCTTCAGGAACAAGTTTGGAAGGTGTGCCACTATCAGTGGATGGGTGGACAGAAAGATAGTGTGTGTATTTGTGTGTGTGTGTGTGTGTGTGTGTGTGTGTGTGTGTGTGTGTGTGTGTGTGTGTGTGTGTGTGTGTGTGTGCTGAGGAATGTGTTTCCTTTTTGATTAGACAGCAATTCTTTCATTCTTGAATTATTAAAGTGGGTACATTTGTGTGCTTTTCCAGGCCTAACGAGGACTTCTACAGGCAGTTTGGATCAGTCATGGTGCGGCGGTATGGAAATCTGTCTGGGAGTTTGCCAGAGACGGCAGCTGAGGCGTTTGCAGCTGGAGTCAAACCGACATTTCAGCAATTTATCACATATCTGCTCGATCCAGTCACAGAGAGGGAGAGTATCTTCAACGAACACTGGCGGCAGGTATTCGTCTGCACAGTGTAATGCCACACTTATGACAGTTTGACATTTGTCTTGCGATAATTGGATTTCTTGAGATCACTTAATGCATATTTACCCCTCTTTTGGTCATATGTCTCCTCTTATACAGTAATTCTATGTATAACTACACATGGACAACTAATGTTGACATATTTGGCAATTAATAATATAAAATGACTGCCAGTTTAAATTTCATTATTTTACAAAATGACAAAAAATTATTTCAAATGATCAATTTTGTATGTCCTTCTATCCTATTCTCATGAACCTTTTATCTCAGGAACACATTGAGGGAAGTTCTCCAAATTTGGCACAAATGTCCACACTTTACTTATTTTATTTATTTATTTGACAGGGACAGTGCACAGCTTCTTAGCTGTGCCAGAGTTAGCTATAAGCTAACTTGTGCTTAGATTCTGGGTTGTGTTGTGGGACAAAAGCAGCCATCAATTCCTCACCAAGAGAGTTCAACCATTCAAGTTTCCATGGATTTTTCTGCACACAAATTTTAGCACATGGCACACAGAATGTCTCAGTTCATTAAAAATTCTAGCATTCTCATTTTAACTTTTTTCATGTGCTATTTATTTTCTATGTCTGTGTTTTGTAATGATTAATGAGGAAGGGGATGTAGCCACACACAATGCACTCATACACAGCAAAAACAACCATGAAACACATGCAAAGTCACAAACGTGCACAAACTGATGCTGTTTTAAAATTGTACGCCTGCTTTTTGTGTGTTTCAGGTGTATCGTCTGTGCCATCCATGTCAGGTGAAGTATGACTTCATTGGACGACTTGAAACCCTGGAAACAGACGCAGAGCACCTGCTGAAGCTTCTGGAGGTGGATCATATAGTACACTTCCCTTCAGGTGCCCGAAACCGCACTGCAGCCAGCTGGGAAAGAGACTGGTTTGCAAAGATTCCCATAACATTGAGGAGAGAACTGTACAAGCTGTATGAACCAGACTTTAAGCTATTTGGCTATCCCAAACCTGACAGTGTGCTCCACCAGTAGACCACGGCAAGCCAAAGGTCTGGGCACTGCACTGTGTGTACAGCCCACACCTCACCTACCTATGCAAAGCCAGTATATGCCTTTTAAGACGAATCTCTGATGCTGTTTGTTTCATTTGTTTTGAGCATACCTCAAATGACAGAAGTGCCTGCCAGTGTTATTTTCTTTATTATTTAATTTTCATCATGTCATTTCATATCTGAAGCACATCCGCTTACAAGCTACATTATACCTGTATGTTTTCCTTACTTAAGAGGCACTTTGAATAAAATTATGTTAATAGTATTCTAGTACAGTAAGTCATAAGGAGAGGACGTGGGCTAACTGTTTACTGACATTTCTGATGGAAAATGTGTTTTGGAGAAGTAAAGTTTTTCTTAAGATGTTCGACTCTCTTTTTCTAATTTTACTGTGCATGTGAAAGAAGTTTTCATACTTAAAGGGTTAATCTGAAAATTTAAAAGCAGACCATTGCAGGTGAAAGTTCTCTTGTGTCTACTGGTTTGATTCTTGTGAGTACACCAGCTGTATGAAAATGCTTAGTACCCTAAGTAAAAGTAAAGACGTTTTATTGACCCCAAAATGACAATATGTCCCTCTTAAAAGTACTGAATTTAGAGTTTAGGCTTAGTAACTAACTGCAGTAACTAAAATACAACAGTAATGTGATTGTAGAACCTTAAAAAGAGCACTCCTTGATGTAAAAGTACTTTCTACCATTGATGGGGCTGTTCACGTATGCGACTGTGTGGAGTGCAGAGAGAGAGAGAACAATAGACAATATGCCCTCTAGCATTTTCTATTGCACAAAAAGTCTCTCTTGTTTAACTCACAACTATCCATCTGTATGCTTCCACGTGTTCCAGCTGTTTCTACAGCCCCTCCCCTTTTGTTCTAAATCTGTGCTCCCATTGGTTGAGCCTTATGTCATCACGGGCAGCCGAGGAACCCCGCCTATCTCTCTGACACTTCGCACCTGACGTCACCAACTCCATCTCAACACGGAAATATGAAATACTGACATGAGAGAGTTCGTTGCTGTTGTTGTGGATTTTAATCGGTAGCATTAGTTTACGTTTCAACGTGTTTGTCAACTACCAGCGTGGATTTTGTGATGTTAAACAGCCGGTGCCGACTTTCTGACAGATGGACGCCCGTGCTGCAAATAGAGAGAGAGTTCGACCTCTGTTTTTAGTTCAATAGGTTTAGTCCTCCGTTTGTTCCGAGCCTTTAGAGAAAGTGTTTGGGGGGGTCATGGGGCCTCTGGGACGCCTGCTGTTGTCTCTTCTCATCCTGTCCTGGGGAGGCAAACTATTTCAGGTAAACTGTGTAAGGTTAAACTGTTTCTGTTGTTGTTAATCCTGCCAGTGCCTTGCTATTTATACGCACCGCAGCTGGCACCTCACTCCGATCCTGTGTCTATTTTGAGCTCGAGGGAAGTTGACGTGATATGATAGGACGTTTAGTCCAAATTGCCAGTAGAAAGTTAATGCTGCCTATGTGTTTATAAAGTCTGCGCGCGTGCATGAACGTCTCTGGCCATGTCTCAAAGTGTGTATCATGGTGTGATTGTACCACAGAGTGCCACCCCTTGGTGTGTAAATATGGGAGCGGTGAACATGCACACTGTGTACAGTAAGTCGGGAGGGGGGAAAAGGATATCCTGGTCAATGAGGAACATGGTAAAATGATCAAACAGAATCTCACAGCAGGGCAGCACGGAGGCCAATCTGTTGCCTCAAGGCGAGATGGGTTCAAATCCACCTTGGGACCTGGGACTTTTCTGTGTTTGCATGTTCTCCCGTGTCTGCGTGGGTTCCCTGCGGGTTCTCCGGCTTCCTCCCACCAACAAAAACATGTAATATAGATGAATTGACTCTAAATTGACCATAGGGGTTAATGTGAGTGTGAATGGTTGTTGGTCTTTCCATGTGGTTCTGTGATGAACTGGTGACTTGTCCAGAGTGAACCCCTCCTCCCGCCCAAAGTCAGCTGGGATAGGCTCCAGCCCCCCTGAGACCCTACACAGGATAAGTGTTTACAGAAAATGGGGGAATGAATGTCTCTTACTGCAGGACTGGACTGACACACCTACGCTGACACACCCACAACCGAGCCTCCTGTCAGACAGCTGGCCTGAAGTGTTTCTCTCTCTCTCTCCCATCAGGTTGGAGGTGGCAGATCCGTCACCCTCCCTGAATCCCTCCTGTTCGTCTCAACACTGGATGGTAGTCTGCACGCCGTCTCCAAACAGTCAGGAGACATCAAGTGGACCCTAAGAGAAGGTTCAAACAGAGAACTATTCCCTCATTATTATTTCCAGTTGAGATATTTCTCATTAAATTGCTACTTGATTTCTTTCAGACCCCATTATTCAAGTACCTGCCTACCTCACAGAGTGAGTAACACACATGCACAACACATGAACGTGCACACAACACATAGGAGTGTGATTAGTTATGTTTTTATAGGACTGTCGCATTCTAAAAGTTGACAGTTGTGTAGTCTTGTTTACTTATTCATGGATCTGATAGTTATAGAAATGTACATTATTCTATTTAGGATAGGCTGATGTATCGCTGCTATGAATGATGGGGGGGGGGAATATAGGAGGGGATTCTATCCATCTGTCTGTCGTCACATTTCGTTTCTGCAGCATAACACAAAAGCTGTTAAATATTTTCTCACAGAACTTTGTGTACACATCTACCATGTACTGGAGAGATGCCATTTTAAGCATTTTGTTTATTTATTTCCTTATTTTATTTTTGAAAATTGAACCTTTACTCAGATATCCAATTAACAAGAACTGCAATGAACTGGCACAACTTTAATAACTTCTTTCAAACTGTCTTTCTTCACTGAAGTGCACCCGTGGTGGGGGGTCCTGAGTATTTCATGCTTTTATTTTGTTTTTAGACAAATTTCAAATGTCACCCAGTCCTTTACACATCTAATGCAATCAAAGGACTGATCTATGAATACTGATTTTGTAGGCCAGGGTTTCTACCAGACCCCAACGACGGCAGCTTGTATGTCCTGGGCGGCAAGCACAAGGAGGGCCTGATGGTAAAGAATAAAGAAGGAGGTGTGTTTGTGTTTTGTGTGTCGCTTTTCACCTCATGATGCCATTGTCTGGATGCATCTGCAGAAACTGCCATTCACCATTCCAGACCTTGTTCAGTCGGCTCCCTGCAGGAGCTCCGACGGCATTCTCTACACAGGTGAGACACTGTGTGTGTGTTTGTGTGTGTGTGTGTGTGTGAGATATGCAGAGTACTGTCTCAGACCTTCTTTGTCATGACCTACTTTATCACTGTGTGTGAGACAGACAGATTTCAGAGATGGAACAAATGAGAATAAAAAATATGATAATATGAAATATTTGACATCCATCAATGCTGTCGGCTGATATTTTGATGTCTGTGCACGAATGTGTCTCTCTGTGTATATGAAGGCAAAAAGCAGGATGTGTGGTTTGTGGTGGATCCTGAGACAGGTGAGAAGCAAACCAGTTTAACCACCTCCTCCTCTGAATCTATCTGCCCCAGTACTCCTCTGCTCTACATCGGACGCACAGGTATGTTGCACAGATAAACAGTTTTTGGGAGGTGGACAAAACTAACATACAAAAGTCCCACATGTGTCTATGTATGTGCTTCTGTGTGTGATTATTACAGTTCAGCCATGCAGATACACGTGTGGACCTGTGACTCATTATTCATTGGTGTGCATATGAGAACCAAAGAAGCCATATTCAATTATTTTGTGTGTCACATCAAGCCTGATTTAACATTAACATTATTCATTGGACATTTCAGTATTGAGTCATTTCAAAGACATTAAGCTGCTTTGCAGTTTCAAACAATTTCACAGTACAACCTGGATTGTGTGTATGACCTTTTGAATGACAAGCATTGACCAACATTAAATCCTGACTGATCCTATCTGCATTATGGGAGATTTAATAATCAATGAAACTAGGCTGCTCTGCCTCGTACATTAATGCACACTGTGTCTTATTGGGGAGAAACTTTAACTTACTTCACCCACACACAGCCCATCCAGTATGAATCAGAATGTTATTTATTATGACCTGGCCTATGTCACACACCCCATGCATGGCCAAGGTATTATCATGCATCTTGGCTCACAGTTTTTTTTGCTCCTGCTTGTTTTCCAGAATATGTTGTTACCATGTTTGACACTAAGACACAGGAGCTGCGGTGGAACGCAACATACAATGATTACTCTGCTCCAGCCTACGATGAAAAACAAGACTACAGTACGTGTCTCACACATACTTCATGCACAAGCATGCAGTCAAACACTAGCATACAGTCACATGCAAGCATGCAGTCACACACAAGCATGCAGTCACACACTAGCATGCAGTCAAACACTAGCATACAGTCACATGCAAGCATGCAGTCACACACAAGCAAACAGTCACACACTAGCATGCAGTCACACACTAGCATGCAGTCACACACAAGCATACAGTCACACACTACCATGCAGTCACACGCTAGCATGCAGTCACACGCTAGCATACAGTCACACACAAGCATACAGTCACACACAAGCATGCAGTCACACACAAGCATACAGTCACACGCAAGCATACAGTCACACACTAGCATGCAGTCACACAGAAGCATGCAGTCACACACTAGCATGCAGTCACACACAAGCATACAGTCACACACAAGCATGCAGTCACACACTAGCATGCAGTCACACACTAGCATGCAGTCACACACAAGCATACAGTCACACACTAGCATGCAGTCACACACAAGCATACAGTCACACACTAGCATGCAGTCACACACTAGCATGCAGTCACACACAAGCATACAGTCACACACAAGCATACAGGCACACACTACCATGCAGTCACACACAAGCATACAGTCACACACTAGCATGCAGTAACATGCAAGCATACAGTCACATGCAAGCATACAGTCACACGCAAGCATACAGTCACATGCAAGCATACGGTCACAAACAAGCATACAGTCACATGCAAGCATGCAATCACAAGCATACAGTCACATGCAAGCAAGCAGTCACAAGGATGCAGTCACACACAAGCATACAGTCACACCCTAGCATACAGTCACACGCAAGCATACAGTCACACACTAGCATGCAGTCACACACAAGCATACAGTCACACACAAGCATACAGTCACACACTAGCATGCAGTCACACACAAGCATACAGTCACACGCAAGCATACAGTCACACACTAGCATACAGTCAAATTCAAGCATACAGTCACACGCAAGCATACAGTCACACACTAGCATGCAGTCACACACTAGCATGCAGTCACACACAAGCACACAGTCACACGCAAGCATACAGTCACACGCAAGCATACAGTCACACACTAGCATGCAGTCACACACAAGCATACAGTCACACGCAAGCATACAGTCACACACTAGCATGCAGTCACACACTAGCATGCAGTCACACACAAGCATGCAGTCACACGCAAGCATGCAGTCACACACTAGCATGCAGTCACACACAAGCATGCAGTCACACACAAGCATGCAGTCACACACAAGCATGCAGTCACACACTAGCATGCACTCACACACTAGCATGCAGTCACACACAAGCATGCAGTCACACTCTAGCATACAGTCACACACTAGCATACAGTCACATGCAAGCATGCAGTCACACACTAGCATGCAGTCATACACAAGCATACAGTCACACACAAGCATGCAGTCACACACTAGCATGCAGTCACACACAAGCATACAGTCACGCGCAAGCATACAGTCACACACTAGCATGCAGTCACACACAAGCATACAGTCACACGCAAGCATGCAGTCACACACTAGCATGTAGTTACACACAAGCATGCAGTCACACACAAGCATGCAGTTACACACTAGCATGCAGTCACACACTAGCATGCAGTCACACACAAGCATACAGTCACACGCAAGCATACAGTCACACGCAAGCATACAGTCACACACTAGCATACAGTCACACGCAAGCATACAGTCACACGCTAGCATGTAGTTACACACAAACATGCAGTCACACACAAGTATGCAGTCACACACTAGCATGCAGTCACACACAAGCATGCAGTCACACACTAGCATGCAGTCACACACTAGCATGCAGTCACACACTAGCATGCAGTCACACACTAGCATGCAGTCACACACAAGCATACAGTCACACCCTACATACAGTCACACGCAAGCATACAGTCACACCCTACATACAGTCACACGCAAGCATACAGTCACACACTAGCATGCAGTCACACACTAGCATGCAGTCACACACTAGCATGCAGTCATACACAAGCATACAGTCACACACAAGCATGCAGTCACACACTAGCATGCAGTCACACACAAGCATACAGTCACGCGCAAGCATACAGTCACACACTAGCATGCAGTCACACACAAGCATACAGTCACACGCAAGCATGCAGTCATACACTAGCATGTAGTTACACACAAGCATGCAGTCACACACAAGCATGCAGTTACACACTAGCATGCAGTCACACACTAGCATGCAGTCACAGACAAGCATACAGTCACACGCAAGCATACAGTCACACACTAGGATACAGTCACACGCAAGCATACAGTCACACGCTAGCATGTAGTTACACACAAGCATGCAGTCACACACAAGCATGCAGTCACACACTAGCATGCAGTCACACACAAGCATGCAGTCACACACTAGCATGCAGTCACACACTAGCATGCAGTCACACACTAGCATGCAGTCACACGCAAGCATACAGTCACACGCAAACATACAGTCACACACTAGCATGTAGTTACACACCAGCATGCAGTCACACTCTAGCATACAGTCACACACTAGCATACAGTCACACGCAAGCATACAGTCACACACAATCATAGAGTCACACTCTAGCATACAGACACACACTAGCATACAGTCACATGCAAGGATACAGTCACATGCAAGCATACAGTCACACACAAGCATACAGTCACATGCAAGCATGCAGTCACAAGCAAGCATACAGTCACATGCAAGCATGCAGTCACAAGCATACAGTCACATGCAAGCATACAGTCACACCCTAGCATACAGTCACATGCAAGCATACAGTCACACACAAGCATACAGTCACACACAAGCATACAGTCACATGCAAGCATACAGTCACACCCTAGCATACAGTCACATGCAAGCATACAGTCACACACAAGCATACAGTCACATGCAAGCATGCAGTCACAAGCACACAGTCACACACAAGCATACAGTCACACACAAGCATACAGTCACACACAAGCATACAGTCACACGCATACAGTCACACACAAGCATACAGTCACATGCAAGCATACAGTCACACACAAGCATACAGTCACATGCAAGCATGCAGTCACAAGCATACAGTCAGTCACAAGCATACAGTCACACACTAGCATGCAGTCACACACAAGCATACAGTCACACGCAAGCATGCAGTCACACACTAGCATGTAGTTACACACAAGCATGCAGTCACACACAAGCATGCAGTTACACACTAGCATGCAGTCACACACTAGCATGCAGTCACACACAAGCATACAGTCACACGCAAGCATACAGTCACACACTAGCATACAGTCACACGCAAGCATACAGTCACACGCTAGCATGTAGTTACACACAAGCATGCAGTCACACACAAGTATGCAGTCACACACTAGCATGCAGTCACACACAAGCATGCAGTCACACACTAGCATGCAGTCACACACTAGCATGCAGTCACACACTAGCATGCAGTCACACACTAGCATGCAGTCACACACTAGCATGCAGTCACACGCAAGCATACAGTCACACCCTACATACAGTCACACGCAAGCATACAGTCACACACTAGCTTGCAGTCACACAGAAGCATACAGTCACACACTAGCATGCAGTCACACACTAGCATGCAGTCATACACAAGCATACAGTCACACACAAGCATGCAGTCACACACTAGCATGCAGTCACACACAAGCATACAGTCACGCGCAAGCATACAGTCACACACTAGCATGCAGTCACACACAAGCATACAGTCACACGCAAGCATGCAGTCACACACTAGCATGTAGTTACACACAAGCATGCAGTCACACACAAGCATGCAGTTACACACTAGCATGCAGTCACACACTAGCATGCAGTCACAGACAAGCATACAGTCACACGCAAGCATACAGTCACACACTAGGATACAATCACACGCAAGCATACAGTCACACGCTAGCATGTAGTTACACACAAGCATGCAGTCACACACAAGCATGCAGTCACACACTAGCATGCAGTCACACACAAGCATGCAGTCACACACTAGCATGCAGTCACACACTAGCATGCAGTCACACACTAGCATGCAGTCACACACTAGCATGCAGTCACACGCAAGCATACAGTCACACGCAAACATACAGTCACACACCAGCAAGTAGTTACACACCAGCATGCAGTCACACTCTAGCATACAGTCACACACTAGCATACAGTCACACGCAAGCATACAGTCACACACAATCATAGAGTCACACTCTAGCATACAGACACACACTAGCATACAGTCACATGCAAGGATACAGTCACATGCAAGCATACAGTCACACACAAGCATACAGTCACATGCAAGCATGCAGTCACAAGCAAGCATACAGTCACATGCAAGCATGCAGTCACAAGCATACAGTCACATGCAAGCATACAGTCACACCCTAGCATACAGTCACATGCAAGCATACAGTCACACACAAGCATACAGTCACACACAAGCATACAGTCACATGCAAGCATACAGTCACACCCTAGCATACAGTCACATGCAAGCATACAGTCACACACAAGCATACAGTCACATGCAAGCATGCAGTCACAAGCACACAGTCACACACAAGCATACAGTCACACACAAGCATACAGTCACACACAAGCATACAGTCACACGCATACAGTCACACACAAGCATACAGTCACATGCAAGCATACAGTCACACACAAGCATACAGTCACATGCAAGCATGCAGTCACAAGCATACAGTCACATGCAAGCATACAGTCACACACAAGCATACAGTCACACACAAGCATACAGTCACACGCATACAGTCACACACAAGCATACAGTCACATGCAAGCATGCAGTCACACACAAGCATACAGTCACACACAAGCATACAGTCACACACTAGCATGCAGTCACACACTAGCATGTAGTCACACGCAAGCATACAGTCACAGGCAAGCATACAGTCACACACTAGCATGTAGTTACACACCAGCATGTAGTCACACGCAAGCATGCAGTCACACGCACATGACATGATATGGAATTAGCATAACTCATTGTCTTGCAGAACCTGATTTGTTGTTATGTTAGGACATTAAAAACATTTCTGACATTATATAAACACATATATATATATACATATATATATATATATATATATATATATATATATACATATATATATATATATATATATATATATACATATATATACATATACATATATATATGTATATGTATATACACATATACATATATATATTTACATGTATATGTGTATATACATATACATATATATATGTATATGTATATACACATATACATATATATATGTACGTATATATATATGTATATACATGTGTATGTGTGTGTATGTGTATGTGTATACCTACCTGTCGTACGTGTTACACTTCCAGAGATGGCACATCTCGTGTCGAGTGGCGATGGTCTCGTGGTGACAGTTGACAGAGAGTCAGGTAAGGGTGTGTGGATTTTTCCATGTGTATATTATATTACCTTTATATATGTGTGAGAGGGTTATGTTTCTTTGGTTTCATCTCTACTCCCCAGTAAGGCACAGTAAGTGTTTTTGTCTTCCAGGTGATGTTTTGTGGAGTCAGAACTATGGGTCACCTGTCATCGGGGTCTACCTCTACTCTGGTGACTCACTAAGACATGCCCCCCACCTGTCCCTTGCCATGGAAACGCTGCGCTTCCTCACCTTCTCCTCTGCCAACGATGAGGCAGACACACACTCTACACTGAAGTGGAGCTATCAGTTTGTGAAGGAGCAAGCTAGCGCACAAACACAACTTGTGTGAGAGAAAGTTTATATGCACACACAGTTATTTATTGAGGTGGTAACTAGAAGGCTCTCAGCTTGGTGTGACCAACATACTTCCTAATTACTCCTACTAAAAGGCACCAAGCAACTGATACAAGAGCTCAGAACAAGAGCTGCTGACTCTGTTACGCTGTCTATCAGGATACCTCTGATTAGTTTATCACATGTTCTCACCAATTACTACAGTAAAAAGATAAGCTCTGAAGATAAATGTAACTTTTCTTCAAGCTGTTCATGTACTTCTTATATTTAATCCTCTAATAAGGTCTGTTTCTTCACCTCACAATCGCTTGGACTGCAGTTTAACAGGACATTTTTTGTTTTGGTTGTTAAACTGTTGGAACTATATTTGATATGTCTGGTTAGAATATTTATGGCATACCTGCCGGCCAGGCTGGTGTCAGAAACATGTATTTGTTCTAGTGTAATTGATTTAACTGGATTTGATGTCACTGTAAACAAACATTTTTAATTCATATTTTTGTTTCATTGGTATTTGAACTGTGGAAAGTTCAAATACCACAGTTATTTGACTAACTAATCAATTATTTCTTGTCCCAGTACCAGTGGATCTTTTCCATTCTATAAATCACATTAACCAGTTCATAGTCAAATAACGTCATTGAATTCGGGAATAACCTGGCTTTTTAAAATTTCTTTAAGACCCACTCTCTATGTTGGAAAATTGGACTCCCACCTCTATGCCTCCACTTCTCTTGTCCACCATGGAGTGTCGTTAGTGGTGAGTTTCCTTATACATCCACATCATGCATTGGTTTTGCTTCTCCCCTCTACTCTGAACAATAATACTTATTACATTATATCAGATCAGGTGCACTGGACAGTCAGGAGCTGAGAGTGATTGAGGTGATGACAAGACAGGTGTCATGTAAATGATTTCTGCCTCATGTTTCCATGGCAGCCTCGGGGACTGACCCTGGCTCGTATTGAGGGTCCAGTAACAGCTGAAGTGACGGTCAGAGAGCGAGGTGCGTGTGAGATCACTCCTTCCACTGATGTGCGCTATCCACGAGGGACCATCCACAGCCGGAAAAACCACTGGTTGCTCATAGGTAAACACACATACAGCTTACGCAGCCACCTTCATACTGGATGACACCCAATAGCGGTGAAAACCTGGTAAAACCAGAGGAACTTTGTAATATACGTCAAACAACCGGGTGCATTTCACTCTTGGCAAGTTTCCAAGTTATATGTGACTCCAAAGCAAACTATTATGAATATGTGTATTCTTAAAATAGGATTTTCAAATCACAGAGGAATCGTCAAAGTTCTGTATTTCCTTGTTAAACATATTAGTTTAGAAAAATGCTGTTGCAGAAGGTGCATTTTGTCTCTATGTGAGCAGAGAAGCATTCAGTTGACACCTGAAAAACAAACAACTGCAAAATGATTTAAGCTTGTAAAATCTCACTTTATGTATAAAAGTTCATCTTTTGCAGAGGAAACATTAAATTCCCCAAAAACCGAATGATTACTTTAACAGCGGGCACAGTTTCCGAATCTGTAAGCCTTTCATCTTAGCTTGGAAGAATTCTGGTTCAGGAAGAACGGTCACAAAATCTCTCAAAACTGAAATATCAAGAAAGTCGCCCTACCTCTGAAACAAACACACTAACACAAACATTAATACAGTTCCAAATATGTTATACCTGTGCATTTGTGTGGTTTAGGTCATCACGAGCTCCCTCCAGTCGCTCACACAACCATGCTGAGGGATTTCCCAGGCAGCCTGCAGCGTTCCGGTAATGCCGTCATCCCTCCTCGGCCTTCTGCCTCCCCTGCCTCATACTACCACCAGCATTATGTGAGTCACAGCTTCCAACGGAGTCAGTAAATCAAAGGAATGATATCAGACAATGATCCTCTTCTATTAGGCTGTCACTGACCATTAGAACCTGCTTCAAGCTGTCCTTGAGTCATTTATATTATAAACTGCTAAATTTCCCTTCAACGACTAGTTTGATTGTAAACTGCTTTACAGAGAACAATGACAACAAACAGGTGAGGGAAACCACATTATATTTTTACTGTCTCTCATCTCTTTTGTTGTGTCCTTCAGTTCCAGACAGTTGATGGACGCCAAAGCGACACTAACGCTAATCGAGGAGGGATTGATGGGAGGACATCAGGTCAGACCCAGAAACCAGTCGCTGTGCTGCCCATCTTTGTGACTCAGGACAGTCTGACTCTGGCTGTTCTGACTCTGCTGCTGGGAGGATGGCTGGCCTTCGCGCTCACGTTCCCCATTGTGAGTGTGTTTTATGTCAGTCTGTTGCTAAGATGCAGGTTTTCAGGTTTTATTCTCAAAGATGAACAACTATTGGCAAAATGCACGCCTCTTCCTGAGCGTGTGAGGAGAAATAACCTTTCTGAGATGCTCTCAGACAGTTATGCACCTTTTTGAGAGTTATTTTGTGAAATAATGTTAATTTCCTGGTGCAAGCCAGCTTTTCTCACCCCTGACTTCTATTTTAGGCAGTAGCTTCTTTCATATGGGAGGATATTGAGAATATTCTTTATCAAGGCCTAAGGAACGTGGAAAGATATTTCATCCTCGTGGTACAAGCACTTGGAAAAGTACAAGCAAGAGATTCTAGGTATCCAGCGCCGAGATTCTGCAGTGTGCCGGTAAAGAGAGGGAAGAAGACTGACAGCTTGTAAACATGGATTAAAACAAAAAAAATAATGTTTTATAGGGAAGGAAATGCATTCAGCCCACATTTGTTGGACCTGAAGTCTCCACATAATGTGTTCTGAGGAATATCATTGAATGTGATCTTTTGTTTACACATGGCACCTTTTCAGAGTTTTCCCACTTTGCCCACTAACGCTTTCTAAAATGAGTTTCACTACACGATAATCATGGCTGAAAAGATTCATGATAATGACACTATCACAATATCTATAGGAAAAAAATGCGATCTGTCAGAATGGAGTGTCTCACTCTCATCTGTCATCACCTCCGACTTGTAGCCACACACTGTGGTAGTAGCTAAGAAGCTCGTCACTGCATGTTCTTCTCTCTTTTTTCTTTTTTTTTTATGGTTGGGCGGGGGGAACCAGGTGCATCGCCTCCATCTGCTATGACAAAGCAAGAACGGACATTAAGAGACATGAATTTATTTACATATTCCATTTTTTAACTCATCAATACCGGTCTATTGAGACAAGCTTTATTTTATGTCTTGTTTTATGCATTTGACTTATTATTAACATTCATATGAATATTAAGACACTAAAACAAACCAAAGCATCTCTCTGCATAGATTTACATATTAAATAGGTTCAAAGTTATATGTAGAGCAAAAATAAGTGCAGTTCAGTGTGATTTTCGAAGTAATGAAATAATGCTTGGTTGCACTATGGTTGCACTATGAAACTCAGTATGAAGACAATCATCTCAGCCTAGATTTATGAATTCATGCATTAAGCTTTTATACTGGTGCATAATACTATAATACTAATAGTGATAATGCTCTTCAAATGCCTCTTTTTTAGCAGTGTTTTAAGTCTTCTTTCATGAAATTCTGACTTAATCCTGGTTGCTCTATTTTTATTGATATATTGCAGAGGAGAGATGTATAATCTTCATTTATTTGTTCTCTTGCATTCCCACTACTGATCCCTCAAACAGTATTTAGTATGATCTGTAAGTTTTGTGTTTTTCCAGCGTGCAGCCCTGCAGCTGAAATCTCAGAGGCAGCTGGAGGAGGCTTTTGAGTCCCGTCTTCAGCGCATGCAGACAAACATTCAGACAGCGTCCTCAGACAGAACTCTGTCTACTGACTCAAACCTCTCCAGTAGTAAGTCACTTATAAATTCAGTTCTTTATCACAGCATTGTTTGCTGTATTCCTAATATTTAATGACGTCGGGGCCTCGTTCAAGACATTTTAAATTAAGTCAAGGGTTATTAAAATGAAAAAAGCAGCGTTGAAGCAGCTTTTTTCTCAAAGCCTTGAAACCTTAAATAAGTGATTCATTCCTTGCCTAAACCTTATGCAGTAAAAGTTACTTGATTGCAAGAGACATATGCATACTGCATGTTTTCACTTTGCTTTATCTAGACTCTGAGCCTGGATCTGCTGACCTTCCACCCAGTCCTCACACTCACAGCAATCGCCCCTCAGATGTCAATATAAATGGCACCACTGGGCTCAAACCCACAGCAGGTAACACACAACTCTTTATACACTTAGACATATTATTATGTCCTCCTATCTCTCACGAGTAAGATGAGATTCATGCATTCTTCCTTCCCACCTCCCTCAGAAGGAAACAGTGAGGAGGTTCAGGTGGGTAAAATCTCCTTCACGCCATCTGAGGTTCTTGGACACGGCACAGCGGGAACTTTTGTCTTCAGGTACAATATGTGCATTTTTTAACACAATGCTATTTCGACAGTGAATGATAACGGCCTCATAAAAGGACCATATTATTTGAGCTGCATGGTTCAGGTCTTTAAGTGCAATGCAGCTGTAATTTTTTTAATGTTCCTGTATATTTCTGAGAAGCATTTTTCAAGCATATCATATCATTTCTTACCATCCAGGTGGGCCTTTTTGTTTAGCATCATGTTCATTTGGTTTATTTGTTGTATATTAAAAGCTTCTGACTGCTGATTGCGAAACAGTTTCTGTGTGAAAATGCTTATTTCTGTATGTTATATAATATAATCTTAGTGTAATACACAGGGTATAATGCATATAAATATTAAAATAAGTATAAAGGTGACTAAGTAGATATTAAGTTAATGGCCCCAACCATACATCTTTACTTTGTGTGTTTGCAAACAAACCACTGAATTTCTCTCTGTGCAACATTACGGTGCTCTGTTTTTGTGATGTCAGGGGTAAATTTGACGGACGCCATGTAGCGGTGAAGCGAATTCTACCGGAGTGTTTTGAGGTAGCAGAACGGGAGGTGCAGCTCCTCCGGGCGTCTGACACGCACCCAAACGTCATCCGATATTTCTGCACAGAGCGAGACCGCCTCTTCACATACATCGCCATCGAGCTGTGTGCTGCAACCCTGCAACAGGTCAGACCTGTAGAGCCTTGTTAGTTGACTTTTTACCACTGTTACGTTCCCATTCTTGAATCTCATTCAAACCTGAAACTAACAGATGTTTGTATGTGTTTTTGTTTGTCTGTGTTCCCTGCAGTATGTAGAGGATCCAGCTCGCTTTCCTGATCTGAATCCTATAAGTCTGCTGGAACAGACCATGTGTGGTCTCTCACACCTCCACTCACTTAATATAGGTCTGAGATACGCACACATATAGTTATATAACATACGTGTACACAAACACATACAAGTGCAAACACAAATTACATTCCTGACCCCAGAATCAGGCGGCATTTCATTCCTGCTTTACTTGGTTACCTTAAAAAGATTTTCTCCTTCTCCCCTCTCCACAACCTTCTGAAAACAAATGTCTTCTTCTCTCTCCACCAACTCTGTGTTTAGTCCATCGTGACCTGAAGCCCAGAAACATCCTCCTCTCTGGCCCCAGTGCGCTGGGTCAGGTCCGAGCTCTCATCTCTGACTTTGGACTCTGTAAGAAGATCCCAGATGGTCGCAGCAGCTTCTCTTTGCGGTCAGGAATACCAGGGACTGAAGGGTGGATAGCTCCCGAAGTTCTGCGGGATACTCCTGGCAACAAACCGGTAGGATGCTCACACACATATTACTTATAGTAGAATTGTCACTCTTTGTAAATTCATTCAACTTTTTTCAGCTATGATAGCCACTGTGAAAAAAAAAATCAATTCCACATGAAGATTATGAAGTAATGATTATTTATTTTGGATTAAAAAGAATTGTCACAGAAATATGAACATATAAACCCCAAAACTGAGCAGGTTCCTGAAAATTGAAGTCATCTGAAGTAGAAGTATTTTCTTTATTTGTGCACGTCTGCATTTTGTTGGGCGCCCTCTCTCCACAGACGACAGCAGTGGACGTGTTCTCAGCAGGCTGTGTGTTTTACTTCGTGATCAGCAGGGGGCAGCATCCTTTTGGGGATGCATTGAGACGACAGGTCAACATCCTGTCAGGAGAATATTCCCTTTCACACTTTATGGAGGGTATTCATGGTAAGAGTGGTCCTTAGTTCATGTCTCAGTTCATGTCTGTCTTCTAATCACTAACTTTTTGCTCCAGAATTAAAGCTTGTTCAGTCAAATACTGCATAGCTTTGATTCCAGGGGTGCGTCCCAATTCTCTTAAATGTTTCCTTCACTTGCGTCTTTTCCTTACATCTTAATCCTTAGTTAGTTCCAACAGCTGTGGAGACTTTTCTGAGATTGTTTTTGGCATTTTAGCCTTTGTTTGGGACAGTTTATAGATTGAATGGAAATTGGGGACATGCAGTAAAGGGCCACAGTTTGACTTCTGAGGACTCAGCTTCTGTACATAGGGTGCACCAGGTGTGCTAGTAGAGCGTACCGCTGTAGAGACTTTTAATGGACTTTGTGTCTGCACACTTTTGCTCTTTGCCAATGCTAATACAGGCACATAGTTATCACAGCAGTGTTTTCTCTCTGTAGCCTGTTACCAGTGTAACAAACACCTCCACATCAACAACACATTCTCAATTCATGCTACACACCCTGCTCAGAGGCACAGGAACCATTTCTACTGGCAGAATGCATTTATATTTTTTTCTATTAGTTATTTGTATCTGTATTTATTGATATTCTGAATTCATTATTTAATAACTAAGACAATGATTACAGTGTCTTTTTAGTGCTGGAAGTTATTTACTAAGCTAGATATTTCAGGAAACATTGAAATCATGGTATCATGTCCAAACCATTCCTGAGGAATCATCAGCTTCATGGATGACTGAATAGAAATGACCAATAATGTAATACATGTTGTTTGCTGACAGACTCTCCTATTCTTTGACTTTAATCTTAGCCATATTCAAAGTTAATGGGAGAAATAACAGATTCTAATCAATGATCAAAATTGTTTGTGGTCTTTTTATTGTTCAGACCTAGAATCAGGCTAACACAGATTTTTAATTAGATGGTGAATTAGAAAACAAACTATGATATAAGATGGAAGGGATACACTTCATTTGAACCCTTTATCTGTGTTAACGTGATGTTTTGATCATCTGCAGTGTTCAATCAATAACTGATATCTAATGAGGGAACATGTGTTGGCCTGTAAAAGACTTCCATGAAGGCTGCTCCCATGTATTCTCGCTCATTGCTCCTCAGAGGTTGCTCCTTGCTCCTCGATTCTTATTCCTCACAGCAGAGCCTGGGACAGCCTGCAACGCCAGGTGGTGGACCAGATCAACTTTCAGTTCAAATGAGGGTTGAAATAAGGGAATTGGGATGTACCCCAGGTCAAATCATGTTATACCCTAATAATCCAACCTGTTCAATGCTTTCTTGCCATATCTTGAGCCTCTTAAGTAGAACCATCTCTCAAGATGTGCCCCTTAATTCTTTACGGTTCACACGGTTCACTTTAACATGTTGTCACTTGTCTTTACCTGCCTTTACTTTGTTCTTTGCTGCTATTTTTTCTAACCATTGTTTATTGCAAAATGACATAGAAAAGTGTTGCAAACTGTGTTTTGGAATGTAATAATCCCCCAAATCAAAAATGGCACGAACCATGTAATACATGAAAACCTGAAAACCGCTTCTCCCTCAAATCAGATGACGTCATAGCACAGGATCTTATCGAGCAAATGATCAGCGCTGAGGCCGAGTTACGCCCCTCCACTGCTTGTGTGCTCAAACATCCGTTCTTCTGGAGCCCCGAGAAGCAGCTGCTCTTTTTCCAGGTGTGTTGAATTAGTGTTTTTTTTTTTGGACGTTCGATCATAGATGCACAAAGGAAATGGCTGACTGTCATCCCGCTTCAGGGATATGAGCATATATCTGCATAGAGTAGTTTCTCCAGTATCCTTTTTACCTAGCATCTTAGACGCGAGAAGCAGCTCTTTTTGTGTTTGTGTGCACACAGGATGTGAGTGACCGCATAGAGAAGGAACCCGCCGACAGTCCGATTGTGGTCAGACTGGAGACTGCAGGAAGAGCAGTGGTTCGAACCAACTGGAGGATGCATATCTCTGTGCCCCTGCAGACAGGTGCACATACACACACACACACTGTCACATAACTGCATTTTTTACACCTGTGCAGGGTGACACAGCCTTCAATGGTCTGCAATCCCCTTCTTCTTGTGTATTCCAGACTTGAGGCGGTTCAGGACATATAAAGGAAACTCAGTCAGAGATCTGCTGAGAGCCATGAGGAATAAGGTCAGCGTGCTTGTATTTATAAAGTCTTTATACAAGTAGACACACTTTGACACATCAGTGTGTTTGACCTTTTTTGTGTTTACATTGTTCGATACAGAAGCATCACTACCATGAGCTGCCATCGGAGGTGCAGGAGACCCTGGGCGAGCTGCCCGAAGGCTTCGTCGGCTACTTCACCTCACGGTTTCCACGGTTACTGATGCACACGCATGCTGCTCTGAACTTCTGCAGCCAGGAGAGACTGTTTCACCCCTACTATCTGCCCCACAATGCCAAATAGCACTTTTACAACTTGTACTCTCTGTTGCGTACACACACACACACACACACACACACACACACACACACACACACACACACACACACACACACACACACACACACACACACACATACATAGCTATACTTTTCCCTGACAGTGTCCCATTATTGCTTTTGTAAAGCCCATGCTGTTTTTTGGGGAAGATAATTTGATGTGAAAAAAGTTTTTATATGCCTTGAGTTGTTTTATAGATTTGTTTTATTTTTCTGCAGCTGTTGATCTTAAAGTTATTTATAAATGAAAGGCACATGGTTTAAAAATGCGCAGTGAGCAGCAATAAATAATAGTGTTCCATCACAAATAAATAATATTAGTAATAATAAACAATAGAGTGGCTCTCTAGTTAGGTCGTCAGATTCCTTCCTCACTCTTTCACATATCATCTGGTGTTCAGGTGTTTCTAGAAGTGGTGAAAGTGTATATGATGCATACTGTAGGTATTATTGACAGATGTCTAAATTAAATGCAACATTACCTTCAGTAAAATTACAGATTTCTCAACAAAATACATGCGTCAGTGTTCCTGCCTTTTGAGGCAACGGTTTGAGCTCTGCGTCGGCTGAGGTGTGGATATTCCTTCATCCTTATTTTACATTGCAGTCTTCTTTTATTTTGATCAGAGCAGCCAATTAAAACTCTGTGTTTTCTCTCAAGTACACAAACATAGTCCCAGTACTGCACGTAACAAAACGCTGAACAGGTTCCATACTGAAATCCAGTGTTTACAAGGAGGCATGTCATAGAAGAAACCTCCATCATACATGTAATGGGTTATTTAAATAATTTACTTCACTCCGTTGTTGCTACTGTGCTTCTCTCTGCTTGTCTGTCGGAAGTGATTTGACAGTTTTACCTTGCTGTTTGTTTTTATGTATTTGGTGTGTGTGTTTGTGAAGGTAGCTACACTGACTGAAGAATACACTGTGCTTTGTTTTACTTAAGTCAGCACATGCAGCATAATAGTCAAATATCATCGCAACTTTTAAAATCTGAGCACAGGCAATAAACACTGGCAACTAACTGTACATTGCTTTTACTATTTGCAGTATATTTTTATATTTATAGGCATTTTTCTGTTTACCGATTGTTCACAGAAGTGCTTGAATATGTCTCCACTCCTGAATGTTGACACTGTTTTCAGTAACTGCTCTCAGAACCATTTGAAATCTCTCCCTGTACCTACTGGATGAAGGTCTGTTCATAGGTCTGTAGTAGGATGAATGATGAAGAATCAAACATTTGTACTTTTTTAAAAAACGTGTGAATTAAATCAATGCTTCACGTGTGCCAAAGAATGAAGTAAATCGAGTCTTGTCATCAGTTTGTAAGCACAGACAGAAAGACAGGTTGATGTTAATGGAAAGAAGAAGCTGACAAATATTTTGTTGACTTTATTTTTAGATCACTCGTTGATAAATCTGGACTATAAAACTATATGGATGTCTTACATCAACATGCATATCTTAAAGGCCCTGACAGTGTAATCTCCTGATCGTCTTGCTATGAGCTACAGGATGAGAGAGACATAATGTAATATATCATTATAATATAATCTGTCGAGGTGGTGTCCACAAAACGATGTGGGTTTTATCGACAATCAGTGGACCTTCTGGGGAAGACACCCTCTCTACATTTAAGAGGAGGTTTAAAACTTTCCTTTTTGATAAAGCTTATAACTAAGGCTGGCTTAGGCTAGTCTTTAGCTAGGCTGCTATAGGCCTAGACTGCTGGGGGACTTCCCATGATGCACTGAGCCCCTCTCTCCTCCTCTCCCCCTTCTTCTTTACACACTCATTTCTCATTAATTCATGTTACTATCTTGACTTCTTCCCTGGAGTCTTTGTGCTTTTTTCATCTCGCAGGTCACCGTGGACCGATCTACTGCTGGGACCATGGTGGACACCCTCTGACATCATCATCATCATTACCATTATTATTATCACTCTTACTATCATCATCATTATTAATATTATCATTATTGTCAGTGTTGTTATTGTAGTAGTTATTATAAATACAACAAACTGTAATCTCTCTATTATAATAGCCATTATTATTGTTGTGGATGAACATGTCTGTGTCCGTGTCCCTCATTCCCTCTCCATCCATCCATCAATCCATCCATCCCTCCATCCATCCATTTTCTTCTGCTTATACAAGGTCAGGTCACAGTGGCGACAGACAACGGAGGGTATTCCAAATGTTCTTCTTGCTGGCAACATTTTCCAGTTCCTCTTGGGGGATCCCGAGGTGTTCCCAGGCCAGATGAGATATATAATCCCTCCAGCGAGTTCTGGGTTCATCCCAGGGTTTCTTCCCAGTTGGACATGTCCGGAAAAACTCCAAAGGGAGGCGCCCTGGAGGCATCTTAGTCAAATGCCTGAACTACCTCAACTGACTCTTTTCGACACGAAGGAGCAGGGGCTCTACTCCGAGCTCCCTCCGGATGTCCGAGCTCCTCACCCTATCTCTAAGGCTGAGCCCAGCCACCCTATGAAGGAAAGTCATTTCATCTGCAATCTTTTTCTTTCAAAAAACTTCCCAGATTTCAAAAACCAATTCCAAAATCATTTAGTGTTTTAAAACTCCTGTAGTCGGAGCTCTGTTTAAACTGAGTCTAAATCTACTTTTAGAGTCTACCTGGCTGGTTTTTTGAACTGGTCTCTCACCCACTGACAGCTGGCATAGGCTCCAGACAGACGCAGCCCTGCACAGGATGGTTACAGAAAATGGATGGATGGATGGATTTCTTTATCACCATCTGTGGAATAATGTGTGTAGAAGATGGATCACTTAAACAGTCTGGAAAATATTATACCCGTGGAACAATGGAAATAATCTCATTTAAGAGGAGCTGTTTTGGTGAGTGAGCATGCATCTTTTCTGTTTGTGTCACCTCTTAATTTATCTCCTATTATATCCGCCCTCCTGCTAACAGAGTTAAAGAAACGAGGCTGCAGCCTCGCCTTGTTTGCACTTCCCTGTCTCTCCCAGTTTGATTTAGTTCTTGATGGATAAGTGGAAAAATGCATGGCAACTTCACCATTATTCTTTTATACAGGATGATATATTTGGCAGTGTAAATTGCTTTTCTGTCAGTAGAGTTGACATAGAAAATACTCAGGAAATCTCTCCATAATGTCCACAGACAGCAACCTTTCCACTTCAGGCAGACAGAGGAATTTACCTTGAGCGAAAAAGCATCGTGTGGCTCTAAAAACAGGATGCATGGCTATCAATAGACACAGCATTGGCTCTTGTAAGGATTAATACTGCACCTTTTTTTATTTAGTCCCTGAACTCATTGCAAGGGGACAAATTTCCTTCTATCTTCCCCAATATGACTTTAACGATGAACAGACGCTTTGCTGAACATTGCTTTCACTGTGCCTCTGACATGAGGAACAACTGTCCCTTCCTTGAACAGCAGATTCAGAAACTGTATAATAATGTACCAAACCATGTGCTAGAGAGCTTAAGGATGTGTAATGTGAAGTGGAAATATAATGTGAGAGTAAGAATTCTATCTGCAGAATAAAATTCAAGTTAAGCCAGACTTTTGCATTCTCAAAAAATGAAATACGTGGATATAAATGGGTCATGAGGTAAATGAGTGAGACAGCAGCAGCTCTGTACACCAGAGCCTTGGAGAAGAGAACTGCATAAAGGTTGCTCTCTCTCACTGTGCAGAGGGAAAGTGGCTCCTATTCAAAGACTTAATTCATAGACACAGGAATTAAAGTTGATGAGAAAAGAATGAAAAAAACTACTAAGTATGCTAAATTAACTATATTAAAACTCTGTTCAGGGACACTATAGATGATAGTTTCTCTTTTCCATTGAATAACTGAAAGTTATAACTTTCATAATAAACTTACATAATATTAAAGTCCAACTAAAATTGAATTTGCTACAGTGCACATATCTGTAAATCACTGACAATCACTGAAAAACACACATACACTTGTCAGTTTATTTGTGCATTGTGTATTGTGTACACACACACACACACACACACACACACACACACACACACACACACACACACACACACACACACACACACACACACACACACACACACACACACACACACATCCTAGCTGGCCAAAAGAGAGCTATGGCATTCATCTGTTTGCAGGGAGTGGTTTTGGAGGAAGGCCTGCAGAGATGGACGCATTCTTTCAGTTGGATTCCATCATAATCTTGCAATCGCTGATTTCTCCAATGATTTCAAACAGCTTGCTAACGTACCTGCATTACACATCACTGGTCCAGTTGGGTGCTACTGTGGTCCGATCCTTAATAACATTTGAACAAGCTATCTACCTGTGACATGTGGCCCAGAGAGAACATTCAAAAGCATACATGAGCCGACACAAACAAGTACTTTTGAATTTTAAATTTAAATTGTTTTAGACTGCAAAAAGGGATGAATGTGATGTCAGTGTGAAATGTGACTTCAGCTGGACTTCTTTTCATTTACTGGTCACTTGTGGGCTGTGGATAATGTATGTATGTATGCATGCGTACATGTATGACTGTATGTGACAAAAACCTTGAACCTTGCAGAGGAGTTTGCTGTCTGCCCAGCTGGGCACAAGCATTATCAGAACTTTTTTGTTGCAAACAATGTTATAAAATACAATAAATAAATACTTAAAAAAAAAATTGCTCAGACTGCACCAAACCATTATCTCTGAAATAAGAATAAACATCAGGTGACACAGTTTTGAACAGCTGGAAATAAAAACTGTTAGCTGAAAATCACATCTGAACAGCTGATGATGAACATCAGTCATGCAGCTCTAGCAGGGCACAAATATGTCTGTACTGTAAGTCTGACACTGTCAAGGACATTGAGCCTTTGAAAGACCAGTATGGGCCACTGCCTTCTCAACTAAGCATGTCATTTGTCTGACATGTGGCCGAACCCTT
The DNA here is from genome assembly GCA_037577475.1 of Chaunax sp. Z400. NCBI lineage: Eukaryota > Metazoa > Chordata > Actinopteri > Lophiiformes > Chaunacidae > Chaunax > Chaunax sp. Z400. Next base: position 7,609,316 of record CM075191.1, on the reverse strand, counting down.
AACATGGAGAATCAGCTTTCTGCTCCCAGGAGGGGCTCTAAGGTGAGGGAGTGGACTGCCGTGAGCCCACAGAGGGCCAACAGAGCTCCTGGATCTAGGCAAGCTTCCAGCCCCAGAAAGCATACCGGCCCATCTTCCTACCCTGAGGGCATTCTCACTGATGTCTGATGTCTTAGACTGGCTCATCACTGTGCCACGATGCTTTCACTCACAGCGATCGGCCACACTGCTGAGGCTCTGCGAGACATGGAGGTGGTGTTTCAGTGAGGATGCACAGCTTTGACTACAAATCCCATTCCTTTCTCCATTAGCCATCACAGTGGTTGCGTATTTAAAGTGTCTGCCATGAAACCAGGGGGCTGTGGCTTGATAACATGCTTCTAACTCTTTTCTTGTGCTTCCTGCTCAATTTACAAATGAAGCTGAAGGCTGTGCTTTACAGGCCTAATCGCTCAGCAGTAAAAGTAGTTTATGTTAACATTTAGCAGTTTAAATTTGTAATTATAATGACTTTAATTTTATGATGTGGAGTGTTTGGCACTGTTGGCTAACAGCAAGAGGGTTCTGGGTTTGAACCCTGACCTTTCGGTGTAGAGTTTGCATATTTTCCCCATGTCTGCAGTGTCTGAGTTCAGCTGCTCTGACATCCTCACAGCTCAGAGGCTACAGTGAAGATTTCACCTTAAAAAAGGGTGTAAGTCATGTCTGTGAGCTGTTTTAAAACAAGTCCCCATCTTCTTCATTTGTTTAGGAGGAATTATGTTTTGCTGTGAAGCACCAGAAACATTTTGTGGGCAAAGAAATTTCACCCAACTTTCCTCTGCTATGGGGGTGAGAAGATTGGAACTGAGTTTTCATTTTTGGTTCAACCGTTCCTTAAATTAGGTGTTGGGAAAGTGAAACCAACACATTTGACTCAAGGATTTCTGATACAAAAACAGAACAATGAAGGATTGGTAAAGGCAACATTAATGGAAATCAACTGAGTGCAGACGTGGCTGCAGAGGCCATGATTGTGGGTGCAGGATTGATAGATGCTGGTTTGGAGATTCTGTTCTGTCCAACTCATTTGTTGAGAGTTTGGTTGTGTTGATGTGTTTTTGCTTATGCAAAATAAATCTCTCACTTATTACAGTCCAATCACATGTAAAGTCTGTAATTTGACTGCAGTAATGTTGGTTTGACTTGTGGTTGTCATGGTGGTTGCATCCCTGGGGGTCAGAATCCATCTCTCAGATGCTCTTATGCTCATTTCCATTAAATACACTCCGTTACATCCGTTGTCTGTTACTTCGTAGGACACTTCTGCCATCCTTTTAATTTCATTTACACATTGTGAGAGAGCAGGGCAATTACAGAAGGTTTGGAGTGGAGAATGCTTTGCTGGAGCCTCCAACCATTCCTGGAAATGTATGTAAAATTATCTGAAAGCGCGTATCCCAGGCATAACCACAGTAAACTGAAAGCTGGTCTTCAACTAGGCCTATTTAGAGTACTTGCCATGGTTTTGGTCTATTTTGAAAGATAACACATTTTCCCCTCAACAGTCAGACTCACTGTTAGTGGTACAGGCACTGAATAATAGAAGCTTTGTAAAAAAATAAATAAACTTGCAGATGACCTATAACTGGCCCTTATTAGCTGGGAAATACAACAGAGCCACAGCTTTTAGCCTTACCTCATCCAAGGTCATATTTGAGAATAATACCAGTATAAATTCATACTTCTTGTGTTTTCTATGGGCAACAAAAGGCCTTATGTGACCCCAACATTACAGTCTTCTTCCCTTTTTGAAAGTAAACCTTGTGCATATAAAATAGTCAAAAAAGTTTCAAAAACAAGGACACCAGCTTATAAACTGTTCAAACACACAGACAGATACATAATCTCACATAATTTATATTGTGATATATTATATATGTGATATATTATATTTGTGTGATTCGTTAGTTCACTCAGTGGAGATATGAGCTCTTCGAGTGCCTCCTGTTATGTCCCTGTTTTGGGGGAACCTGAACGTAACATGCTTTTTTGTGTGTGTGCAGCTCTTCCCACTCCCAATAAGGGCCCAAATGATGACAGGTCAATTTCACTTAGCAGCTCATTCCTCAAAACAACAAACAAAAGATCTTAGATTCCAAAGCTTACCTGAGCAAAATAAAATATCAACAAAAAGACAGCCGCTTACCTAACTCCTAACTCAACACAGGAAAAAAACGTCTCAAAGCAAAAAGGGCTTGGTTTAAAACTGCTACAAGAGTTATTTACATTAGATTAGCGATGAACCGTTTTACCGCCAATCTGAAGTTACTAAAACACACTATCATCACAAGAAAACACATCACAATCACAACACAATCCAAACTACACACAAGTGCTATTGAGAGAGGGTGAGAGCAGGGAGAGGCGGCATCAGCTGGATCTTAAGGCTTCTCCCCACCAATCCGCTGCCTTTGGACCTCTGTCATCCGCCCACGTGGATCTTCGCTCCTCCAATCCAGCTGCCAGGATTGGTGCCAACATGCCCCCTCAGGAGGACACTGACCTGTAGCTGATCTCAAAACACTGACTGACTGCAGTGAGGGAGGGAGGAGAGAGAGAGAGAGAGAGACGTCACACATAACAAGGAACAATGACTTAAATGAACCTTATATGACTCCTAGGTCATAACACTATGTATATGTTTTATATCTATAGTATATTAGTCCAATCCTATAGCCTTGTATTTAACTCAAGCTGGAGCACATGTCATTTCTCTGAACCTCTTGGTTATTGGGATCAATTTCCTGTTTCATGCAGATCATACCAAAGAAAAGTCTTTGTACCGTTAACTTTAACTTTTGAGGGCTAGCTCTAAGTTCTCCTCAGTAAACCTTTCCACAAAAATGAATTGAAATCTGATCAGAACCTTTTGAGTTATCCTGCTTACAAACACACTCACAGACAAAAGAAATGGCAGCGATCACAAAACCACCTCCTAACAAAGATGACCCAGTCATCCAATCAAGATGCTGGTTCCTAAATTAAAATGTCAGTGTTTTAAATGAATTGATTTATTTGTCTAAACAATCTGCTAAGTACAGATTCAAACTTACAAACAAATGACTCTTTCTTACCGTAGTGAGGTAGACAACGAGCTACAGTCTCATGTTCATTAAACCGATCTGTCCTCTCATCTGGACGAATGACGTCAGTCTGTACGCCTGTCAGAACGGGCAGGGACCGTCTACAAAGTGCAAAACTGAGAGTAGAAAGTGTCAAAAATTGCAATAACTTTACTGATATGCAGCCTCACCAAAATCATTCCACACATCAGTGGAATGCTGTTGTTATACTACAGTAATCTTTTGGGGAAAATACGTTTCTGTATGATTTTTGGGATTTCTGTTTTATGATGCTTCTATCATTGTCTGATGATATGGTGGACTGTCCTCATGTGGTTCAGAGACTGAGATCATGTTTAGTACATTTCTCTTCATATCTGCTTTGCAATGACTTGATTTCTTACTTTAGATGCAGGGAGAAGACGATATCACTTATTTTCACCAAAAAATCAAAGAGTGACATCCTGAAGAAAGAGGAAGACAATGAGAGAGATGAAGAGATCATTAAACTTCAGTTCAGCTTTTATGATGAAATGAAGGAACATGAGCAGCTGAAGAAAGAGCTCTCCAGAAGACAGAACGTGGGAGAAGTTCGGGAGAAGAGGGCATCTCAGCTAGAGGTGGAACAGAGAGGTGCAAGACCTTCTGAGGAAGAAGGAAAACGCTCAGCCCTCGATGGAGCTGATGAAGGAGAACAACCAGTCACAGGTAATAGGCCTCAGCTCATATTTTACTTGCTTATTTCAGAAGACTTCAGATCATAGGTGCAGTTTGAACATGAAGGTTGGTTTCAACTAAACTAACTATAATGTCTAACTTTGTGACACACAGAAAGCTCTGCAGGACAGCAAGCTACAATGGGAGGAACTCTGGAGGAACAACTCAGCAAGCAGCTGGCTGAGAAAGAGGAGCGTCACCAGCTTGAACTCTCTGAGACAGCAGAGAAATTCAGGAGGGAACTCGCTGAGCAGGCAGACAAGTTCAGACAGGACCTTCTGGACAAGGACAAGCTCATCTCAGAGAAGGAGGAGAGCTTACAGGAGGTGTTTACTGAGAACATCAAGCTGTCTGAGCATCAGTGCAACAAGAAGGGGAAAATGCAGCCACAGTTGAGATCCCTCAGCTCATGTTTTTTATTATAGAGAAAGAAATGATAATAAGTGAGCCGCCTGAACCAACAGCGAGACGTTTGGATGTGAAATTAAACATGCTGTCTTTTTCTTTTTAGGAGCTCCTAACAGAAAAGGAGACAAAGAAGAAGAAGAGCTTCTGGAGGTGCTTATTCCAGAGAAAAAAGAAGACTGCTGTACCCAGCTCTTACTAAGTGAACTCTAACTGCTCTACCTCCACCCTGAACTCTACCACAGCTCCCTCCACCCCTCCTATGTTTCATATTATAAAAACTAATGTGTAATATGTAAATACATGTCAATAACACATGTAAATACAAATAAATAAAAAACAGACACCTGAACAGTTTCTCAGATTATTTTTTTACACCGTACTGAATACTTCCACTACTATGCTGTGTATACATTATACCTTCTACTTAACCTGTTCTATGTAAAAGTATATAAATATAATTTCTGAGGTATCGACTGACTCATTTGTTTCTAGTTTGTGAAATAATGTTTCAGTCATGCCACAACCATCACTCAGTAAATCAAATTAATACTTGTAAAATAATATGGAAGTGAGTCCTGGCTTAAATTCAGCATGCTATTAATGATAATGCATAATATTCTGAGGATAAAATCAGAATTCTGAAAATAAAGTCAGAATTCTGACTTTTTTCCCTTGACTTTATTAAAAAAACAACCATTTTTTAGACTTCTGATTTGAGTCTAGATGGGTAAAGACATTGGATATTAATTAATTTATGAGGTGTTTGTTTTAGTTTGAGAGGAACACAATGTACATTGTGTCTGGATTTTACTTAAAGTCATAAGTAGGATTTGTCCTTGTTTGTAAACATAACATTCAAAGATGCTATCACTTCAGTGGCTAGGCTAACTGTTCTATATGCTGTAATAATATACATTACCTGTTTAATCTGCTTGAACGAGGCATAATTTGCAAAATATATCTAATTATGTGTATCTTTTCCTAAAGCTATAGAACCAATGGCAAACGAGGAATGAAATGTATATAGATGTTACTGAATAAAGAAATATGCATGGATGTTGTACATATACTTGGGGCCCCTGTGTAGAATGTTGCCCCTTTGGGCTTGTTGCAGACTTGCAAGATTTCATATTCACTGCTTAACTCATGTTTGTCAGTGATAAACAGAAACCATAAAATAGAAGACTTATGATTGAAAGCCTTAATTGAACAAATGTCAGTACAGTATAGGTGTCACACCTCTACAAGCAGTGGAAGTAATTGCAGTGTAGAGGAACGTTCATGCTTCTAGTGTTGACAGACTGGAATGAATAGCATGTGTAATTACAGGGTAAATGACTCATTAGTAATGATGTATTCTCAGACAGTAATTAGTGTACATGAGACCTGACATTTGAAATCTGATCTTTCTTTTCCACAACATAAAATAACAGCTTTAACACAGAAGTCTTCAGATTTAAGAAGGTTTGTGTAAAAATGGGCAAACCTCTCAGTTCTCTCCTCCTACAGTTCAGTCTGGAAATTACTACACAGTTTACCAGACATTGGTAGGTATTACGCATGCATTCACCACTCATTCCTGCTTAACAATAGCGACTGTAATGGCCAGGATCAGGCCTTTCAATATTATCAATTTAATCCAAGTTACTTATAATTACAGGCCACATATTCACTGACGGAAATGGAGAGGAGAGCATGTTAAATTTAGGTTTAAAAGCCATTCTGTATGACTGCCTCTAATGAAATCTGGCCAAGCTATACAATCTGAACGGGTGCATTTTTCCAGACCACAAGAAATAGATTTTGTCTCCAGGAAGACAAAAGTCAGTGTTAAAATTCATACATAACTAAAGAAATCCAATTGAGGAATCCAGAGTAGATTTTTTTTGTTCTTTTGCCTCTACTACTGAAAGGTCCAGTGTGTAGAAGTTACCCCTCGTCTCATTCTACCCTGTGGTGGTTGTTAATAATACAAAATGCCCCTTTTAAGGCCAGTTTTTGGTTTGTCTTATCTGGGCTACTGTAGAAAAATGGCAGTGAAACATGGTGGATTCTGTGGAAGGGGACCCGCTCCCTCTGTAGATATGAAAGGCTTATTTTAAGGTAACAAAACCACAGTCAATCTTATTTTCAGGTGATTAAATGCTAATGAAAAATGACACCAAAGCAGATTAAAAGGCTGCATCACTTCTTTTATACCAACAGAGGGAGACATCTACCCATTAAATATCTGACTCATCCAAACTTTACTTGAAAAGACTTAAAGTATGGAAGGGAGATACGGCGTAGCCAATGAAAAAGTTTGTATTTAATTGTTGTGAGAGATGTGAGATGCATGTGTTTGTTTGACAATCTGCCTTCAAGGCTTTGCTCAAAAGAGAAAACCCACCCTGCAGAGCTGAGATGCAAGGCCCCACCAAGTTCAACCGGCTGTCCGTGTGAACTAAAACAGAGCAGGATTAATGACGTGACTGGCCTGGGGTCCAGTGATGTGTCATGGCCAAATAATCAGCCACAATAATGAGCCACTAGCTGTTTATCTTTCACTGTATGATTCAGTGGAAACGAGGGAGTGCTTGGCTCATTATTAAATATCAGAGGTCAGCTGTAGGTCCAATCAAAATAACCGAAGGGAAACATCAGCTTAACCAGAGTCATGAGACCAAATTGACTCACACACATGCAGCTGTTTACACACACCAACCTACACATAAAGTCATCTACACACACACACAAACACACCTCTGTACACATAAACATGTGTGATGGTACTTTCCCTACTAGACAGGTCAACAGACTACTGAGCATTTATCATTTCCTTCTGTTTCTAACAGCGACTAGTTCTCTAATATAAATTTACCAATCTATAAATGATGAAGCTTTACAGTGCAACTAACTTCATGCTGACTCCAACCCACTTAGGACCGTCTCAGAGTGAGACGTCACTTAATGGTTGGTAGATCGATGCTGGGTGATTAACCAGATCAAACAAGAACAGTTTAAATAGCTCAACAATACAACAGACATTACAGATGTTTTCCCCCAAATATACCACAAACTCTATTTTTCCTGACTACAGCAGTCTTGAAATGATTCAACCCCTTAATGACAAGCATCTCTTCTACTTTGTAGAGACCCTTTAGCTGCTATGACCTGCTGCAAACATGATGCATATAGCCAGACACCAGCTTCTGGCAGCGTTCCTGAGGAATCTTAGCCCATTCCTCCTGAGAAAAGGTCTCCGGTTCTGGAATATCATGGGTTTATGTGCTGCAACCACCTTCGAATCCCACCAGAGATTTTCTATGGGATTCAAGTCAGGCCACTCAAGAGTGATCCAGGACTTCTTCTGAAACCAAGCCTTGGTGGACTTTGAGGTCCTTTTGGAACGTCCAATGATGCCCAAGCTTCATCTTCCTCACAGATTTCCGGATCCTTGATGGAATCCATCTTACCCTCTACACCCTGCAGGTTTCAAATGTCCGAGGAAGCAAAACAGCCCCAGAGCATCACCGAGCCACCGCCATGCTCCACTGTAGGTAGGTGTTCTTTTCAGCATCAGCTTCATTCTTCCTCCTCCAGACGTACCGCTGATTCACAGGCCTGAAGAGTTATAGTTTTGTTTCTTTGCTCCACAGACCAGCATCCAAAAACATCTGTATCTTATCCAGATGGTTTTGAGCTACTGGACATGTCTTGTGCTTTTGGGTCAGCAGTGGTGAATGTCTTGGAGTTCAGACATGGAGCTCTGATGTGAATGTGGGCCTTAACAGAAAAAAAACTTCTGGACTCTACTGGAAAAGGCTACAAAGGTTGGCTCAGTGTTTTAACAACATCTGATTTACAAATGTGCGCTATTATGAGGGAGGATATTCAAGGAGTTAAATAATTTTGAGAATGTAGCAGTCATTAAAAGTAGCATTATGTGCTGAATGTGGAAAAGAATAACTTAGAAATCTGTTGCATTGAGCTATTTAAACTGTTCCTGTGTGATTTTGGTCATTGCAAACAGCTGATGAACAGGGGTTTTGTCAATAAACCTAATATAAAATGGGATTGAATAATTTTGCTTTCACCTGTATGATAACATTGTGTAATCTGGTTGCCTTTTCACTTTTTATTACATGTAATAAAAAGTTACATGTAAAGACTCTCTTTCCACACTTGTATTTTGAGTGTAATTAATTTGCCAAAAAAAGAGATAAGAAACACACAATAAACAATGTTTTAGATGAAACTGACTGAAAGTTAAATAAAATGTTTATTGCAAAAATTATGAATTTGATTGACTGCATTATTCAAATTCAAATAAACCACATATGTGCAGCTCGAGGCAGCTGATGTGCCTTTTCTTATGTAAATGAATGTTTGAGTATTTGGCTGCCAATGTTTATGTGTAACAATGCAGTTTTAAACCCATTCCACACAGAAACAATATCTTCAGTTAATCCCCAGTTACATTTGTTCAATTAAAGAAAAAAAGAAGAAGCCATTGTTATGTTGAAACGTGTCATTTGTTTTTGTTTTTTATAGGGGATCAATAAATTTGATTTCAGTTTGTGGTTACAGCCTTTCTTTAACATCAATACATAAAAACTTAAAGAACAAAGATTGTTTGATTAAAATCTGAATTAAAATATATTGCACTGTTTTGGCAATGACTATATGGTTAAACCAGGTTTTAACACACGCACACATAGGGTCACAAATAACACACACACACATATAACACACATGATGCGGTGCAACTTGAGGACACAATGTCCTGCGTCTCTCTGCCTGTATAAACGAAGGCTTCCTCATGTTTCAGACCACTGGGGATCTATTTTTCTGCCCCATGCTTTTTCCTCTCATCTCCTTTGTAGGGCTGATTCTGCGGGAGGCTGCTTGAGGTTCTGTCATGCATGTGTGTGTTAATGTGGGAGAGGGAGGGAGGGAGAGAGGGGGGAGACTGAAACAGGCAAAGGGATGTCGTTCTTAGAGTCTCACCATTTTGGGATCAGGACAGGAAGTAGGCTCAACAGAGGAAACATGACCTCCTCCCTCCCACCCCTCCTCTCCTCTCTCCCTCCTCCCTCTATCCTCTTACTTTTTCTTGTGTTCCCTCTTCCTCCCTTTGTCTGTCCCTCCCCCAGTCTGGATGTTTCTGTATTTTTTTGGTCCTAAATATATAATTTGTTTGTGCCATATGTGTGCTGAGACCTTAAATTACATTCTACTCACTCCTGTGTAAATAAATATATGTAAACCACTTCCTGAAACAATGATCAAACTCTGGTCTGGTTGATTCTGGGCCGCCTCCCTCTGTCTTGAGACTTGCAGCCTGTTCTGTATCAGAGCTTCTCTGATTAAAAGCCAAAGCAAAGGTCAGATTCTCCTGGGTAACGGAGATATTGCCTGACTTTACTCTTATGCCCAGCAGTCTGTTAGCTCCAGCCGATGAGCCTCATATTACATTACATGAAATAAAAGCCCACAGTTATCCTCCAGGCTGTACATCAGTATGACATGACTTATCAACAGTCTCAACTCTGTGCTCTCTGGCTGTGTGAAAGGGCTTCTCGATATGCTCATAAAACCGCCGCAGGACATAAAGAAGAACATGTTTTGATTTATTTTTTCCTCACATCACTCCTTCTGCCATATCACTTGATTTTGTCCTGCTTTTCTACCCGCCATTGACCTCTTTCTTCACCATACACACACTCAAACATACGCAGACATCCGTAAATGAGAAAATAAAAAAAAAAAAATAAAAAAAAACAGCATGTCAGCAAATGGCAGTGTATTTCACCACAGAGTAAAGAGCCAAAGCACACGGACACAAAAAACAGAAGCAGAAGACCTCCCTCTTTTCATCCTCCGCTTCCGTCCCACTCGACTTTTGAAGTCTACAGTCTGTTTATTTGTTTCATTTCCTTTCTGGTCGTTTTCTCTTGGACACATCCAGTGCAATGACAAAACTTATAAAAAAAACAAAAAAACACGTGAGTGGAAAAGATAGGTTAGTTGCAGCAACAGTACAGTTACAGTGATGCTGTTAGACAGACTAGTGTTTGTATTGTAAGGTTACCACATTACACATTACACACAGTGTCAGTCAAATACAATAGTCTATATACAGGATGAACATGCACAGAGTGTTTAAATACAGTATCATTATAAAGCATGTGGGAGTGCTCACGATTAGCCTCGTTCCCAGTGAGGCCGTTTGGACTGGGAGGAGCAGCATAGCGGTGTCCTTCTGCCATCTAACAAAATGCATATCATCCAAATGTTGCAGATCAACATTTCCATTTCGGAGAGTTTCCGTTTGACAACTCATTAGATACAAACTGATTTGAAAAATCCAAGGCAGGATAGGGGTTCAATTTATAACACTTTTCTTTTTTCTTTAAAAAAAAAGAAAAAGAAGCTTCCTCATGACATCACACAACAGGACATCTCATTTTGGTCAACAGTTTAACCTCCATCACAATATGTGTGTGTCTCTGTGTGTGTGTGTGTGTGTATATATATATATATATATATATATATATATATATATATATATATATATATATATATATATATATATATTTGACTGGCCACGTATAAGCGCATCACAAGCTGGACACACAACACTGACTTAGTGGCCACTTCATTCTGTACATCATTTTAATATTGGGTTGTTTTAGAACAATTCTCCATCAACTGTAAAGATGTTGCCTGTGATACTCAAATTACCCACCGACAATTATTCCACTGTCAAAGTCACTAATATCACATTTCTAACACATCATGTCTGTTGCTGCCACAGGAGTGGCTCATTAGATATTTGCATTAATGAGCATGCGTACAGACGTACCTAATAAAGTGGCCACTGGGTGTGTTATCACCTTACAATGTTGATATAATGACCGTATTAAAAAACAACTTCTTATCAATACATCCATCAGAAACAGAGTAACATTCAATTAAAGTGATGTTTCTGGTCACCTCATCGATTTAATACCAATATTCTCTCCCCTTGAAGCTCTGGTTTGGTCTCAACCAACTCCTGAGACAAGAATGTGGCTCTTTAGTTGCTAGGTGCTCCGCTATGTTCATCAGTTACCTTTGTCGTCTGTTTGGTGGTGTAAAAAGGGTTTATCTGTGTTTTTGCTGATGTTTGAGTGAATGGAGTTGTTGGCTGTTAAACCAAGACGTGAGCTGAAAGTTCTGCAGAGCCGAGGGGAACTGCAGAGTCGAGAGACAATTCCCAGTGACTCCACCACTAATGACTCCTCTCACAAGTATTTGCTTTGCCCAATAGTCATGTTTCTTTGATAAATGCCAATTAATTCAATTAAAATAGTTGCTAATTAATTTCTGTTGTTTGACTAACCAATTAGTCAGATAATTGATGCTGCATTAGAAGTGTATTTTCCCTATGGTAATAACTTTGTATTAGGGTGATAATAAACTCAAAGGTGTCCACAAATAGACAATGAACCAGACTTTCTTATGGCTGCTTAAACTTCACTGTGTTTTCCTTTATTCTGCCTTCTTTGTTTGGTTTTGGTGCAGGTTTTATATTTTGTGCCTAACATCTTGATAGATAGATAGATGGTAGATAGATAGACAGATAGATAGATAATAGATAGATAATAGAGAGATAGATAGATAGATGATAGATAGAAAGATAATAGATAGCGATAGATAGATAGATAGATAGATAGATATAGATTAGACAGATAGGCCACCAGCAACATGGTAATAAGGTAATTTACGGTTAAATTCTGTCCTTCTCTGTTTTCCTATTCATGTTTCCAGGATAAAAGAATGGGAACAAGTGTAACTAAATACCCTTTTTGTAAAGGGATACTTAAAATATGCCACAAGTTATTATTATCTATTAGTATCTATTGTGATACTTTTACTGTGATATTGGTGGGAAGCAGAAGATAGCATAGGGATAGAGATGAACCATAATTCATGTAGGACCAAGAGCTGTGTGTTTCTGTGTGTGTGAATCTTAGCTAAGAAGAAGTCTTTAATTTGACAGTCTACAGTTTGTGCTGGAGAGGGAGGAGACGAACAATCCGCCTATTGTGCCGGAGAGGAGAGGGATAGGATGACAGGGATAAGACTTATTATCTGCAGCTGTTCATCTCCTGTATGATGGCAGGAGCAGGAGGATAAACACAAGCAGCAGAGGAGAAGAAAAGATAGAAAGGGTAACGGAAGCACAGGAGGGATTCATCTCTTTCCTACAGTTCATTGACAGTCAGGAACACTTGTGCAACCTTTTCACATCACAGAGCATATGACCAGCGTGGGCCCAAACCCTCAGCCTTCCCCCTCTGCCATGTGCACATTAGGACAAGATGTTATTGAGTTTGCTCTAATCGGGAATCTTTCTTTCTTTCTTTCTCCTGTTTCTTGCTCACACGAGCTTGACCCAGCTACATTTCAACCAGCAGCAGTGTGACGTGGTTTAGTGACAGGGTTGTCATTAGTCATTTATGAAAAAAAAAAAAACACTTGCAGTGCTCATGCCATGTAGTTGATGCTTTCCTCTAGTTTTCTTTATTTTCTAAAACACTCCAGAGCTACAGGGAGGAGGAGGTGGCTATCCGTTCCAGCATACACACATTTATACAGGTTAAATGCAGGATTTTGTCCTCTACGACCCTCACAGGGGTTTCCACAGGAGCCGCTGAAGGCCAGAGGGTTTAGACCCTTCACAGCTCCACAGGTTCAGTTTAGTCCAGTTCGGTTAAATCCACACTGGCTGCTCCACAGGTGTTTATATGCACTCCTGGGCTGTAGTGTCCCCCCCCCCCAAATCCTGGATTCACAGTTTACAGTCAGAAGCTGTCGTCTACAGCAAGAAGGTCACTGCAGCATGATATCTTTGAGGTTTTCCTGCAGGATGGTGTCCTTGACGGCGTGGAAGACAAAACGAATATTCTCCGTGTCTATCGCAGTGGTGAAGTGGTGAAAAAGCGGCTTCCCCCGGTTCCTCCTTTTTCGGCTGAACGACTGCACCAGGAACGCCTGGAAGGAGCAGAGCCACTTAAGTGTTTGATCTGAATCTCATTTCTTAAACCCTGTTTCAATAACTTGGGTAGGGGATTAAATAAAAACCTGGAGGAATACAATCTCTTGGCAATGCATATGGCTAACCGGATTTCTAATCGTTTCTGTACATAATCGTTTCTGTAAATGCACATGAATCAAGAATCACCGCGGGGCGACAGGATCAAAGATGAATTAAAAGTAGCAATACATCTTCACTTTCAGAATATTTCCATTTCAATAAATGAAATTATCCTTGTTAGTATCCACACATTTGGACTGAAAGGAAAAACTGTCCCTTCGTTGGACTGTCGATCCTTCATAAACACGCCCCTCCCTCAAAAAACGTTTTTCACAAGTGAGGCCCAGCAATGGGATGACATGCTCCATCAATACCCATGTTTAGTCACCCATTTCTGGCTTAACCTAGTTTCTAAAGTATAAAAAGCAATCAAATACCTATTGAGCATCACATTTCCTTTACATATAATTGCTGCGCTTTCAATCACATAAGCCTTCCTCAGAGTATGAATAGTGTTCACAGCAAGCGTTACATACGCGACAATCATTGCAATGATCTTATTCAACACAGGTGCAGCAGCCCCCACCCAAGAGAGGGTGTAAACGTCAAGATCGCCAGAAATATAGGTTTAGTAACTCAAATAAACTACCTTCTATTCTACATAATGGGAATAGAAGAAAATGTGTTTCATGCATCAAGATCCAAACATCAACCTTTAAGAAAGGTTTAAACCTTAAACTGTCATTAAGGCCTGTTGGAACCAAGATGTCGAGCCTGTCATTTAAATCTTGGGTCACAATGCTTCCTTCTTTTCATTTGTCTCACAAAATATCCAACATATCAGCAATGACATTTTAACAAGACTCTATGGGCAGTGATTGCTTCGATTCTTATTCTGAATAATACTGAATAACTTAAGGCTATCCAAAATACCATGTTTGGGGCTTTGAAGCTTCAGTTCCAATTACCTGCAAATATTCAAAACTTTGACATCTAACCGTAATAATCACCGTTAAAGTCAGACACTTAATTTCTCGATCTCTCCATCAGCCTTTTGCATCTTTTTCGGTACAGCTGTCGCAACGTTTCCTTCATTTAAATAATAATTTGGATATCAGTCACCACGGCAAACAGAAGAAGCTTCAAAGCTTCAAAACATTTGGATCAGCCCTAGAATATGTGAGGTTGAATATACAGAAGAGAAAAATAAGGAACAATGACAAAAGTTGCAGCAGGAATTAGTTGAAAAACTGAGAAAAGGTGCGTGATCATGCTGACAACGTTACAAACGATGTGCGTGTGTTTCTTGTGTGCACCTGTACGTCCTCTAGCCTGTGTGGTTCTCCTCTGAACTCGGGAAAGTTCTTGCGGATGTCCACCGTGCAAATCTTTTCCACCAGCAGGTCTGTCTTGTTGAGGAAGAGGATGATGGACACGTTGAAGAAGAGCTTGTTGTTGACGATGGTTTCAAAGATATTCATACTCTCCACCAAACGGTTTGTCCTTCGATCTTCCATCAAGACCTGGAATCACACACATACACACACGATTATCCTTTGGTTCTTTCAGGTTTTATCTGTGAGCCAATTAAGGTTTCAGTCATATGACTGTGGATTTGAACCACAGTCATGAGTTTCCACAGCGAACCACAAAGACAGCTTTGTGTCGACGTCAAACTTTGTGTCCCTCTGATGAAGATAATAATGGTCATACTGTCTGACTAACCTCTTAACAACAGTGTTACTTGATCAGAAATGCTGTTTGAATGGTACCTGATCGTACTCCGAGGACGAAACCATGAAGAGTATGGATGTGATCCCGTCAAAACACTGAAACCACTTCTGCCTCTGGGACCTCTGCCCTCCGACATCCACCATCTTGAAAGGAATCTTCTTGATGACGAAGTCGTGCTCGACGATGCCTTTAGTCGCCTTCCTCGCGAACAAAATGTCCTGCTTGCTTGGGATATAGTTCTGGGAAAAGGGGACAAACATTTTCTGAAAAGAGGTGCAAATAATATAAAGTGCACTGATATTATTGAACTAGTCACTGTGACTCACCAGTTGGCCAATTCGATCCAAGTTATCCAGGAAGTATTTGACTGACTCACTCTGTAACAGACACATAAAGCAACAGTGTCATATTGTTAGGAATGAACTGAACTTAAAAGACCCCAAATAATCAAATCCAAGTATTTTATCTGAACCATTTCTTGTCTTGCATGTCTTTAATTCACATTTCATGGAAGCGGCGGTTCCATGCGGTTCAGCAGCTGTGGTTGTTGATGTAATAACGCATCACTTGACCCCTTTGACCCAAACGGCCATGTAGGAAGAAACTGTGTGACCAGCGCTAATCTGATCAGTCCCATTATATTTTCTGCTGCTGGTACTTTTAAGGACAGGCTCCACCAATAACACAGAACTCTGAACTGAAGTGAATTAAATTAACTTAAATTAAATGACATAACCGGATGATTCCATTTATGTGACTCATGTTTTTATAAGTGTGTTGTTTCATAATCACAAATTTTACTTGTTCGTTTACAGCTGCAATAATCAACATATACCTCCACCAAGAAGGTCATGTTTATGTTTGTTTGTCTGCCTGTCTGTTAGCAGGATTATTCACAAGTTACAGATAAAATATTTTGGAGAGGTAGGACATGGACAAAGGAACAATCCATTAGATTTTGGTGTTGATCTGGATCATTGTGTAGATCCAGAATTATTCTAAAGGTTTCTTTACCATTATGGTATAATGCATGTTTGGACAAAAATGACATAAGATCTAACACACCACACATCAGATGTGATCATAGATATCTATCTATGATCTGGATCCAGATCTGGTGATCCAGAATATTTAAATTCTCCTGTGAGAGCAAACTGTAGCTGAAACTGTGCCGATTCAGTCAGGTGTCAAATTTGACTTATCTTCAAAAGTTACTGAGCTAGATCCTGAAGAAAACCACCGTCAGTGAAATATTGTTGTTGTTGTTGTTGTTTCTTTTTTAATAATTATCAAACTAATAATGATACCGGTGTGATTCCAAATTCTGGGGGTAGATTTTCATGGAAGTCACGATTACCATTTTGGGGAAAATGAGCTATCTTGTTTGCGCTCTGTGAACGCTGTTTAGTTTTGTATAATTTTAATAAAAAGCTCTGATAAGCCCTTCGCACCCTCCCTGTCCAGCAGGCAAAGTGAGAAACTAGCTGATGAACATAGCAGAGCATTTAGTGGCTACAGACCAAGTAATCTCCTCAGGAGTTGGTGGAGACAAAACAAGGGCAAAAGGAGAAATAATGACATAAATTCATTAAGTCAGCTGAAACACATTTCCATGAGTGCTGATGTTATTCTGTGTTTGATGGTTGTGTAACTGTTTGCGAACACATGAGCCATTACATCATCAGCTTTATCAGAAGTCAAATATTTACAGTCATTAAACACCACATTTTGTTTCCTTATTTTATCTCCTGACTCTCAGCATCCACTGAAACAAACTGGAACGGACTCCGTCCAGTTTGTTTGAGGTTTTCACCAAAGATGAACCCTAGCATATCGTAGAGGTGATTACATTTTGGTGATGATCCGGTGAGAGATGGGACTGGTACTGCTGGAATAAGGGCCTGTGTCCATCAAAGCATTTCTTTCCCAGCTGAAAATACCAGGTGCTCTTCTGAAAACGCACAGCTGGGAGCGCTTTGGAGGCGCAGCGTTTTTCAGCTGAGGCGCTTTGGTTGCTATGATACAGAATATCCGCGGAAGTAATTTGTGTTGCAAGTATCTAATTTTGCGAATAGTTTGTTTTATTGCTAAATACTGAGTGTAAAAATGGCAGCACAAGATAGAGTACTTGCTTTGGCCCTGGCTCTGGATGAAGGGAAGGCTGGAGGAAGTAGGGAGAGAGGATGGACCTGCAGGTCTTTATGGGTTGACACTATGACACTTTGTGGTATTTGTCCCGCCCCTCCTCAACTGTGATTGGACGGCTGGGTAAAAAGTGACCCAACATTGAACATTTTACAACTCTTATCGACCAGAAAAAAAAAGAAGCAAACGTGCAGCACTCAGTATAGAAAAAACGCTCAGCACCTCGTCACACTACTGGCGTTTGTAGCGTAATGTAAACACGCAGCGCTTCCATTGAAAATAATTAAACAAATACAGAAATGACAGAAATGCCCAGCAATAAACCTGTGTAGCTGTCTAGCCTTGCATGGAAACGTAAAGTGAGGACAGAGTAAGGATTGTTGGGCCTTGGTGGAGGTTTGCGCTCTCCAAGCTCTCTTGTTTGTAATTCTAATCATTCATATTATTCTTATACTTATTCTTATTATTGGTAGTAGTTTAGTAGGGTAGTTTAGTGGTCTATGAGGTAGAGCAGCCCCTGCTGTCTACATGTTGCAACGGTGTGTGGGTGATTGTGTGAATGGTTATCGCTCCTGGTGAGCGGGTGGGCCTTGCATGGGTGAACGTTGGTTTGTGTTGTAAAGAGTTATGAGTGGTGCTACGTCCATTTACCTTTTCAGTAGTAATATTACAGTAACAATCTTTAATTATCATTAACAACTGAGCCAAAACTAGTTAGTAAAACTGATAAAATACACACTCTAGACAGAATATGAAGCTGAAACTCAAGTGTTACAATTATTCCTTACACTAATGATGAAAAGGTTTAAAAGTGAATCTCTCTTCTAGGGGTATGGCGTCCACCTTATACCAATACTTTATTGAAGCCTCAGACAGAACACTCCCGTTGGACAGAATCTGGAGAGGCGACATCCCAGATTTGGACAGAACTTCGACTGGGGTGTGGTATGAGCAAATATAGATTTGGCCTCACGGAATCCTGACCATCAACAAATCCACTGTGACTTTGTGCACAGCTTTATCTCATGAAAGTTATCAGTGATGCCTCTTGTTCCTTGAATATTCCTGGCACATTTCTACACATGATGTGGAAATGTCCGCCTGTTGCCCAATTCTGGCAGGATGTTGCTTCCAAGCTGACAGCACTTTTTTCAGAGACAGTACCTGTGACCATACCAACTTTAATTTTGAATGATATCTCTTCACTCCGAATCCCTAAATACCAGAAGCGTACAGTGTTGGCAGGTCTAACAGCAGCTAAGAAAAACGATTGTTGGAAACCGTTGGAAACCGCCACACACTCTAACTTTTGGGCAATGGGTTTGAACTTTCCTCGATGTCATCTATATGGAGTTATCGACAGTGACTCTGAAAACATGGCTCATTGCAGCCGAAACATTGAAGGCTCCTTTTCACACCATGATCTGTTAATAGTTGATACAGTCTCTGTGTTCATCTGTGTATTTTTGTGTATATCCAGTGACGCTACACTAACAGCCCTAAGGGTCCTAGGATGGGGATGGAATTTATTTTATTTTTTATTTATTTTCTATTTTCTCTTATCCTTCTCCAGGATGAGGGATTTGCTATGTTACACCGTTCTCCTTCTGATTGTTATGCCACAATATGTTTAGTGGCTGTATATTGTTCTTTGTTATTTGGCCGTGTGATTGCCTGCTTAATTTCTTAAAATAAAAAAAGGTTTGAATCTCTCTCTCTCCCTCCCTCTCTTAAACACACGCACACTCAACAGGAAACAGCTGTGTGTGTGAAAACGGTGGGGAGAGACATGGGGGAGGGAGGGATTAGCATCAAGTCAGACAGAACCCAGAAACAAAGTCATTTCAGCACTCTACACACACACACACACACACACACACACACACACACACACACACACACACACACACACACACACACACACACACACACACACACACACACACACACACACATTTTGGCCTAACTACAATAAATCTTTGTTCCTCTTTAAATCCATGTTGACGAGAACTTTTTCCAAACTTTGCAGAATTTCAGTTTCTGTCACGCTGATCAAAGAGTCGGTAAAAACTCTACGTGGATGTTAAATCCATCTCTGTCTGCCCTGACATGTCGTGCAATAACCAGGAAACGTGACCCTTGAGCGGGTGAGATGTGACCCTGTGACCCCGCCGCTGACCTACAGTGTCACAGCAATAGGAAACACAAAGCCAGGGACTCTGATTGGCTCAGCTGGACATGAGAGAGGAGGGGCTGGTCAGAGGGAAAAGCAGGGAGAGGGGAATTCCCAGAGATGGAGAGATACGCTAACACAGACAGTGAACACAGACACACACACACACACACACACACACACACACACACACACACACACACACACACACACACACACACACACACACACACACACACACACACACAGACACACACATTAAGATTATTTCTACAGACTGCTACCAGCAGAAACAAGACAGCCTGTTCATTGATGCATGGAAGCACCAAATCGAATGGAAACACACTTATTTTATTATGCCAAGGATGAGTTTTAGTGCCTTGTAATGCATATCTATACTGTTGTAAAACCTCTCTCTCTCTCTGTGTGTGTGTGTAGACATCCAGGACTGTAACTAATAAATCTTTCATTATCAATAATCTGTTTTTGATTATTTAGTCTATTTAATGTCACAAAATAGTGAAAAATGTCCTCGGTGATACATTCCACTTGCTTATTTTCTCCAACCGACAGTCCAACACTTAAATATATTTAATTTTAAATGATATGAGCAGCCATCATGTTTATGAAGTAAATGTTTGATATTTTTGTTGGTAAATGATCAAAAAGTTTATTTCTGTTTTTTCAGGTTCTGATAGCAGTTTCATATTGACAATTAGTTTAATCTATCTTATTGATTTTATTTCCTGTTTGTTTATTTATACAAAATCTTCAGAAAATCTTATTATACTAAAAACATTTATATATATATATATATAAATATATATATATATATATATATACAAATATATACAAATAGTAAAGTTAGTAGAAAATTGTAAATTTCCCCACTGTGGGACTAATAAAGGGATATCTTATCTTATCTTATCTTATTAAAAATATCAATGAACACAAGCACTTATTCTTGTTAACATGAGTGTTAAGTTTGGTGAAGATAGTATTTACAGTTTGGAAATTTGCTCCAGACAAAAAATAATAACAGAGGGACAGAGCTACTGATATCCCCCCCTGAAAATGACAGGGGGATAAAAATGTATTATATATATCTATTGCTCCCTACAACTGCTGAAAGTTAAAACTAAATCAATAATGGATTTGAATGTCTTCATAGACTATGGGAGGATTCTATTCTGGATTAAAAGGATGTGTTTTCAGATCTTAGCAATCAATATGACAATAAGTCAAAATAAACCAGCATTAACATTTAATTCTCAAAAGAAAAGAAATCAGGACATATGATTTTACTTTTTGGTTGTTTGGGGGTAAAATGGGGCCATCGTGAACGTAAGAACACACTCAGACACTTCAGCCAATATTAACTTGTGAAGTATTGCAGCAAACAGGATGAAATCTCAATGTATGTGTTTCAGCATTTATGGCCTCTTTTCATCTTCATGGGCTCCAAAGTTCCCTATAAAGTTAACTCAAACCTTCTTTATTCAGGATGTCTGAGCTACTGAAGACAACAGTGACAGTGTACCATCACAGCGTGAGATACGGGCTTGTTTTTGTGCAGCAGAAGAGG
Source organism: Chaunax sp. Z400 (assembly GCA_037577475.1). NCBI lineage: Eukaryota > Metazoa > Chordata > Actinopteri > Lophiiformes > Chaunacidae > Chaunax > Chaunax sp. Z400. Next base: position 7,588,386 of record CM075191.1, on the reverse strand, counting down.
TTTTGGTGTTTATATCCTATGTCAAACGGCGTGTTTTCATCTCACTATCTCTCGCTTCTTGTCTCTCTCTCAGCCTCCTCATCATCCCTTGTTCTTTTCTTCTTTCCACTGCTTTTCTTTCTTCCTCCTATCAGACTCTCTCTTTCTTTCCTCCCTTCCCTGTCAGCCTGTGGCCAGCTCCAGCAGCGCCTGGGAAAAGCTGACTGCGGTATCCTGGAAAACCTCTCGGAGAGCAGAGAGAAGGGGGAGGTGGAGAGAATCTAACTCAGCACAATTACTCCACAGTAGACATTTTGGTTTGTCTTACTTTGAAAGGATAATACTGGTGTTATTCTATATGTTTTTACTCTGAACTAAATTGGCAATGCTTTAGCTCAGTGGTTCCCAAACTTTCTCACATCAGGGATTTCTAAACCGACACAAATGGACCCTCATTTAAGAAGATTTTGTCCCAGGGTCCAAATTTGATACAAATTTTGCTTTTAGATGTTTTATTACAGAAAAGTTATGAAATCCATGACCAGAATAGTCATATACTGTATTCTGGTTGAGCTACTTGGATGGATGTAATTATAATGAAATAAATTATTCCATGTTTTGCTGGGTAGCCGCTGGAATCCCCTCAGGGATGCCAAATTTGAAACGCACCGCTTTTGTCCATGTCTAAATAATTTCTTTTTCCTACCCTGAATGTGACACTCAAACCACAAACCCTCCTTTGAAGCTGTAAATCCTTAGTAAGGACTACAAATGAATACTGTAATTTTTTTCAGGTAATTTTTCTGGCTTTTTTGGCTTTCATTCATAGGACAGCAGAAAGCTTCGCTTTACTCGTCTATTTTGGTTTTCCATTAGGTAAAAGCACCTGGTACCTACTTTTCTGACATCACCTCCATTGAGATTCCAAAAAGCAGCTGAGCAGGTACTAAAAGGCGATGAGAAAACACTGCAGACCGCTGATTGGTCGGAGAGAATCGTCAGTACGTCACTGTGTCATCAATTCGCGGCATGCACGGACTATGCTGCACAGCACAAACCCATGGCCGCCATTTTTAAACAGCCAAGCTAGTAATGAGGAGGTGCAGACGTTCCCGTCTTTGATACAGTAGATGACGAGAGAGACAGAGCGGATCATGACATCACTTCCATAAATACATGGCAGTTCTTATGTTCACCAGCTAGTTGCTAACTTTGTCTGATTGCTGTTTGGTAGAGGCAGGTGGTGCACTGTGTGTTGTTGTTTTTTTTATCCTGCTTTTTAAATTGAATAAAAAACAGTAAGATTAAGGGCTGTTAAACCAAAGCAATGCCTTAAAAATGCTACATACATAATAAATACTGAATTTATTATTTTAACCACTAATTTGCACAAAAATGATTTTTCTGTATGGCTAGGGTGTATTAAGCTGTGTGAACCATAATTTGCCTTTGATATTTAATATGAACAGGATGACATGACATCCAAAAAAATAGAAAATAAAAAAAAAGCGTTTCTACTGTTGCTCAGGGAATAAATACGTGTCTCTCCGCTGTCTGTGACATGCACAGGGGACAGGAGCTTAAGTTCATTAATTATTTTAAACTCCTGACACGCTGACAGGACCTGATGCTGATTAGTGTCTGGCTTCTTCCACACACCCAAAAGGTCACACACACTGTCCAGGTTCACAGTGAACATGTCTGGAGTAAAGCAGCCGTCTGAGGCACCGCTAGAGGTGCAGTGGAATGTGGTTACAAGTCTCTAAATAAAGAAAATGTGCATCTGTTGTGAACCCAACTATGTCGGTGCATCTGATGCGACCATTAAATAGCACGAAAAACATGGAAAATTGACTTTAGGTCAGATTTTTATTGGTCAGTGCCACAGGACCAACCCACCTATGGGCACAAGTATATTTGTGACTTTAAACGGAGTGGGCATTGAGCGTGAAAATGACAATGCATCAGTTGAACACTAGAAATATCACTTGCTCTGTGTTATGGTCCACTCTGGCAGGCGATAGAGGCAGCTGACTTTTTTTTTTCATCTATTCAATGTGACTTCTTATACCGTGGGTGCTTTGGTAGATGAACCCCTACTTTAACAAATTCATTCCCAGTCAAGACAAAAATAATGACGTCTTTGGAAAGTCTCCAAAAAACAATAAACAGGCTTCACTCAGTGCAGTTCTGCTTCACTGTGGCTTCTGTCCTTAGTTGGCAGGCAAACACATCACAGATATTATCCAGTGACTTCCTCTGGAGTTGTGTGCTTTTGGGTTATTATTAGCTTTGTGACTCCTGGCTGTGGTAAATCAGTAAAACAATGCAGAAATCTGCTCCAGATCACTGAGGATATGTGGAACATGGAGCGGACAGAAAAAACACCTGAACCGCCCATCAAAACATATAACTGCATATAAATTATGTTAGCATCTGTACCATAGCTTTTGAACATGTTTTTTACTAGGCCATATAAATAAATAAAAAACATAAAGCCATAGAAATGTGCATTTCCATGCAAACAGCTTTTTAAACGTTCAATAACTACAGTATTTGTACTGCATTTTGTGTAGTTACTAGAGTCTGGCTGCAGTTCCCTTGTATCTGTGTGGTGTAGGAGAGCTAAGAGATGTCATGGGAAAGCTAGTTTACATGATAGCCACAGCTAGCATTAACTAAAACTTAAAATTAAGTTTAGCTATTGATTTCCCTCTAGCTACTGGATGACCCTGTTGGTGCTCTGGGCCCTTTGGCTCCAGTCAGTCGATTCTCTGCTAAGAATCTCAGCATGATTTTTGACAGTTCCTTCAAACTTGACAAACAGATTAGTTCTGTTGTTAAAAACGTTTTCTATCAGTTAAGACTTTTAGCAAGGTCAAAGCATATCTCTCTCCGAAGATCCAGCCTTAAAAACAGAGGCGATGGCTTTTATGGTGGCTGCTCCTAATCTCAAGTCTGCACAGACCCTAGAGATATTTATATCGCTGCTGAAGACCCATCTATTCGCACTGGCTTTTAATTCGAGTTGAGCTTGACATCTTGATTTGATCTTTTATTGAGCTGCATTTCTTTATTATTATTGCATTTATTGTATTTTTATTACTGTATTTTTATTTAATTCTATATTGTTTATTTGACAGCTGTTATTTGTTATTTTAAGCATGTTCAGCACTTTGGTCAGTCAGTTGGTTGTTTTTAAATGCACTATATAAATAAGTTTTGACTTGACTTGATGTATTAAAAGCTAATGAATGTATGCTATAGACTAAAAATAATTTTAAATTATCTTGAACAAACTAGTTCAAATAGATAAAGAAGGCCTCATAGAGAGGACATTTTGTAAGATGCTGTAGTTTCTTTGAGCGTTTACTGAAGATTATTTAAAGGCAGAGTGAAGTAACTGATTTTTATTTACTGTATTTTGTGGCAAAGAGTGCTTTGTGATAAAATAATCAAACTAAAAAGACAAACGTTTTTCATCTGTTTTACAGTTTGTCATCCAGCCTGAAACCTTGACACCCTTTTTTCCTTGTACACTGCTTTCTTACAGCTGATTACCTTAAATAACTGGTGAACACAGTGCAAGGTTTTTTTTTATTAAAGGTTTTTTATTGGCATTGTCCCTAACTTCCACAACTCATAGTAGCATGAGACAGAAATGATGCATGATGCATGAGTAGTTTAAGATAGTTTTAAGGATACTTTGATATTGATAATGTTTCACATTAAACTGGGTAGAAAAAGGAGCATCAACACAAACGTTATTTATAATTCTTTGGCACTGAGACTGAAAAAAATATCATTTTTAAGAAAACTATATTTAAACTGTTGTAAGGTAGGCCGTAATTACAACCTCTTGTTGAGTTTATGGGGTTAAACTACTCACCAGTTGGAACTCAGAGCGTCGTGTGTAGGCCTCTTGTATGCCAGCGTCTGCCCAGAGCGCGCTCAGTGCCATCACGTACAGCTGAAATTCGCTTGGCTCGACTCCAGAGCCGCCCACGCGTCCCTCCCATGACATCACCAGCATGCCCTGCTTCTCGTTCTCACAGCTCTGCCAGCTGATGCCAAGCTTGTCCCGAGCGTCCACAAGCACACGCATGCCCTGCAGAATCACATAATCAGTACATACACAAGCCAGAATGTGGAATAAGGAGTGCAACAGTTGCTTTTTGCTTTTTCCAATGTCAGCGATATTGCACGAATATTTCCTGACCACACGGGGAAAAAAACTCACACTGCATATGCTTCTTCCTGGCACAAGTCTCAACGCCAAGTCTAGCGTTACTGGTAAACATGGAGTAAAACACACACACATGTACTGTGCATGTGTGGCTGCTGGTGTTCTGAGGAGAGCCATATGGACTGATCTGTGTGGGAGGTCTCCTGCTGACTGATCAAACTAACCACCCACAAAGATATTGACTTTTTAATCCCTCTATTTTAATTAAACTTGCTCGAATCCAATCCTGTTACTTTTCTGTTTCTCATGAGCTGCTTGATTTAGTGGGTTTTTATTTGTGATTTAATGCTTCTATCATTACCTCCACCAAGGAGCTGATGTCTCCACCCGTATCTGTTTGTGTGTTGGATGGTTAGTTGGTTGGTTTGTCAGCAGGATTATGCAAAAACTACTGGATCGATTTCCATGAAACTTGGTGGGAGGATGGGTCTTTGGCCAGAATAGAACCCATATAATTTTGGTGTGGATCCGGATAAAGGGGTGGATCCAGGATTTTTTTCTTTAACATTGCAAGATAGGGTGTTTTTTTGATATTTTCTTTAATTTCTCAGGGAATAAAACATGGATCTTCATGAAAAAAAATGGCACATATTTAGGGGATTTGGTATCTATGAGTTTGTGCAATTTGGTGCAGATCCATATAAAAATCTGAATGCACCAAATTTAAATATGTTTTCATAGGGGGTGGTCTGCCTGTAAATTATGGTTACAGGACTATGAGTTTGATTTTGGATATGATTTCAGTGTTTCCCATAGGTTTATTGGTTAGGGGGAGCGGACTGGCCTGCTTTGGTCGACGTTTGTCCATCTTTGGTTTAGGGAAAGGTTTTATTGCATGTAATAAAAACATCCTCAACTCAGATTACTGTCATTCAACCTGTCTCCTCTACTTTGATCTGTGTGTCTGTGTGTCTGTGTGTGAAGCATGGAGAAGCCACGCCCTTGGTAGGAACACCAGACCAGAGCAGAGCAGAGTCGAGTTATTGATCAGGACACCGAAACACATAAAAGACGCTGAAATAAACTTTCTTTCTTTTTGGGGGGCGGGAGGTCGCGTTGAGGGGGCGGGCCGCCCCTCCAAATGAATGGTATGGTAAACACTGGACTTGATTGAATTAAAGGAGACTGTTGGGCCTTGACAGAGGTATGCTCTCGATCTATTGAGTGCCATTCTAGCTTTTAATGCTTTAGTTGATCTGTATCATCTATTCCTTTTCTTCTATTTTTATGGCTTTTTAAAATCTACTCTGTTTTACAGCATCTTAAAGTTTAAAATCTGCTTTATTATTAAGCTTGTTTGCTTGATTTATTGATTGAAACCACTGAGAACTACAAAGTGTTTCAAATGTCACATTAGGTTAGGGGTTGTGAGTTTATGTGTAAACGCTTGTTCAACAATTAAGTCTGGTAAAGTTTATTTGTGCGGCTTAATATCACATTCAATGGACTTTACAGGCACACAACATGAACAGCTGCAACCAAGTTCAACCTCGTCTGCACAAAGACAAGGAAAATCCTCTAAAAACCCTGTAGCAATAAAGAGTCTTGTAGAAATCTAAGACAAGGAAATTCAGAGAGATTCCCCTCTTAAAATAGATGAATGTGCAACAGGCAGTAGGCAATTAAAATGAAAATAAGCTTAGTAGTAGCTACTGCGTGCATGTGTTGTTTGTGTTGTTTGTGAGTGAGTGTGTGCAGTTGGACTGAGACTTTGTGACTAAGAGGTGTGTTTTTAAGATTTTTGGATGTTTTTCTTTTAGCACTGTGGATGAGTAAGACTGATGAGAATAAACTAGTGTTAAAGACAAACACATGAAATCATAATCTAACACACATGTAGACTGAACACCAGCATGCCGGTGGTAGAATTACTCAGTGTGAGCGAGCATTGAGTCACTTCGACTCATGATTATCGTCTATACAACGCATTTTTTTCCTGTGAGCCAACCTGAACCTTATCAATTTACTAGTCTGTGTATTTGTAGCATAATCCTCTCAGGTCTACTTTGTCTCTCTTCCTGCATGCCTGCATGTTTGTGTGGTTGTTTCCCTGCTGGTCCGTCAGCCTGTTTGTCCACCTGTAATCTGTAATCTGTAATAAATCAGTAAATTTGTCTCAGTTCAGCCTGTCAACACCAAATATATCCAAGGGGACCAGAGGTCTGTTCCATAAAGGAAGCTTATCAAATATGCTTATTCCAGTTAGTCTGACTCATTTTCAGTTGATTTGGTTCCATAAAGCAAGTTCATCATAGTTCAAGCTCAGTTACTGTGGAAACTTGTCAGAATCAGAATCATAAAGTCTTTGTTGTCATTGTAAGCTCTGCATACAGTGAAATTAGGAGTGCTGCTCCTCTTTGGTACATAAAACTACTACAAACAGTATTTAAAATAGTTACATAAATATACTGTTAAATATGGGTGTCAGCATAAAATGTGTTTTGCAAAGAATTAAAGATATTGATATTGTACATGAGTCCATAAAGTAAGTAGCAGTGTGAGTTAGTGTGCTAGGAAACTAGCCTGGTTGTTGTTGTTCCTGAAACATTGACCTGACTGTACTGTGACTGACTGTGATCGTACATTAAAACTTTGTTGTCTGAAATATGAGAAAAGAGATGGCTGTGTTCAGGTGTTTATACTGGATCTGGTCATCTTTCTAGAAGGGGGCCAATAAGATGACAAATCTAGTTTGAAGTGGGCGTGGATGTCCGACTGTTGGGTTCAAAACGATGCAGAATTGACATAATTTGATGTCGGAGGGGAAAGTGGGAAACAGAACTTGAAGGAGATGATTACACAATTCAAAAGGCAAACAGACGTCAACAACAGCCGAGGACTGTGTGTGTCCCTCAGGAGTATCTGAGCACAAGGGACTAGAAAAACATTCAAATCTGATGTCTGCTGGAAACAACTTAAAAAGCTTAAATGAGGAGACGGACTGAGCTAATAAGGACTTTTTATATACCTCAAAGCTGCTTGAAGGGAAAATCAAAGGAAACTGGAAGATAGGGGACCAAGACAATTTCTATGAGACAAACCAGCTGTTAAAGCCGTGGGTTTCCCCCTTCATCGATGTGTGTTTGGGGAAAACACTTTGTTAAACGGTAATAAAGACATTCAGTCTTTGTCTTGTTGTCCAAGAAACTAAACTTGATGCGTGAGACTTGACAGAGTCATTAGAACCAGCTTTTTTTATTCGTGAGAAAACAAAATCCAGTGTGGAAAATTATACCAGATATTCATCCATAACTGCTGGAGATATAATTACTGACATTCAAAGAGTGTGCCACACCTGAACTCCATCTCCATTTTATTCTTCTTGTGTTCTCTTTATCCCTCCGTCCTTCCTGCTGTCTATCATTACAGCTTCCCATGAAGGGGGTGTAAAGGGAGTCCTCTACACCTGGCAGGTGAGACTGATCCTCCACCAACGCCCCACAACACAGACACACATTCAGGTAACATCCCACTTAATACCAGGGGGCGAAGCCAGACATTGTAGACGTCAGGAGCTTAGCCCAAAACTGGAGAGGGAGGTCAATACTCTAACCCTACAATGCTAAATGTGTCATATTTGATGCATTAGTTTTTGAGACCTATTAGACATCAGTGAGATATTTCTTTTTCCTCAAAGCCCTGATGTAAACAACCTGATACATGCAGTGCATAGGTAATCCATCAGGGAACTGGTAATCAACCAGGGAACTGGTAATCCACCAGGGAACTGGTAATCCACCAGGGAACAGGTAATCCACCAGGGAACAGAAGGCACCAGAAGACCGTCAATTCAGACGTCCATGATATCTGTCACCCATGAGTAACCCAAATGTGAGTTTTCATGACTAATTCTGCCAATTTTGATTAAGTTACAGTAAGAAAAACATTTTGCTACTAATACTTCAATATAAATATTTAATGGACTGATGCCATATATAATCAATTAAAATGAACTCACTTATGATAAAGAAAAACCATGTTAAAATGTATTAAATTTAATACAGCAGGTATTTACAAACATTTATCTGTAAATCCATCAATTGTCATTTTATTGCATTTCATGCATTCCATAGAACAACATGAACTATATTGATTTATTAAACTGTAGGTTTGAATGTCAAAGATATGTGTAGATATTCAGCTATTTGTGGCCTATATTGTATGTTTTATCTGCAACCTGCTGTATCATGATGATCAATGAGTATTTGAAGGGTTTACAGGGTTTACTTGCTAATAATTGTCTTTTTTTACACTGAATATAACCAAAACTAACCAATTCAGAGAAGAAATACATAATTATTTGTTTTTAATGTGTACTTTTACATGGAAAAAAATTTAAGTCTTGAACAGGTTCTGGCAAGGATGGTGATTTAAGTGACATGCAGCAGTTAGGGGGAAATGATGATGAATGGATTCCTGCTGCAATGTGTACCAAGGGAAACTCAGATTCCCCTACCATTGTACAGACTGGCGGGCCGCCAGGCCAGCAGCAGGCCAAAAAATCTTTTTTTATCTGCCTCATATCATCAAATATTCATTCAGCACAGAGGCGTTTTGCCTGCGCTGTTCTGAAAAGCGCTGCGTTGGGGTGGGAGGAGTGAATGATCTTATCCTTACTCATCGTGACTCTTTGTTCAACACAGCAGTTCTCTGATTAGGTCAACAAACCGGACAGGTAGCTGAACCCACTGAAGCGTGACATAGTAACGAAAGAAGTTAAGTTATTGACTGCTGGTGGTTCAAGGACAATCTTCTCTAGATAGCTGACTAATAACTCCTGTATGGTCGCACTACGTCCATCATGATGCTGGCTGGTTCACATGAGTTAATTAATAAGCTCGTTAGCTAACATTAATTCATCCATCCGATGTCAGACTGGTAACATTTGTGTAAAGGGTTAAAATGAGGTAGGCCTACCCAGATTTATTTTATTTCCATTGCAGGATTAACTCAGTGCAGGTGGTAACATTCACATATTAATATCAGCCTACCCTGTTTACTGTCTGCACTGACACAGACTAAAATGTAAAGAAGCAGCAGTCTGTAGCTCAGGTTTGGTAAAGGAAGAGAAACAAAACAGGAGGAGACAGAGAGAAAAAGAAAGAGAGAAGGTGATGGAGATGATGAGAGAGGAAGAGCAGGTACTGCCCACTGTGACCAGGAAAGGATTATCACATTATAACAATGTAGACCTGATTATCACAGAGATTTATGTTCTTTGGTCATTACAATGGAACCTACATGCTCATTATAACAACAACACAAACCTATAAACGCAATATAACAACAACACAAACCTATAGGCTCAATATAACAACAACACAAACCTATAGGCTCAATATAACAACAACACAAACCTATAGGCTCATTATAACAACAACACAAACCTATAGGCTCAATATAACAACAACACAAACCTATAGGCTCATTATAACAACAACACAAACCTATAAACGCAATATAACAACAACACAAACCTATAGGCTCAATATAACAACAACACAAACCTATAGGCTCAATATAACAACAACACACACCTATAGGCTCAATATAACAACAACACAAACCTATAAATGCAATATAACAACAACACAAACCTATAGGCTCAATATAACAACAACACAAACCTATAAACGCAATATAACAACAACACAAACCTATAGGCTCAATATAACAACACAAACCTATGGACTCAATATAACAACAACACAAACCTATAGACTCAATATAACAACAACACAAACCTATAGGCTCAATATAACAACAATACAAACCTACAGGCTCAATATAACAACAACACAAACCTATAGACTCAATATAACAACAACACAAACCTATAGACTCAATATAACAACACAAACCTATAGGCTCAATATAACAACAACACAAACCTATAGGCTCAATATAACAACACAAACCTATAGGCTCAATATAACGACACAAACCTATAGGCTCAATATAACAACAACACAAACCTATAGACTCAATATAACAACAACACAAACCTATAGGCTCAATATAACAACAACACAAACCTATAGGCTCAATATAACAACAACACAAACCTATAGGCTCAATATAACAACAACACAAACCTATAGGCTCAATATAACAACAACACAAACCTATAGACTCAATATAACAACAACACAAACCTATAGGCTCAATATAACAACAAAACAAACCTATAGACTCAATATAACAACAACACAAACCTATAGACTCAATATAACAACAACACAAACCTATAGACTCAATATAACAACACAAACCTATAGACTCAATATAACAACAACACAAACCTATAGACTCAATATAACAACAACACAAACCTATAGACTCAATATAACAACAACACAAACCTATAGGCTCAATATAACAACAACACAAACCTATAGACTCAATATAACAACAACACAAACCTATAGGCTCAATATAACAACAACACAAACCTATAGGCTCAATATAACAACAACACAAACCTATAGGCTCAATATAACAACAACACAAACCTATAGGCTCAATATAACAACAACACAAACCTATAGACTCAATATAACAACAACACAAACCTATAGGCTCAATATAACAACAAAACAAACCTATAGACTCAATATAACAACAACACAAACCTATAGACTCAATATAACAACAACACAAACCTATAGACTCAATATAACAACACAAACCTATAGACTCAATATAACAACAACACAAACCTATAGACTCAATATAACAACAACACAAACCTATAGGCTCAATATAACAACACAAACCTATAGACTCAATATAACAACATAAACCTATAGACTCAATATAACAACAACACAAACCTATAGGCTCAATATAACAACAACACAAACCTATAGGCTCAATATAACAACAACACAAACCTATAGGCTCAATATAACAACACAAATCTATAAACTCAAAATAACAACAACCCAAACCTATAGCATAATTATAGTCATAACATATTATTATATATTATTGTATGACACGTCTTATGTTTATTTACTGCTTGAGGCACATTTCTGTAATTCAAATCCAAAATGATACAAACTCAAAGATGAAATAAATAAGGTGTATAGAATTTCACTTAATTATTTTTAATACGTTTTGACAGTAGAGACCAGTGAGGAGTCAGATGAAGGGACAGGCAGTGAATACAGAGGGAGAGGGAGAACAGGATGGATCATTCCCTGCAACATTTAACCTGACTCTCCTGCATTAAGACTTGACAGATAATTTATGTTACTGCCCATTGACGTGATTTTAAGGCTATTGTTATGTGATTTTTGCCTTTCAAATGTCTTAAAATGCAGATCAGGGAAATCACATTTTTTTCGAGGAGGGCATGGCCCTGAACCCCACTAGCAAGCTCAGTTTTTGGACCTTGGTATGGTTACGATGTTTCTTTTATTTGCTGTAACTTCTTCCAGTGAAGTGAAGTGTGGTAGTGTGTAATAAATGCAGTTTATTGGGGCATCCTCTCCTTGTGATCACTTTGTTTTATGTGTTTTACATGGAAATAAATAACCAAACATTTGGTACGTGTGCATCGTCTCTATCACCTCTTGCCACCGGGCCTAAAAACATTTCTAGGGGAAACACTGCAGTATTTAGGTCAAGGCTCAAGCTATGTCTTTCTTGCTTACGATGTTGATGGAGGAAGCCGCAAACAAGTTTTTCAAAACGATTGAGTCGACATTCGTCTTCCAGGAGGAAAACGTTTGATCCAGTACTCTCTGTGCTCCTCAAAGCACAGACTTCTCATAAACAGGTTGAAGGCACCGGTGGTCTTCCCTCCCTATGGCTGTCATGGCGGTCTGAGCAAGACGGACAAGCCTGGACTTTAGCTGTACTGAAAGATTACCAAACCATTCCTGTTTTCCATATCTGATTAGGCTCCCCAGGGCGGCATGGTAGAACAGATACGCAGGTTTTTGGTTGACGGCAGAAGCCTTCTATAAAGTCCATCCTCGGCAGGAGCCTACTTGTTGTCAGTGTGGACAACAGGACCGTATGTGCAAACATGATTAATTTGAGTGTTGTGGATAATTAAAGGGCAGCTCTGTGGTCAAACACCATCTCTTCAGTTGTCTTTATGTTCAAAGAGAGGTGGTTAGCGTTACAAAGTTCTTTATCTCAGACTGGTAGAATGATATCTCTGTTTGTGGGCAGGCACAAATCCTGCTCTTCCAGTCATGTGATTTCTTGCCATTTCTGCCTGTCCTATGTCCTCCTACACTTCATGCATTGTCTGTTTTTCAGGAGGGTAAGTGGCGGTGAAATGTGTTAGGGGGTCGTGCTCATGATGTAGCCCTAGACAGCACTGCCAAAGTATGCTGGTATTCAGGGGAGGGTATTGTATACTGCTGCCTTGTCTGTGTAGAAGTGCAGGCTCTTATCATCCTTGTCTGGGCTGAGTGGCACTCAGGGCGGATGTGCTCATCCCTCAGGAATAGTCTGGTATTGTTAGCTGGTGAAGGAGGGCCAGCCATGGCAGCAAACAAAGGGACAGGACACAGACACACACACACACACACACACACCAGGATAAAAATATGCTCTATGTCAACAAACCTCTCTGTGTGTTGCAGTGTGTGTGAGTGTCTCAACTGAGGGATGAAAATGTCAACATTAGGCCAGCAAATAATGATTATTGCTACAACCGATTAACCTGCTTATCATTTTCTTGATTGATCAACAATCATTTGGTGAATAAATTATCAGAAATGGTGAAAATCACCCATCATGATTTCCCAGAACCTATAACTAGACAACTGCTTGTTTAGTTGCGCGTCTAAAAAACAGCCCAAAACAAATATGTTTGTTTTCCCAAAACAAAAGGGCAGCAAATATTCACATCAAAGAAGGAACTAAGGGTTTTCTTTACTTTTCTAACTGATACATTGACTTATTGTTTCAGCTTTGTTTTTACCGTCTCACTAGACAAAAGATTAAAAAAACTGCAGTTGACAACAGAGATTAAAAATCCGGTAGTTTAAACTTTGGACTCAAGGCTGTAAAGTTGGTCTGAAGGCCCCATGCTTTTAATTTGCCAGGAAACCTTGATCTTTGCTTCAGTATATTCTCTGATGGAGACCAAAACAAGCAGAGCCTATCTTGACATCTGTTTATGTGGTTGATTTTCTGAAAAAAAACGAAAAGAAAAAAAACGAAAAAAAAACCCCCAAAAAACAAACAGCCAATAACTCAATTTCACTTCATAAAAGAAAATTAAGGGCATCAAATCTTCACTTCAGAGCTGGAACAAATACATTTTTGGCAATATCCTGTTGAAAATTAACTTTTCATCACTGATTATATGATATGATATGATATCATATTATATTATATTATATCATATTATATTATATTATATTATATTATATTATATTATATTATATTATATTATAGGGATTTATAGTTAGGCTCCAAGCTTTTAATTTCTCTTAAAACCTTTATCTTACCTTCAGTATATTCTCATATATGGTGTCCCGGAAATCCAGAAGTGCTTTTTTATCAAACTCTTGCCCGTTAATGATGCGCATCTGTTTGAGGAATGTAGACTTTCCACTTTCCCCGGCCCCGAGCAGGAGGATCTTCACCAGCCGGCGGACTGCTCTCCTCTCCCGGGCGAGCATCGCGTCTATCTCTCGGCTCCTCCGCCGCGCCTCCCGCTCCCGTGCCGCGTCCTTTTCCCGGCTCCTCTCCTTGCTGCTGCCCGGATCCCGGCTGGCCTCGGCCGGGAGCAGGCAGCGGCTCAGGGTGCGGACCACTCCCGACATGTCGTGGGAAAAGTTCACCGATACTTCAGTGGGGAAATGTTCATTACAGGATGTGACCTCTGGGTTGGAAATGTCCCAGTCTGGTTACATCCAGTTGATAGATAATAAGTTTCAGCGGATAATTAAATGAAGTCTACATTTAGACGCAATGGGTAAAGCCGTTATCTCGTCTCCCACCGGCAGACAACCCGTGTCCATCTTGGTTAGACCGCGCCACCAACAAAAATCAGTGCGGGTAGAGAGGAAACAAAGACGGGGAAGGTTAAAAAAAAGTTTAAATGTTTGTCTGTCGACTGGCCAGAGAATAAGTTAAAGTTGGACTGGAGTCTGTCTGTCCATCCACAGAAAAACAATAGTACGAGCGAAGCAAAGACGCACACTGTCATTGACAGCCCGTCCAAACTCCTCTCAGCCAGCGGGTTTGTGAACTTGGGCAGCGGAGTGGGAGCGGCTCCTCCGGGCGGCGGTGGGGCGGTCAGACGCGCGTCGGTGCTCTACCGGGGATCACCGTCAGGGGCGCACAGAAAGGGGAGACAGGATGGGTGACACTCGCAGTCTGAAAGCGTCTGGCAAGTGACACAGTAAACTACATTTAACCCTTTACTCTGCTGACCAGACGCGTGGAAGTGATTTTTTGGTCCCATTAGCTCCTGTTGGTAATCAAATATCCAAATCAAACATCAATATAACCATTAAAGCTACTGTACGTCCATGTGGAAATAATTCAAACATGGTCACTAATATCCCCCTTACATGCTTGTGCATACTTTTGTGAAAAGATACATTTATGAATGAAGTGAAATGAAAATGATGGATATGTAAAATTAAATCATCATAAAACATAAAGTTTCAACATTTAATTAGATGAATAAAGAAAATATTAAGAAGACTGGGGAGAGTCCAGCTTTTTTAAAAACTGAAGCCTAAGATTCAGCCACACCACCTCAGTCATTTTCATGCTGTATGTACTTTAAAGAAGTGTTTCATTGTGTGCAAGCATATCCAATAATATTTTTATTATAAGAATTTCCTCTCTCAAAAGAACAGTTCAATGAGTATCTGCTCTGATGTATTCATCTGTGGTTCAAAACTTGAAAGATGTTCATTCCAACTTCCACAATGACAGAAAACCTGGCAAATCTAAATGAAAACATGAGTGCCGACATGAAGTAGTTAGATAGCAGGAAAAAACAAACAGATTCATCTTGAAACCATCAGAATGTATCAGAAAAATGCATTAAATATGGATTTAATTTTGAGAATAAGACATCTGATTACTATGCACATAATTCTGTATGGACTTAATTATTTTTAATCACTTTTATCTCTAATGCACTGAACCATTAATAACATTTACTTTGAAAACTATATTATAAGGACATCGTCTAATGCTAATTGATTCTGACTTGGCCTTTTGTCATGAGAACCTACCCACTGTCACTAAACTGGAATACATACCCCGCCCCGAGCTTTCTGTAAATTGTGATTATATAATTAAACACTAATATGTTTAAGAAATTACATCAGATAAGCATGACATCAATTGAAACTATAAGGCCCCAAGATCATGTAAAAATTCCCACAAAGACAACCTTGTTCCTACAGTGGAGGTTGGGGATGCAGGACCACCTCTCCCTCTCTGTGATTCAGCCTCTCCCACACTGCTCCAGTAAAACTATCCATTGGCCATGTGAAAATGGTAGTTTAGTGGTTGGATTATAGAAGCAGGCGCCTTGAGTCAAAGGTGAGGTGCAGACCAACAGGTGTTTATTTCACCAGCAGTGCACACACACATCATTCTCAGCACAACAGTGGACAGATGGCAGCAGCTGTCCTGACCCTGTCCCCTCCCATAGTATGGGGAGGTTTGATCCTAACCTTAGAACCAAAAAAAGTCAACAGTTATATAAATCTATAATAACACCTCAAATATCAAATACTTGCATGATCTTAAGGTTCTTTTGACATCACATAGAAAATAGTAACCTCGTCACTACAGCGACCCCAGGGACTCTTTTAGCCTGTAAGTGATTTGAACAAATATATTACAGTATAATATTAATTATTACAAAAACTAGCATCATGTAAATATTCAATCATTCAATTCAATGCCCAAACTAGCAGAGCTGAGAGTGTATTTTTCAGTCAGTGGCTCAAATAGACCTAATAAAATGTGCTTCAAGCCAATCTATGGAATAAACAACAACAAGGAGTTCAAATCATCACCTCTCACTACAGAACAGCAGTTTTCAGGTGCAGATGTATGTAACTATCAAGCCCACCACTTTTTAGTAAAACTTTTATCCTCACCGTGTCTCTTTTCACCATCACAATATCTCTACATTCTCTCTTCTGTCAATCAGCCAGACAGGCCAAAGCATCCATGCCTGTGCGAACCAGCCAGAGTCCCTGGAGAACTGTGAGGTTCTCGCTCAGCTAAAGCAACAGGAGACCCTCTTCTTGACAGCCTCTCTGCCAGGGAAACTAATCAGCCACAGCATCCAAGCTGTCTCACGGTCAGTTTCATGACAAGAATAATCCACCTCACTCATGCCAGTTGGATCTGCAGACCTCTGGTACTCTACAGCGGACTCCTTTCAGCCCACCAACTGTCTGCTGTTACTAGAATAGTGAAGTGGACCCAGCAGAAGCCAGCCAGCTGGATGAAGCAGCAGACGTGGAGGTGGGTGGTTGTGAAGGAGAGTGATGTCCACCACAGAAACCATCTGACTAGAAAGAAATTGGAATTTCCTCACCTGAACATTACTTAGACAGCAAAGCATAAGACATTTTATTGTACAAAGCGTCATCTCAGTTAAGTCCTTTCAAATGAAATCCTTTATTCTTTTTCAGTGAAGTAATAAATTACATCCAAAAATGCTCCATTGTTGCTAAAGACATGGAGTCATCAAAGTTAAAGAGAACACATTCCCTCAATGTGCCCATTAGAAAATATCATGGATGTGTTTTTGGCCTAATATTGAACTGAATGTTGGATATTCTGTTATTTTTCCCTCATCTTGTTATTTAATTTAGTTTTAATTTATCACTACTGTTTTCTTTTCATGATTAAATTGTAGCCTACTGTTACACCCATAACCTTGAAAAAGTGAATTGAAGTTTGTGAAACCAGCAAATGTATGAATAATACAGTAAAAACATATCATTTTGTAGGATTTCATGCAGTCCCGTTCATATTAAATATTAAAGGCAAATTATAGTTGACACAACTTTTTTCACACTTAAACAGTACAAAAAAATCTGTTTTGTACAAATTAGTGGTTGTTGTCTTATTGTTTACAAGTCAAAAAGTGTGGATGAGACAGAGAACAACAACAACAGTCAGTAACACGTGTGATCACCTCCAGCATTTATCACTACTTTACACCTCCTGATAAGATAAGATAAGATAAGGATAAAATGGTTAAGCTGGACTTGTGGGATGACATGCCATTCTTCCTGCAGTGCTGTGACAAGTTGTTCATGTGTTGCTGGAGCAGGATCTCTCCGTCTACCCGGCGATCCAGAACATCCTACAGATGGTCTGTTGGGTTGAGATCTGGTTACTATGCTGGCTAAGGAAGGACAGCGACATTGTTCTGGTCCAGGTAGGCGACTCCTGACAGACATGAGCCACATGTGGTCTGACATTGTCATACATGAAAGTGATGGCTGATTGTTGTATCCTGGGAATGACATGTGGACCGTATCACTGTAATGGATAGCTGTCAGTGTACCGTGGATGTGGACCAGGTCTGACCGCCATCCATTAGCAATGGCTCCTCACATCATGACACCACCACCAAATGGTCCACTTCCTAGATGTAGGCTGCAGGATAGCGTTCCCCACAGCAACAATACACACGCCTACGACCATCAGCTCTGTGCAAGTTAAATCTGGACTTGTCACTAAATGTGATCTGCCTCCACCCTGCAATGAGCCATAACATCTGTCACGTACATTTTGTGGAAGCCGTGACATCATCAGTTGTTTCAGTAGGACATTAATTAGGCCCAGGATTTTATTGCCTTGGCCAGGTGTTTTCAATCATGCAGAAAAAAAATCTCACCAACACCATCATTTACTCTGAAATGCACCAATGACTGTTATTTCTATGTTATGACTTAATGATGGTTATTCATGATTTTTACATGTTTTGGTTGTGGGTACTTTAAAAAGTAATTTCAGTATCACATGTTTGTTTGTTTCAGTAGATTAGGGCTAGTAAAAGGAAAATATTGGGTTCTTATAAATATGCATTTTTAAAGGTGCTCATTATAAGAAAAATGTTTAAATTCTCCATACCAATAGATTTTAATGCACTGCAATCATATATGGGGAGTTTAAATTTCTGTAATACCTGTTACAAATATCAGATTTTACTTTGAGGTCAAAACAAATTCAATGTGTAAAACATTTAGGTTTTTTTAAAAAGATTTTTGTCAAACAAATATAATAATAATAATAATAATAATAATAATAATAATAATAATAATAATATTAATAATAATAATCTTTATATACATAGCCCCTTTTAAAAACAACTGTTTACAAAGTGTTTTGACAGATAAAACAAAGACAGGAAACCCAAAGTAATATGACAACTGTAAGCATAAACCATATAGCCAAACAAGATTTGAGACAGAGTTGAAAGAATTAAAACCGAGAATAAAAAAGAAAAAGAAAAAAGAAAGATGGAGAAAAGTCGAGGTAATGGTCAATGAATATAAGAGAGAATGAATATGATGACAAAATTAAAATAAAATCAATATAACAAAGTAATAAATAATAGAGAAATAGAAGATAGTTTATAAAAGACAATAAAAATTAGATTAATAAATAAATAAAAAATAGAGGGTCAAGCCCCTGTATCATTTTACACCCTTTATTACCCTAACGGAACATTCCATCAGACTGTGGAACTTAATGAAAGAAGCCAGTGAAGATACAGACAGTCTAAACACCCCAAACTAAAGCGCAAATAAGATGTAAGACGATACAAGAATACAGCTTCATTGTATTCACAGGTGTAAGTAATGACATTAACGATGACTCTGCTCTATTCTGAGACAGTGAGGCCGTATCAACCAGGAGCAGATCCATTTAATTCACCATTAATCTGATTATTTACACCTGTGCTTTTCCTACTGTCACATGTCAAAATGTTTTCCATAAAAAAAGGTCCTTCATGTGTCCCTGTGTGACCCCCAACCTGTGAGAAAACATTGTTTATGTTCGCTTCACCAAAGATCAGCTTTAACATATCATTTTGTCTTAAATCTTAGGGGAAATTATTTGAATATATCTAATATTTCTAAAGAAAATTAAAGCATTTGTGCTTCGAGGGATAAAGTAGGAGAACGGAGAAGTTGAAAAATCAGGAATTTGTTGAATGCATATTCCCATGAACTACAAAAAAAAAAAATTAAAATCCTCAAACCTGAATCAAAAGCAAAAATAATAAATAATAAATAGAATGTGATTTACTAATTCACTTTCCTAATATAAGTGTGACCAAATGAGCCCAGTCTTAAATAACACTGCAGAAAACCTAAATTATCATCAAAAGGCAATTCTTTATTAAATAAGTATGCTGGTCCCTCAGAATAAAGTGTTAATGTCTTCCTTTGTGGTGAAGATGTTTTTAATCAATATCCCACTAGACAACTCACTTCACTTATGACCCTGAGCCAGGACTATTATATTAGTACTTGGCTGGAGGATGAATCCCTGCTCTGGGTCTTCTTCTGTGGTTTCTTCCTTTTGTCCTGATGAAGGTTTTTTTTGTGTGTGTCTGTATATGTTGCACAGATTATAAAGTCTTTCAAAATGAACCTCTATGTAAAATTTAACCAAACTGACTCACTATACATTTGAAACCAGAGATCAACAGTTAAAAAATAAACAAGCAACCGTCTTTTTTTAAATGTCCAATCAAAGAATTTGCAGTTGTAACTGTCTCTGGACAGAGGGTGCTGTTAGACCAGATATGACAGCTCAAAAACAAGGCTCCTCTTCTAAATGGTCTCTATTTTAAACCCTCATTTAAAACAGAAAAGGAATAAGAGATATTGAATGAAATGCAGGTCAGTAAGCAAGTCAGCCATGAATCAATGACGAGCAGATCATTATGTTTCTTTAGTGACTCAATCATGGAGCTGACCCCTAATTTAACTTGTCGATTGAGCCATTGCAGCGCGTGTCTGCACATAATATTTGTGTGTGTGAAGAAGGGAGGATGGGGATTAACATTTTGAGATAGCAGCACACTCTTCTCATGTAATTAGCCTAAAAGCCTTTTCATCAGGCTTTAAATGCACATACACACTAATGGACACCTCCAGAGTCTGCTTATACCCACTAATATCCCACATTCACCACATTCACTGGAAAAGACATCTGTGTAATGGCACTATTACCTTAGCGTGTATTTTTGTGTTTGCATGAGTTATTTATATGCTAATGAATTTGAAAGGACATGTTGAGAGTGTGTCTGTGGGAGATGGAGGCAAGAGTCGCAGCAGCTGGAGAACAGGTGGTGAAGGAGAACCTTGGAGGCATAAGCATGTTGCCTCTCTGTTTAAAGTCACATCAACATGGCTGTAGCTCTATTCTGAACAATTTACCCCCCCCCCTCATCCACCTCGCCATTATTCCCACTTTACACTGATGGATTATTATTTTTCTGGCACTCCTCTGAATGCCTGTCTGACTTGAGGTACTTTGGCACTAAACACACCTTTTGTACTTGACTGAAATGCCAAATGCAGCTGGTGGCGTTGATTGACAGGCCAACATTCCAGTCAGGGCAACATGCTTCTCATCTTCTGTCTCTAATGGCAGACCTGCTCTCACTGCTGGATATCAGAAAGATCAGACCCAGTGGGTTGAGAAGCAGTCACTATAGAGGGTTTGCACTTTTTCTTTGTGTTGGAATTGGCTGCTTTTGCTGCTTTTTCTTTTTCTTTTCACGACACAAAAATGATGTACGTCTGTAATAATTTTTTTTGTCCGGCACATACCTCACAAGCTATACGTTCTAGGTTCACCAAACTTTACGCGTAAATCAACCATGATAAGTAGTTGTTGGCTTTTTGAAGAGGACTGTGAAGCCAAATCTAAAGAAATGGTGGCACGCTTTCAGGAACGGGGAGGAAATGCTCCCAGACGAATAAAAGACAGGGTGGTATTTGTCACAACATACAGCACAGAAGCAGAAACGTTCAACGGATCATAGATAGAAATTGGGGTACTATTCACAAGATAAACTGGTGCACAACCATCATCTACACTACCAGACTGACAACAAACATGGTTGGGTTCAAAACATAAGGGGTCCTACAAGTGTTACCAATTTAACCACTGTGCTAATGTAATACAGAAGAAGAAGACTCAGAAGAAATTCTCCAGCAGTCATTTTATTAAGTGTAAAACCACATTTGCAACGACTTAAGCAACGAGAAGCCTTTTGGAATCATAAATTACAGCCTAATGAACACAACAGGCCTAAACGAGGATGTAGATTTTGCTGCTTATTTGTAAGCACTTATTTATTATTTTTTTTGTAGTCCCATCTCTTGTGACAAATTATCCTTGTTTCCATTCTAAGTTGCTGTGACGTTTTATTTGGGCTGACAGAATGCCATCTGCTGGATGTTTATTTTGTGTCGACGCCCTCTTTAGGCCATGCCCTCATGTGCAGGTGGAAGATTCTCATTGGTTATCATGACCATAAAAGGTCCTTTGTTTCCATGAGATCTGTGTGACTCCCTGATGAAGGCTTGGTGCCGAAACGCATCATCAACATCATCTTCTCCATAGCATACAGTACATTCGAAACATTATCCACTCCTCCAGGCTCACCAAAGGAACAGAATGTGTGTCGTATACCGATGGAGTTGTTGTAAAATGTTTTGGTGGATGTCGGTGGGATATGTCATCTTCAGCTGACTCTTCTTATGATTACAATGGACCAGGTGTGGTTCATGGAGACTGAAAACAGAGCTTAAAGTAGAGTGAATATTGACATTGCATCTATGGTGGTCAGAAACACAGCTTGAGTTGAATACTTGCGTTACTTTGTATATGCTGGATGTTTAAATAGACATCTGTTCACAAGCAAGTTCTCCATTTCAGCTTAAAATGTGACAATCAATGTGTCTTCCTTATTGTAGGTTTAACTGCAGAGATGGGTCAAGAGACAAGAAATCAGACGAGCAGATAGATTTTAGACAAACACCCAAGTTACAGAAAAAAAAGAAGAGAAAACAAATGGTGTATATACATTTCCATGCTGTCAATAAACGTCCATCTAAGCTCAGAGATTGACTTCCTGGTTTATCTTCTAGCTTCTATATTATCCATATACAATATTCCTGTGCTGTGAGAAGTTATTAGCAATATTTGTGGAGCACTTAGCGATGCAGTGCACCAAGCAAACCACATATCCAACCTGAAAGCACTCAGAGTGCACGCCTCCGCCAACGCCACTGTCACTAAAACCTGAGCAATCAGAAAATGTTTTTTTTCATTTAAGAACCCCTTTTAGCAGTTTCCGTCACATTCACACCTCGGACAGAAGAAATGGGTGCACTGGTGAGTCTGTGCAATATGTGCGTTCCATTTTGTATCAACATGAGGAGATCATTGTTTTATCACTCCACCCAAAGCACACACTGTGGCGATGTCGTCATGATGGCATTGCTTTACTCGGATCTGCCTCATGCCAAATTAATTCAACCTAATTCCTTGAGCCTGGAAACACTTTGGAATCATTTGGATCCAGATATAACGCCTTACCTTTCAGAGATACATGACGTCTATTTGAATGAATCTGCTTATCTCAGCAGCATGTTGGTGGCAGTGCCATGTCTCTACTCTTCTATGTTATCATACTGTGTTGGCTTAGCTTAAGAAATAGGAGAATTTTCTCAAACCATTAAGGAACACTTAATCCTTCTGTTTATCATTAAAAAAAAATCAAAAGCACCAATTTTGCAGATACTTGACAGCTTTCAGACAAATGTAGTGGAGTAAAAAAGTAACTAGGATGTTTGTCTACAATGGAAATACTCGAGTGAAATACATGTTTCTAGAATTTGAATAAGCCTGTAATGAGAATCAGGTGATAATTTCACTACAAGTGGCCTCTTTCACATAGAGACAGTGTTTTCCAATACAATGCTATCATGAGAAAATCAATATCAGCCGCTTTAAATCCCAAAACAGTGGGCAAAACAAGACTGAAAATTTATTCTCATTTAATTACATATTTACCAGACACAGGAGGATAAAACTTTGAAAAGGTTTGATTTAGTGCTCATATTATTACTCCATTAATTGGTTCAGTTGATAGAAAATTAATCATTTTCAATCAGGCTGTTTATTAAGGGAAATACCAAACCTCCAGCTTCTCAAACAGGATTTGCTGCATTTCTTGATTTATTTCACTGTAAATGGAATTTATTTGGGTTTTGTACTGTTTTTCTGATAAATCAAACAATTCCAAATTCCTTTGGATCTATAATATTGTGATGGGTATTATCATAATCATTAGTGGCAGATACGGTTGGATTCATTTATGGTTGGGCAATGGTTAAAACCTGTCCCTCATTCATGCACTGATGGTGATATGTGTTTATATTATAACGAATGATCCAAACATTTAACTTAATCTTGAATAGCTTTCTAGGTGTCGCTCCATTGATTTGCTCATAGAAGAGCTGAGGCTCTGACTGGCTCCACACATTAATACATGTGAACATTGCATTTCAACACATCACCACCCACCAGCTTTTCCCCGTCTGCAGGCCAACGTTTTCCATTTTACACTTGAGGCATTTAGCTGGCAGTCTTATTCAGAGTGAATTAGCTGGGGTGTAACAGAAGAGTGAGCTCAAGATCCTGTGTGACTGAAATAAGCGAGAAAAAAAAAATCAGGCATGCAAGGTCAGAACCTTGTATTGTTACCATGCAATTTTCTTAGTGGCTTCACAGCAGTCATGTAAAGGACAGTGCTCAGAAAAGAGTCACAGAGCAATTATGGAGGTATATAAAAAGGAGGACAAAGAAAATGTGATTTGGTGGGGAGATGATGACGTCAATTGGTTCTTAGGAACTTAGTTTCAATGGAACTGGGAAATAACTGCAGATCTTATTGGCGAGAAAATATCTTCCACCATTAGGGAGTTAGTAAAAGAAAAGACTGGGCAAAATAAATTGTTTAACAGGCTGAAAGTAGAAAAAAGAGCTTAGGAAAGCAGAAAATCCCTTTTTTCCCCACAGTTGTGAGGGATAGGGGACAAAAACAGTGAAAGCAAGGACTTGAATGGAGCTAGATTTAAAGCCGCTGCACAGCCATGGTTCCCTCACACAGGTGTTTGTGCTAAATGTGACTGATTAGACATCTTTTCAAGACTTTGTAGACATGCAGACTATGGTTGTTTGAAAGCCCCATCACTTTTATGCTAGTTTAGTTGCACCTGTTTGAGCATGACAGCTTGATC
Organism: Chaunax sp. Z400; assembly: GCA_037577475.1. Classification (NCBI taxonomy): domain Eukaryota; kingdom Metazoa; phylum Chordata; class Actinopteri; order Lophiiformes; family Chaunacidae; genus Chaunax; species Chaunax sp. Z400. Next base: position 7,563,861 of record CM075191.1, on the reverse strand, counting down.
ACTCTTAAGAAATTATACTCCAAATAAAATAAGTCACTGCCATGTCTGAAGGTAAAAGTAATTATAGCTTTTCCAAACAGCCACACTCGAAGGTGGAGTGAAAAGCAGGTACTCCTCCTCATTAATGTCTCACTAGGAAATGTTTATTAGTCTCGGTGTGATCAAACACACACATGGAGAGAGCGGCACATACTTTTTGGACAGTCGCTCTCTTTTTCAAAGACACTCATGGTGTTGCACTCAAATGCAGAGACACAAAGTGACGGGAACAATACGTGTGAATAATCAGAGAGCTCCTCCTTCACATACCAACACCTGGCAGACCATTGTGCAGCGTCTGTTTAGAAGAATTTCAAAGAAAATTTAAAATGAAGCCTCCACACTCCACAATGGGAAAGGGGGCTTTGGATACTTGGAGCCAGGTGTAACCAGGTGTATCCAATGCCAGTAATGATGCCTGGATTTCATTTATGGTCAATGTCATAGCACTGTGAAAACATTTGTCATGAGTTTTGGCATGTCATGAGAGGAAAAGCATAGATGTACTTGATAAAATGCATTCCAATCAAGTAAGGGGCTTGCTTCTGTGGATACAGGTCAACTGGCTTTACTGGGACACATGATGGAACTGGGTCATTGTTAGCCAAATTTGTTTCAGTTGCACTGAACTTTCCCTTCTTTTGGAAGTCAGAATGTTTGCTGTGAAAATGGTCTATAATAGGCTACATGCTTCCTGAGAGAGACTTGTAAGCCCTTGGCTGATTTTATTATTATCCCAGGTAAAAAGAGGAATTAAAAAAAAGGGCTTCCCACGCCTAAAGATAGCTGGACTACTTGTTTTGAAGATTTATAATATATTCAGGTGCAGACAAACGTTACGATAATCATCACTCATCAGCACAGAGGAGCAGGTATGGCATTCAAAGGGCGCGGTCAGGTTGGGAGTCAGGAAGAAAGAGGAGCTAAAGCCAGTATGGCACATGCACATGGCCGCACCTACCATTGAGGTCACCTACCATTTATTGTACACAATAAAAGTTGTGAAATACTTGCCTTGCGCATCGGATCGCCTGTGTCATTGTTTGTGTGTGTGTTTGTGTGTCTGTGTGTTGGTGCGGGGAGTGAATTATCTTGCCTTTACTACAACTCTTTGTTCAACACAGTGGTTCTTTGATTATGTCAACAAACCGGACATGTATCTGAAGTTTATTCTAAACTAGACTAAAATGAAAAGAAAATTGCAGCAGTCAGAGCTAAAGTTTGATAAAGGATGTGATACAGGACATACAGGACACGGAGAAAAAAAAAGAAATACCAGTTGAATTGATGACAGAAATTTAAAAACTATGGTACTATCCTGTGTTGTTTGGCATGTCAGTCGTTTCAAATTAGGATCTGAGCTTAAATTGCACCAGATACTTTTGCACTCTTGCATAAGAAAATAAAAAAACAGTGAAACAAAACCTAACAGGGGCGGCTGTGGCTCAGGGGGTAGAGCGTTCCTTCAGGGAATGAGTGTATTCATCACTGATATTTCCTCCGCCTGTCCTTTCCCTGCTGTGAGGAGGAGTCTCTGGAGTTTTGGTCAGACTTCAATCCAAGAAAAGGCCAAATCATCCAGAAGAAATGAGAACACTTGTGTGGGTGTGCATGGTCTTTTCATATTGAACCGTTCTAAAAGGTATGCTATTTATTGTAAGATTGCAGGCGACGGTAGAATTAATTATAAATTTGTGGAATGAATACCTATTAGAATAAACTGTGACTTATTTATATTTGATTGTGCCATTGTTGTTTCTACATCATCCACATTCCAACCTTACAAGATGAAATTAAAAGAATAGTTAGAATGAATGAAAATTAAAATGAATTTTTTTATTTCATGAATAGCTGTATGTCTCTGTGCTGCTTCAAGGTTTTAATATTTAAATGGTAACTGATTGTATTGTGTATTATAATTGTGTTATTGTTATTGTTACTGATTAGACCTTGGCTTCTTTGACATCGCTGTAAATGTTGTGTTTCTACATTTTGTTAGAAATGTTAAAAATACAGCTTTATCTTTAGTATACAAGATGTGCCATAAATCGCTCACTCAGCACTCTTCATTTAATAGACACTCATTCATTTTTACAATAGGGGGCAGTAAATTAACATTTGATGGATAATCCTCATGTTAGCGCTCATAGATGTAGAGTTAATAACTGTGATTTCTGCAGCAGCAAATGTGTCACATTGCATTGTGGTATTATTAGCAGAAAATCAGTATTAATGTTCACCGACTCACATGTATATAATATAATTATGTTTATCAATCTTTGCTCAGCTTTGGTGTCTTTATTTTTAGCTGTATGTCTGTTTCTAAATCTATATGTGCAACATGTAGACCAACGGAAAACTGTAGTCATACTCACTTTCTGTTCCATTGCAGGAATTGTTTTGGGATGATGGAGCAATAATTCCATCTCTGTTTTCAGATACTTAAATAAAAGGGCGTAAAGTAAATAGAGTGCACGATATAGAAAGTGATTTTGGATATTAGGTGATAACCCATAGCATCAACTAACTTCAACCTGATCAGCAGAGAATATATGTATTCCTAATTTAAATATTTTCCCTTGTTTATATTCCTCTACTGTTCATATTTTTAAATTTATTTTTCCTCCTTTTTAGATTGCTTGATTACTTCTATTTTTGCTGTAACAATGCAAATTTCGTTGTAGTAATAATTAATAATAATTATCTCATCTCATCATATCATATCATATCATATCATATCATATTATCATATCTCATCAAAGCATTTCCAGGAATCAGACTGGAGTTTGAATGACTTTTTCAGAGTTGCAATAAAATTACCGTACATGCAATTATGATTTTATTTCTTACATTTACATTCACATCTCTATATGTGTTTAAATATTGAAACAATACACCTTATAACAATACACCTTATTACACCTTATAACTCTTATAACCTTATAACTCTTCTGTAATATTGTTTTACAGTTTGAAATTTATGAATTTATATAGACTCCAGTGTCAAAGTTTTTGTGATTTGGGTTCCTGGCAGCCTTCCACTCTGTTTAACTGATAAATCATAAGCCAGACTTAGCGTATAGCAGATGGTGGGCTGATATTTGGGTGAAGACAGTTTGAAACATGCTAAGCAAAGACACAAACATAGAGGTCAAAATGAGTCAAATATTAATCAAAATCAACCAGAAGTCCAGACTACAAAACTGCTAACTTTGTCACATAAAACAAATGAACTTGTGATTCACATTTCAATCTTTCATAGTGTGCTTTTTAAATGATTTGCTCAAATTTGTGGGAATTTAACAGTTTCACTTTTTTTTAAAGAATGTGACAATGTCATTTATAGCCATTTATTTCAACTAATTATACATCTTCTCAGGTGGCCATGTAAAAAACATGCTTAAACACACAGCAGGCCATGCAGTTAAGTCACGTTTGTTCAATAGTGGTGCAAATAACCCAAGATTGAAGGTTTGACTCCTTCACGGCCAGCTTCCTGCACACTCCGTGCCTTTGCTACCAGGAAATGAAATTTATGTTGACATAACTTGTCCACATATTTCACTGTACAAGGTCTTCAAACCTTTTGTCCCATCAAAATGATATTGACTTTTGAAATAGACCTTTTTCACACAAGATATTTTGACATGTCATAACAGAAAAAGCACAGGTGTTATTAAAACCATAATCAATGGCTGTTCAAGTGTAACAACAGTGTGGCAGCATGAAAAATTCCAGCACCCTAAAGCTTATTGATATGTATTCATCATTAATTTGATCATTTATATGTTTGTCTGATGATGAGAAAAGGGCAATTAAAGCACTGCTTTATGAGATATATATGAAAAGGTTTTGTGCTTTAGTCTGCAGTGTGCCAAACCAAATGTTGTTTGGTAGTTCATTTAGAGGACGTTTCTGCACCCTTAGACAAAGAGCGCAACAGAGGAAACAAGGTAACACTTTCCTTTTGCAGTTTCCAAGTTACCTCCATTAACAAGAGTTGATTGGAATTTGAGATTGATCCGGGTACAGATTTGGATTCTGGCTTTTGTTCATCCATCCATCCATTTCCTTCCACTTATCCTGGTCCGGGTCGTGGGAGCAGCAGTCTCAGCAGAGAAGCCCAAACCTCCTCCCAGCCACCTCCTCCAGCTCCTCTGGGGGTATGCCAAGGTGCTCCCAAGCCAGCCGAGAGATCTATTCCCTCCAGCTGCATGAATCACCACCTTTTTTGTGATTAAATTTTTATTAACATTTAAATAGAACAAATGCAGACATACTATTAGAAATCCAGTGGGTAGCAAAGGCAGCCAAAACCAAACACTGTGTATTTAAAACACATAAGATATAATAATAATAATAATAATAATAATAATAATATAATATATAACATAAAATAACAGGCGTAAAACTGATCAATCAGCTGCAGCATTAATATGACAGACTGGCCACTTTGAGACATTATCATGGTACATATATACATGCCCACGCATAAATTCAAACATGCATACATGTGAGCTCATCAATGCACCTACACACAGCATTCCCCAGCCTTCCCTGAAGCACATAATTCACAAATAATCACACACACTAGCATAAAGCACATACAGTACATTAATCTGTACAAGCTTACAAAGAACAAAAGGTGACAGCCAATAATGTAAAAGGCACTGACATACGCAGCTTGATTCGAACCTTTAGGTTGAGACAGTGTTGTGACAATGAAATGAAAGATGTCTGCAATAAAAACAGAGGAAAAAGGCATCTTATAAAACCCAAACAGGGAACAATGAATTAGAAAAGAAAAAACAGTACCAGAGGAATGCAAGTAGATAAATAGTAGATTAAAAAAAAAGAGAAAAAAGGGGGGTCTCTTAAGTCAAGAGGGCTTTAAGATTCTCTACTGTTTGGGCCAAGAGTCTTATACATCCCTCCTTTGCCCCATGAATATGTGCTGTGGACAATTCAAGATAGACAACATCTATAAAAGGGTTAGGGGGGTGGGGTGTTAGTGTATGTGGAGGTTTCCACCTGGTTGCGACCATCTTTTTCTCAACCGTGACACCAAAAACACACACTTATGAACTGTTTGTAATTTAGGTTGAGAGAGACCATTCAAAATCAGTACAAATGAGGACAGGGGGACAGGAATGTGCAATAAAGTGGACAAAATTTCCTTCACTATCATCCAGAAATGATTTACCTCAGGGCATCCCCAAATCATGTGGTAAAAGGTACCAACTGCACCTGCGTGGCATAGTGTACAATTTGGGTCAGCTTTAAGTTTCCTACTGTAAAGTTTACCTGGAGTCATATAAGTCCTGTGAATGAAATTTAAATGGATTTGTTGATGGTCAGGGTTTCTGGTTGACTGTTTTACCAGTTTCCCAGACATCCTCCCAATCAAAAACCTGTGATAAGGTCAAGGACATCTGCACGCCGGGACGAGTCCACTGACAATGGGAGAATATAGCCATATAATTTGGAGACTGAACTCTGAGCAGTGCATGCTCTTTAAGTGGAGCCTGTCAGGGGACCCCCTAAGTCTTCATGGCTGTTCTCAGCTGGGGGTAAAAGTAAAAAGTAGAACGTTGTAAATTAACTCAGCTAGAGAAGTCTTCAAAAGAGTATAGGCCCCATGTCTCCAATATTTTACCAACAGAATGTATCCCTTTGTCATACCACTGTCGACACTGACCAAACTTAATGGGAAGCTTGCAAATTAACAGCCCATCATTATTGAAAATAGGAGAGTATGAGTTCCAGTTGGATGAGATTCACACACCTGTTCTATTCCCCTCCAAACTGCTATTAGGTGAGATACAATGGGACCAAAGCGGAGTTTACATTTACTTAAAGGGGCATTAGAAAACAATACTTCATCCAGCTTCAACAGAGGAACCAGATTCTCTTCCGGTGCACGCCAAGCAATCTCAGTTTTGCTGTCATACCAGCTGTCCAGCGGACACACTTTGAAAGCCCAATGGAACAACCTGTGTAGGAATAGAGCATGAAGGGGAAAGAGAGAGAGAGAGAGAGAGAGAGAGAGAGAGAGAGAGAGAGAGAGAGAGAGAGAGCGAGAGAGATGGAATATATATATATGTATAAATATATATACAGTATAATTATTATTATTATTTTTTCCCTCTGGTCCTGCAACAATTCAAACAACTCTGAACTATAAAAATACAAACACAAATTAAAGAGAAGATAGGGTATTATTAATTATTGACTCTGAATTAAATTTTAATTCTCACATCAAGTCTGTTACAAAATCTGCCTTTTTCCATCTTAGAAACATAACCAGAATAAGAAGTTACATGTCACAACAAGATCTAGAGAAATTAATTCACGCTTTCATTTCCAGTAAGTTAGATTATTGTAATGGTCTCTTCTCAGGCCTCCCCAAACAGACACTGAGACAGTTACAGCTCATTCAGAATGCTGCTGCTAGAGTCCTAACAAGGACCAAAAAATATGAGCATGTCACACCAATTCTGAGAACACTGCATTGGCTACCAATATCACAAAGAATAGACTTCAAAATAATGTTACTGGTTTACAAAGCGCTTAATGGTTCAGGGCCTAAATACAACTCTGAGTTGCTTCCATGCTAAGAACCCTCTAGACCTCTAAGATCACCAGGGACCAGTCTGCTAAGTGTTCCTAGAATCAAGACAAAACAGGGTGAAGCTGCTTTTACTTATTATGCCACAGATAGCTGGAATAAACTTCCTGAAGATCTAAGATGTGCCTCAACTCTTGCTACTTTCAAAAATAGGTTAAAGACTTTGTTGTTCACCTCGGCCTTTAACTGCTCCTAACTACATCCTGATTTTTAAATGCACTGTGAATTTGATTGTAATTTTAATGTATTGCACTATCTATGCTTTTTATACTGTTAATTCTTTAAAACATTTTTTTATGCTTTGTTCTTTTATCTGTTTTAATTTTTAATTTTTACGTAAAGCACTTTGAATTACCTCGGTGTACGAAATGTGCTATATAAATAAATTTGCTTTGCTTTGCTTTGCTACACCTATGTCTAAAGCTCCTATAGTGAAAAACCAGAAGCTAGATTCTACTAACAATTGAAACCACAAGTACTCCTGCTACCTAAAAACAGAGAAATAAATAAATAAAAGGAAATCCTGGTGACACGAAGAAAATCACTCAAACACAAAGACAATGCTGGAGGTGATGACGCGCATTACTGACTGTTGTTGTTGTTCTCTGTCTCACCATCCACATGTAAACTTGTAAACACACCAAGACTTGTAAACACAAAGGCAACAACCACTAATTGCACAAAAATGATTTTTCTGTATGGCCAAAGGGTGAATAAAGATGTGTGAACCATAATTTGCCTTTGATATTTAATATGACATAAAAAAAGCGTTGCTACTGTGCCGAGTGTGTATATATATATATATATATATATATATATATATATATATATATATATATATATATATATATATATATATATATGGAGGGCACAATATGTATTGGGTCACTGTACATAATGGAGAGAGGTTGAACCGTGACGCTGCACCAATATCTATCTGAGATCATGCAGATTCTGAGTCATTAAAATGGATTTAATGTGTAAAAGGTAAGAAGTCATATCTAGACAAACAATACAGAAGACCCAGATCTGCCATAAAGGGTATGATGAACACATGATTCTAAATGTTTGAGTGTTAGTAAGACATCCACACATTTTGTGTTGTCCTCTTGAACACCTGACATCTCAAGGATGGGCTGAATCATCACCCCAAGTCTGGATGGACAATTCCACTTAACATGTTTCTGATAACCTTCAGGAGACACTGGGAGGAGAACACGGATCACAGAGATGTGAATGGGGGGAGAAAAATACTGTAGGTGGAAAGACACGCGAGGGAGAGACAAGTGACCTTTTCACCTCAAAGAGAACGAGATGGAACAGCTGCTGCCTCCGACACACGATCACACAAACAAGTGTTTCCTTCAGTCTTTCAATCAGGTAATACCCAGTCGAGATCATGTTGAGCTCAAAGTAAAGAGATGGGGATTTTTGCATAATGGATGTATTTGTGACAGTGTGGGTGAGCCGATGTGTTTGAGGAGATGTCTCACTGCGCTTTTCTCCCCCATAATCACTGCAGTATCATTAAAACACTGCTCGCAAACTCTGCACACTTCCTCTGTCTGTGTGGGTGTGTTTCTCTATGTGTCTGTTGATTCTGTGCCTCAGCTATCTGAAATGGCGTCTTTGTTGTCTTACCCTTAATTACTTTGTGTGTGTGTGTGTGTGTGTGTGTGTGTGTGTGTGTGTGTGTGTGTGTGTGTGTGTGTGTGTGTGTGTGTGTGTGAGAGAGAGTTGAGGAAAAGTGCCATTTTGGAAAACCAATTACCACAGGTAAATAACATAACCCTTCGCTCTCAGATTTAGTCAGATAATGAATTTATGAAGAGGAAAAACCTCCTCTAACACACACACACACACACACACACACACACACACACACACACACACACACACACACACACACACACACATACTGGTTTTGGTATACTTCTGAGATCGCTGTATTGACTTACATTCATTCATTACTCTTACCACAAGCATATATTTGCCCTTGTGAAATGAGCCTCACGCCTTTTGTCAATATCTCTAAGAACTGCAGTTTTCTCCATGTCAGCAAAGGTTATTTACCATTAAGGTTCCTCAAAAGACCTCACAAGTTGAGATAAACCTGAATGCATTCACACATTTCCCTCTGGAAGTGTAATTATGAGTTTGGTCGGGAAAAGGTTGATATCTAATAATAGCGAGATTTCTGGGCGAAATATGGAGGAGAAAATTAAAGTGTTGCAGTGTACAAATCCTAATTAAAATAATGCAGTGTTTATGGTGAGCTGGACACACAGAGGGAGGTGGAGGAGGAGGAGGAGGAGGGGAGTGAGAGCAGAGGATGACAAAGTGCTGGCATTAGACCAGGGAGGGAGAGGGGAGGAACATAGTGGGTGAGGAGGGATGGTTATCATATTTTCACAGGAATTTCCACATTTAAAATCTTCATTAGTCGCTCCCTCACTTTATATTTGTTCCCAGCTCCTCCTTTACGCCACACAGCCTCCAGTCCTCAGCTGTGTGGAGCGATATACTCCACCTCAGTGTGTGTGTGTGTGTGTGTGTGAGTGTGTGTGTGTGTATGTGTGTGTGTGTGTGTGTGTGTGTGTGTGTGTGTGTGTGACAGACACAGCGAGCAAAGCACGTCCAAGTACGTATGCATGCTGACTTCTGATTATCCTTTGAGTTTATACATCACAACTCTGCCTCATTCGTCCAGTTCTATCAGTCGCTACACAGGACGCTCCTTCCTCTTTCCTGCCATCTTATTTTCTTTCTTTCCATCATGTCTCCACTCCTCTCCCTCACATGAGAAGTGCAAACAAAGGTTTTGCATCAAAGAACAAGAGACCCGTTGATTTGATCGTCTTTTCTTCTGTGTAAATAGGCCTGCCGGTCTTTAGTCATTTATTACACATTGGCAGAGGTATCTTAATCGGACTAATCCTGGATTACTACTGTAACCAGACGCTTGATGTGGGTGTGTGTTTGTGTGAGTTTGTCTGATGTTTGAGTGAATGTGTGTATGTGGATATTTAAGATGTGCCTATGTAAGTCTCTGCTTTATTCTTTAGTTGGTTCCCTATTAGCTTCAAAATGGTCCGCATCTCAAAATAAGGTTAAACGTAGAGATACATTTGAAATTAAACAGTTTTTGAAAACATCTTATTTAGAAATCGTGGTTCATTTTTTATCGGAAGTTCATAGTTTTACAGTTTTTGCAATATAGGAAACAATCTAGGTGGTAGGCGGTGCTTCCTCTGCACAAAATTGATCTATATAGCTAAAATAGAAAACAAAAAACTTAGGCAAGAAAAAAGAATCTTGGTTCATCTTAGATCAGCAGAGTTAGGAGAGACTCCCCACTCCTGATCCAAGGCGGGCTAGACGTAGGGGGCAGCTTCCTCTTTTGATTCGATTCATAACTACATTTCCTGACAGGTATTTAACTATAATGCAAGGAATCTGTCATCTGCAATTCGCCTACCTGAAGAGCCGTTCATCTCATCTCCTTCAAACTTGGCTTGTGAGTTGCTGTTGGCCAAAGGAAGTGCAGTGTTGAATTTGGTCTAATTTGGACATGCAATACGCTCAGTATTAATACATTCAGGAAAAAAAAGACAAACAGAGCTCTGTGCGGAAGCGGGGGCTGGGATGTATCAACATAAACAACGTCATCAATCACGACTACAGCACCTAGCCAAGATGGCCGCGCCCAATCCAAAACTGTACATCCATGGAGAACAAGCTGCAGCTAAAAATCCTCACCCTCTATCAATCCTCCCCCCACTCCCTCCCTCCCACCGCAACCTCCACCTGTGGTTTGGCACGGAGCAGGCCTGCGACCTCTGCAGGACCATCAATGCCTCCCTCCAACATGTTCGGGCAGGTTGTAAGACTGCACTAACTCAGGGACGGTTCAGGTGGCGACCCGACCAAGTGCTGAGGAAGCTGGCAGAGCTGGTGGAGAGAAGGAGGCTAGAGGCAGGTCAGAAGAGTGCAACGGGGAACCAACAAAGGATCCACTTCCTCAGGGAAGGAGAAACTGCAGACACCATCAGCAGGAGACCAGCACCCAAGCTTCTGCCACCAGGGGTGGAGTGGATGATGGAAAAGTGGACCTGGGCAGACAGCTTCATTTCCCAGGAGAAATATGTAGCACTACACTGAGGCCAGACATGGTGCTGTGGGCTGCAGTCGAAAAATCTGTGCTGCTGGTGGAGCTCACAGTGCCGTGGTAAGAGGGGGTGGAGGCAGCCCACGATAGAAAGAGGGCAAAGTATGCAGACTTGGTGGCAGAGTGTAGGGAAGGTGGATGGAACGCTAAACTCTATCCAGTCGAAGTCGGCGCTAGAGGTTTTGTAAGAGGTTCAAAAACACGCCTACTTAAAGACCTAGGGCTACAGGGAAAAAGCGTTGAGCAAAGGAACCAGGGAGGTAGCCGAAGAGGCGGAGAAGGCAAGCTATTAGCTCTGGCTAAGGAGACGGGACAAGACATGGGGAGCTGGCAACCCTTGAAGCAGGTTGGCTGCAGGGGGTGACAGGAAGACGTCCCTGCTCACTGCCCCACCACCAGGAGATGATCCGGGCTAAGGGGCGAAACATCGGTGAATGGTGTCCCCGGCTCATTGACTTCAGGTTACTGGGTGCTGGATATAACATTACTAACATTAGAGCAAGAAAGCTGCAACCAGGCCCATCCCCAACAGGCTTGTTTTGACCAGACTCTGCACTAATTATACCAATGGAATAAACCAGCACATATTAGTTTCTCATAAAGAGATGTGGTCTGTTATTCCAAATGATGTTTTGCATAAGCAATAAAATGTATGCAAATTTTAATTTAGTCTCCAAATACTTTGTTGTGAAAGTGGACTTGGGGCTAGTCTGTGTGGATATGCATCTGTGTCTTTTATACTTTATGTAAATGTCCCAGTGTATTTGTCTGGATGCAGTGGGACAGCATTGGCTTTCATTAACAGCCCTGACATTTTCTAGAGACCTGAACAAATCAGTTTTCTCTTCTCTCTTGCAAACTTCTCATCTCTGAAAGCCTAATATTCCACTTTAATAACACTTGAAAGATTCATCTTTGTGTTCTTTGTTGAGGCATTCAGTGTGTGTGTGTGTGTGTGTGTGTGTGTGTGTGTGTGTGTGTGTGTGTGTGTGTGTGTATTTGTGCCATATAAAAACACATGTATGACCTCTTTCCCTTGTCTGCTCCACAAAGGCTTCAGCTTTCCTGCATGACTGAACACACACAATGTGGTTGTCCGAGTAAACCACAACAACAAAAACACACCCGTCTCTGACCCACATGCCTGTTATTAGTGTCAGACGCCAACCAGACTATACACGCAGACACACACATTTACATCCATGCTTAAACACCTAAGACTCAGAGACTCCATCTGTTTGAGAACCGAGAGACGAAGGTAGAATTACATTTTTTAAGTGAGCATCCAGGATGCGTTCTGTACAATGTAATTGAATATATTCTATAAACTATGATTTACAAAGTCTGCTGGTGTGTGACAGGAGGAGTAACCTTTGTGAATAGATCGATACAGCTGGTGTTGGGTTGTATCCACACACAGCAGAGTTTAATATGTTTTTATACTGATTGTTCCATATTGTTGGATTTCATAAAAATCTATTCTGTTTAACACCCATCAGTTTGACCTCTTCCCACGCATATTGCCACATTTCCTTTGTGATGTACATGAATGGAAAATAAACATTGCATTCACGTCTAATAACCGCCTCCACATATTTTGATTGTCAAATTTGATCTTTACTCAGTGCATTTGGATGTATTTGCACAGGTATTTTTCTGTAAGCGCTAAGACCGTATTTCAAGTCCCAGGGTGCAGGCTAATGACAGGTTTTAAAGGGTGAAATATTTAAATGTGGGAAAAGAATGGAACATTCTCAGTCATTAGCAGGAGAGTCACACAAACAAACACCTGCTGCTGGTATGAATAGGTTGGTGAAGAGTGTTGTGAAAAACTGAAAGTTATAAAATCATGCCTTTGTTTCTAAAACGCACAGCGTTCTAGTTTAGTAAAAGTTACTTTACTGCCCAAACACCTGCTTTTGTTATCCACCTGTGGGCCTTAGATTTTATCATCTGAACACCCCAAAACCTGGATATCTTTTTGTGTCTATGTATGTCAGACAATTGACAATCAGCAACAGAGACTTTGCAAGTCTTTTTTCTGCATTAATTCAACATGTTCAGATTTTGATGACATTTTGTGTTGATCAAGGAAGACTTAATTTAATTTTGAGGCGGATCCAGGAATGATCCAGATCCTGGATCATTTTTTCACTATCTTGAACATGACAAGGACATTTTTTTTTTTTTTTTTTACATTTCGCCAATATCATGAGAATTAATAATAAGCCAGTCAAAATAATAATAACCAGGCAGGGACAAGTCATGATGTTCCACCACTATAATCCTGATCAGGGAGATTAAAATATATATATTGGAGGGGGTCAATATTTATTGGGTCACAGTGCTGTTATAGAGGGGTGGAGACATGATGCTGCCACCAATGCGTAGCTGAGATAATACAGATTTATTCAAATGGATTTCATGTATCTGTTAAAGGTAAGAGGTTAGGCTGTATCTAGACAAAAAATAAATTCAGATCCAGCATTATGGAAAATCATTTTTTTGTTGATAACTCACAAACTACTGATGATAATTATTCCAAACACTAGGAGTAGGTTTCCAGGGTCAGTGAATTAGGTGGATGTCACCATAGTACTGTATGTGCTATGCCCAGGGTGCAATGATACAACAATGTTTGGTCTCCTTACATTGATACTAAATGAAATGCATGTATTGTGCACACTTACGAGTGCATCCATTTCTTCTTTCAGAGGCACAGATGCTGACAGAGAATACCATGAGGTTTAAGTGACTGAACTATTTTCTTCTTGTTCAGGTTTTAATGAGGTATGCCTCATTATATCTCATTATCATTATATCTCTGAGTGCTTTCTTGTTTTATTGTATGCGTTTAAACGAGGGCAACTTTAATTTAATTCCTAAACAGCCGCACTGTGGGGCCAAAAATGGCAATGAAGGTATAATGGCAAGTGGAGAAGGGTCATAACGTCAGCAAGCTGACTCAGCAGTCTTTTTTTAGGCATAAATAGCAAACCTGGTAAGACTGGAGCAGCAATTAATCATTATGTGTTGCTTATGAAAGCTGCTTGTAATTTGTAAGAAAGAAATGTTATGTCTTCCTTAAAAAGTTACTTATTCTCACTTTTTAAAAGAAGAGCAGTTGAGAGAAAGCTTGTTGGACAAACAGATATTTCCCAGTCACAAGAGAGGAGAGCAGAGGAAAGCATTCAAATGGGACTGAAGGCAGTGGTTAGTCAGCACCTACGCAAAACGTGTAGTTAAAACCAGAAAGATGACTCAAGTGAACAAGAGTCTTTATGTGATAAAGATTTTGGCATCGACCCTGTCAATTAGAGAGTTTCATGATGAAACAGCCTTGAGACTGGTGGTGACTGCTACTTACCGTACATCCTACGGAGGGCTGACATTTATGTTACCAGAGTTCAAGTTGAGTTATCAAACACATTTTTACATCTTACAGGAGGAGTAAAGAGGGCCAGTGGCAGATCTATGATTTTTCTATATAAGGGGCCATGAAGGGGCTTCATTTTACACAGAGGAGCCACGTGTATGTCCAACATCCATGCTCATGTTCTTATTTTGTAAGATGTATACACATTTCACCCGTTATTCCCTGTTTGCCATTGGCTCCACAGCTTTGAGCTGAATATATTTTGTAAGTTGTGTTTTCTTCAAGCAACTGTGTGTGAAAAAGCTGAAGAAATAAAAATGATTAAGTTTCATACTTTTGAACATAATACATAAGACTATTTTTCCAACTAATGTTTCTTCACACAAGACATAAACACAGCATCATTCCAGTTACAGACTTGTATGAATGTCTGCAAAAAAAAAAAAAAAAAAAAAAAAAAATCAGGGGCCAATCAGATTTCAGCTGGGGCTGTGTCCCTTTGGCCCCGCCCCTGGATCCACCTATGAAGAGGGAGGTTTCACTTAGTGTGTGTATATATATAAAACCTGGCTTTTGTTGTGAGTGGGAAAGGGAACATTTGGCGTTCATCATGAGATGACAGTACCAGCTCCAATCTGTTGCAATGATGTAATGATGATGTAATAATCAAGGCAATAATGGCCATTTTTTGCCCCTTTTCCAGTGTGATGTGGTGCATAAATGATTCTCCATCCGTCTACGTTCAAGCACCGTTAAATCCGCCTTAAGTTTGAAAGAGAGGCTAAATAAAAGATATAAAAATGGTAGCAACATTCTTCCCCTGCTCCTCACTTTGTTCTGATTCTAGGGTGAATCAAGAAGGAAGATTGGATGATACTAAGGTGCGATTGAGAAGGTCCATGTCTGCTTTTGAGTTCAATCTGCATTAATTCAGTTGGCTTCAGATAGCAGCTCTGTCTGTCAGTACATCCACTCACCATGCTTGTGTTTTCCTCTGCTTGTGTTTTAATTAGTTAATTAGTGCTGGAACAACATGACGACTGTTGTCAGGCAGCTTCAGGCTTTATTTGTAAACACCACCCCGAGGGCTCAAACACACACACACACACACACACACACACACACACACACACACACACACACACACACACACACACACACACACACACACACACACACACACACGCACACATTCAAATGCACAATCACACACATGAGCATCAAATTAACATTTAGAAAAATATCAACAAAACCAGGACAAGAGAGCATGGTACTGAGCCAAAGTCTTCAAAGAAAACTTCTGACAGAATTCCTGATGAGTCAGAATAAAACAGCTAGAAAATGAGAGGGTGAAAACAGACAAACAAGAAAACATAATCCTCTCTCTCCCTCTGTGTGTGTGTGTGTGTCTCCGCCCTGGTTCACATGTTCTCAACTATGTTAGCGGTAAAGAGCACAGAGGTTATTTCCTCAGTTTTTTCCTGATCAACCACTTATTATCGAAGCTACATGTTTGTGCATGTGTGTGTGAAAGGTGTTATCTCTCTGGAACAAACAGCTCTGCTTTTTCACTTAAGGCAAACAACACGTTCTCAGAGTAACCAGAGAAATCCTGGTGATGTGTTTCAGGGAAACAACCCTGCAATAAATATTACTTCAATGGAATAGTTTGGAAAATAATTTTAGACATTTTCTTGCAGAGATTTAGGCCCAGTTTACACAACAACGGTCTTGCTGAAAACGGGAAAAAAAATTTCCTTTTTCATTTTCAGAAAGGCCCCCCCCAAAATGCCGTTGTCATGGAAACGAACGGCCAAAACGAAACAAAAGCTTACCATTTTAGGGTAAAACCATTGTTGCAGCCCCTTAGATGAGAAGATTGTTCCCACTCTCATATTTGAAGGTACAGTATAGCCAGGTAGACAGTTAGCCTAGTTAGCAGAAAGGTCTAGGGGCAGGTTTTCATGTCAATAAGTCACATTATGAGGGACAAACTATTATGGGACTATTGCTTTTAGGTGCAATAACATAAACTGAGCTGCCTTGGCGGAGGTTTGTGTTCTCTGAGTGCTGTCTAGTTACAGATTTTCTTCATCTACAGGCTGATTATATTGTTTTTGAGCAAGCCACGTTCAAACGTCGTGCCTGGGGCCCATGTAATACTTAAACTCATTACTAAGAGAGGCTGGAAGGAGACACACATTTGTTTTCATTCTTTAAATCAATCATTAACTAGCACTTCTAAAATACTATAGCTGCTGAGGGTATACTGAATGCAAACACATGCTGCTTTTGCTCTTTAATTTCTGTAACAGTGAACCTATCGATCCTGTTTTACAGCGGTTGGTTTCCAGTATTAATAAATGTGGAACCTATGCTTATATATTTAGTTGTATAAATGGCAAATAAGTAAAAAGTTCAGAGCTGCAACACAGGCTGCAGTGTAATCCTTATGGGGAACTTCATCAAAGTACTTGTTTTTTTCACTGATGGCCTCACTCTTTGTCAAAAGTGTCTGACAGCATTATGAAAAGGATCCCTACAGAGACCTTTTTGTTCAATCCATTGAAAAAAGTGATAATATTTCCTCAGGCAGTGCAGTTAGTGACAGCGTGGTTCCCGTGTTTCCTCCGGCAGCTTAACGGAGCAGCAGCGGCTAACAATGAAGGGCCGGTGCTTTGGGTTGATTCTCCCGACACATTCTCAACCCAGCTTGTCACATCCTGAAGGTTTGTGTCTTGTGCATCAGGATGAGAAACACAAAGTACCTTTAAGCATCAAGCAAAGCGTGTTCATCATGAAATAGCACCTTTGTTACATTTAGGAATAAAAATTAAATGCTTAGTTTTAGGGAAAGATGCACATGAAACAGCCTCTCCATTATGGTGGTGGTATAATGGGCTGTTTTATTTTGAAAGCGTTTCTAATGTTTTTTTTTGTTGCTGTGCAGTCTTTACAGTACAGTGAACTGCACTATAATTGAACACACCAACAACAATTTTCATCATAGAATTTCATCAAGGCATCTGTCTCGATGTATGTGTGGTGTAATTTGCCAATTTCAAAGAAGAGATTGATACTTGTGATTGTGTTCAAAGACCATTCATATTTGACAGGTGATAAAGATGATGAAGAGCATTATAGATTGATTTGTCCAACTATCGGTGAAGTCAGAAACATTCATAGATGCTGTGTTTTTCATGGTTCATTGCTCTTGTGTTTGGATGGGAGGTAATCCACAGACAGCCTAAAAAAAAATCACAAAAACATCAAATTAACACAAGCTTGTTCTCATGTTCACATCCCACACTGAAACACACACTGTACCAAACACAGACGGTGACCTTTTCTCCAACAAGCTGGTATTTCTCTGATGAAAACATCGATTGTGTTGCCCTCTCCCTCGTGTCACAGTAAAGACCACCTTCTCAGACAACTTCAGGCCTCTGCTCCTCTTGTTAAAATGACATTTAAATTTCTCTTCAGTAGACCTTCATTATCCCAATCAAATCAGTGAAACGGTCAATTGTTGCATTTGATTGCTGTATTGACACACACATTATGGCCAAGGTTTGTTATGCCTATATGCTTTGTAAGGAACCACAGGATCTGCTGGGCGCACACAAAAAAGCACCTGGGTTTGTTTGTTGTTGTTTTGATACGTAGGCATGGGAAAATAAATCACGTATTTTAAAATTCTATGCACTGTTCCCTGAGAGAGATCTGAGAACACTGCTGGTTGTGGATGTAGAAGATTGCATTGCAAAAAAGGAAGAAAAAAAACTGACGTGCACTTCTGAGGGCACACGCACAATTTAGACTCCAAGACAAAGACAAGAGACCTTGTGAGAGCTCTTTAACTGAGGTTGAAGGTGAAGCTGCTGCTTAGAGAAGTCTATTCATCAGACCTGAGTGGAGGTTTGCAATTCTGCAGTCGGCTTCTGCAGACAGTTAAGAGTGGAGGAGGCAGAGGGGTAGGTGTAACACCAAAGCTGAAGAGCACATGCTTCTGATGTATGCACAGGAATTACAAGAATACTAATTTTTTTTTAATCTTATTTGGATATACACATGCATTAGTGTGAGTTTACATGTCTGTGGGAGAGGGGAGTAGATTTATACCTGCAATGTTGGTGTACACCGCCAACCTAATGGCTGCTCACTGACAAGGCCATCGTAAAAATTCTATTAAACCATTCACTTAATTTATTTCTGACACCTTATCCGAATATTTTCCCTTTGCACAAAACGAACACTGTGGAAACTGCTAACCCCAGGAGGGAAAAGCGCCGTCGTCTACTGTTCACACAAATGTCAAATATGTATTTAAGTTCACAGGATCGCTGGGCAAACATTGAGTTAGCCCCATCAGTCCCATCTCAGCATCATCCAACAGGTATGATCATAAATAATATCCTTTAAAGTTCCCCCCCTGCAGGGGTTTTCTTCTTCTTACAGTTGGATGTCTGAGCTTCACTTTGTAGAATGATATACAGAATGTAAAGAGTTTGATACCATAAGGCTGTTTTCACATCTATTGCTGACGGTGTAAATTTTCTCTGTGGAAATCTGTCTGTAAGAAACGGGCCGACAAGCATGATTTGTGGTCCAATATTCAGCATTCACAAGTGTGATGTGGAAAGTTGAAGCCTCCAGTGCATGCATACACACACACACACACACACACACACACACACACACACACACACACACACACACACACACACACACACACACACACACACACACACACACACACAGAATCGACTTTACAGTGAAGTAGGAGACATCTTGTGTCCAAAAGTTAAACTTGAGAAGTGCAAGTATTAGCATATTCATATATTCTGGATGTTCTTTAATGAGGGAGAAGGGTTTTAATGTGGTAAATATACTTTTTTCCTCAAGAAACATTTCAGAGCCACATCAGACAGTTTTATGGATGCCTTGATACATGTGTGGAGGCGATCTTTAAGAAATCCACAGAGCAAACAGTGACTACATTTTTGAACTTTTGGAGAAAGTAAAAAAGTTGGAGCTATTAAGTAAAACTCTTTATATGATGGATCACATATATCATTTAAGTAACATACAGACCATTTCTGATGAGTCAAGATGATGAATTGATAATGTAGTGTTGCTCTCTCTCTCTCTTGTTAAAAGTCAGTCTAGCTCTTCCAGCCGTCGATCTCCCAGAAATAAACTCAAACAAATGTAATCCAAACAGATAAGACAGTATTTCTTTAACTAGAATTAAAATGTCAGTGTTCTAAATGAATGGATGTAGGTCTACATATTGCAAACGAAAAATAAACATGATTGAGATTTTGTTTTGCACAATTTGAACAACATAAGTGTGTGTCGTTGATGATAAATGCAAACTGTCATAGGTACAGTAAAAAAAAAAAGAAGATATCTCGGCATTGAAAATGTTGAATAAAATTTAAAAAGTGTCATAATCAATCACACACGCTTCTTGCAGACTCATCAGTCATTTATGCTCCAGTGAGAAGAGTTGGAAACAAAGGACGACAAACGGCATTAATTCTGTAATTAATCGGCACACCCAAAATTGAAATCTTGGCTCTGCGCCTGTTTCAGTCACCACTGATGGATGAACTCCTAAACAGAACACAATGTCAGACTGACTATTATAGTGAAGGGTAAATGTTAATTCTTATTCATTCTGATTATCAGGATCATCTTTAAACAGCTCATCTAAAGATCATATCTTGCAGTATGCAAACCTGATCCAGACAAATATATCTTTATATGTATCTTAGCCTCAGCAGAGGTAACCTCTCCTCATCAAACAATACTCTGGCAGGTGTTGACGTCACATTTAGAAAGGTATACATTATGTTTCCAAGCCGTGTCTTCAAATCTTTTCTCTACAGATTCAACATCCTTGTGAAAAAAGCCTAAAACAGAGTCAGTTTTCTTTCATCAGTAATCCTCTGATTTCAAACAAAGCTCACATCTGTCAAAAGTAGCTTCCATCCTTCCTTCTTACCATTGTGATCTGGTACAACCAAACACATCTGCTACTCCAGTATTATATTACCAACACTGAGAGAAGGAGAGAGACAAGAAATCACACACACAGACATACACTTGGGCAGAAAGACCAGTGGAGAGTGAAGAAAGGAGGCTTAAGAGCTCTCATACATCATCTCATTACCTCTGCTGCGTGCACGGCCACGTATTTTCCCTTTTTTCCTTGTGTATTTTCTCATGCGTTTCTGCATGTGGCCCTTTTGTTTACGGGCGTGCACGATTTCGCTTGTTGTTGCATCTCATGCGTGAGTAGCCAGCAGACAGATGCTATTATTTGCATGTAAATGTTTCCTCTGCAGAATTTACAGCTGCCATCCATCACCAAGGATTTCCACTGTCCTCGGACGGGCGAACGCTGCTCTAATTCTGCATGCTGCTACGCCAACGCCACTTTACGCACCAGTGGGCTACTATCTGGACGAATGGCATCAGAGGCTAAGAGCATGTCTGCTGTGTCATCGTGGAGCACTGAGCTGAAAACGTTGGCTGGATGAATAATGGGGGTTCGATCAAGAACACTGAAGTCGGTGGTCGACAGAGAGGTTGACCAGTTGAGTCTGCATGTCACACATTTCTGAGCTGAATTTTGAGGTGGGGACTTTTATTTTTAGGGTGGAGTAACAGAGAAGCTGTTTGAAGTTGGACATCTCGAATGGTTAAAACTCTTTGTTCCCTGATCTGAGCTTGATATGTAGACTATGAACACTAGTAGTCATCATAATACCAAAAAGCATAATCCAACCTTCACGTCATACTAACAGCAAATTTACTCAAGGGATTTAAAAAAGCACTGCTCATTTATTGGCTCAATTTGAGAGAACCTTTTCTTTAGTGTAAAACTGGTTGTACGTCTATATGTAGGGCAGGTTTGGTGATAATTCTCAACATACAAGGTTTGGTCATACGACTGATTTTTAGTCTTGAGTCTGAAAACACAATTCTTAGAGAAATAGCCACGATGGCTTTAGCCAACTAATCCCAAATGACCCTTAAGACTCTTCCCTGGTTAAACTAAGGCTGCGTTCACACTTGGCAAGTTCAGTTTGATTAAAACAAACTATGGTATGATTGCTCTGTTGGTATGTGTGATGACTCACATGGACAATATGAACTGAAGTTCACTTCATTTCCTGTTTCATTTTGTATTTTCTTGCCTCATGTATTTCAGGCTGTTTTACTTCCTGTCATTTTTAAGTTTCCCACCAGTTTTTTTAATCTAATCAGATCTCTTAGTATTTATACTCCTTGTTGTTCACTTCCTGTTTGCCGGATTGTCTTAGTTCTCCTCGCAGACTAGCTTTCCTGCCATTACTGAGTTTTTAGAATTCTGCCAAATCCCCTCAATTTGATGCTTTGACATTTGTTACTCTTTGGACCTATTTAGGATCCTGTTTCCTCTGATGGTGTTTTCTCTGCTGTCTGCCAGCTTCGTTGTTAATTATATTCAACCTTTCATTGTGTAAATGTTGGACTTTTTTTGGACTTTATTTCTGTGATTCGAGTGATCCTTGCAATTGAGTCAATTTTTGGATTTTGGCCATCACAGTGTGGTTCATAGTAACAGGTGTGAACACTGCCACCCGAACCTTGGTGTGCACCAAACAGGCGTACCGAGACCCATCTATCCAGGGGGTCTTCCAAAGAAACTGTGATGTGGTTTGACTGACATTTGAAAGCAGCACGGACTAAAGACCAGGAACAGGATGTGAACCGCCGTCTCCTTGCAGCACACCGTTTGTGTGCAACGGAGGAATTCCTGGTGCTGTTTTGACTCCTAATTTGATTTATAAGATCTTCATGAGTTCTCAGCCAATAAAAATACAACCATAGACACACAAATCCAACTAGGGCATTTAGCCTCGCACAAAGTATTGTTTTGGAAGGTGGCAAGCTCCTTCAAACAATATAAGTCATAAATATGTCAAATAAGCTGCCCAATCAGGTTGTGAATTTATCCAAATGTCTTTTGTCTTGTATCTTTTTGTTAGATGATAAAAATGCCATTTTGATCACAAAGTGAACCAGGACTAAAAAACATTTTCTGCAAAATATCTGGGATATTTCTGCTCAGTCCAGACCACAAAAAAACAAACTATTAAGTGTGAATGCACCCTAACTCAGCCCTGTAAAAAGACATGAAGATTGGAGAGAAAACAACATGTGGAAGAATGCCACAGCACACACACAGTGTTTCACACAATGTTAATGCTAAATTGAGGTTATGGAAAAAGAAAGGCTTAGTTATGTTCAGAAATATTACAGCTTTCTGTCAAGATGAATTTTGCGAAACACCAGGACATTCATTACCACTGCAGTGTGGACGTTTTAATCATGCTGCTGTGGTGTCACAGAATGTGCTTCATATTTTGTTGGTTTGCCCAGAACTGATGTTGGAGATGTAAATTAGGTTGTATTTGCATGATGTGTTCAAAAGTTATGGCACTTTATGTAAACAAGAAAAACACAGACTCGTAGACAAACTCGTTTGTGACTTTTCATAGCTCGATTCTGAATAATCTTTTGGGGCCTCATTCAAATGCCTGTTATACCAAATGTTGTGAAACCTGGACGAAATTTGTGAAAGTACTTGTGTGGAAAGTGGCTTCCAAATAAATTCAACAGGGTAAAAAAAAAAAAAAAATCTGTTGAGCCATGGCTGACACTGAGAAATGTGTCCTAAATTGGTAAGAAATACAACGGTCCTTAAACGCCTCAGAGTTTAGGATTCATGTGCCAACACGTAAAGTGCTTTTTAATTGGATCTGGAGATGCACCAGAAGCACCAGAGTTCCTTGGCCTAATTTACCATCTGATGTCATTTAATTCTGCCCTGTCTCCTACAAAACCATTTTGCATACAATCAATTACAACAGGAAATATTCTTAAAAGGGAAACATCAACCAATTATGTTTTCTAGAGGAAATATTCTTCATCAACACATGCGGCAAGCCGCAAAAATGTGGATACAGAAAACAGAAAATATTCCAACGATGTAGCTCATTTGTTTATCTGGAACATACCTAAACCTAAACCAACCAGAGTTTTGACTCGTGCCACCTTATCTGGTGTCAGAGTCCTGCACTTCATCCTGACCCACCTGTGACATCAGCGCCCCACATAAATGTAGTCTTTCATTCAGTCATAGAACATTATTTTTAATATTATCCATCCATCCATTTTCTGAAATCACCTTTCCTGTCTAGGGTGACTTTGGGCGATAGGTGGGTCACAACCTGGACAAGATGCCAGTTCTTCATGGGGCCACATAGACAGACAAACAACCATTCTCTCTCACATTCACACCTACGGGAAATTTAGAGTCACCAATTCATCTCTATTGCATGTTTTCGGTGGTGGGAGGAAGCCGGAGAACCTGGAGGGAACCCACGCAGACACGGGGAGAACATGCAAAACAGGTCATCAGGTGGATTTGAACCCAGGACCTTCTTGCTGTGAGACAACAGTGCTATACTGCACATTGTTCTGTATTTGCCAAGATTTAAAATTTGAGATCTGGAAGCATGAGATTAATTATCTTGTTTTAAAATGTATTTAATAGTTGTTTTTTTTATCTAGCCTACTTATTTCTGGACTGGAACCAACTTATTTCAAGTTTTCTTGACAAGTACAGTTATGTTGCTGCTTGAACAGATCATTTCACTAGTATTAATTTTCTCCTAAAATTCAGTGTTAATGTTTTGCAGTGTAACCACGATTCCACCCATGTTAATATTATCTCTTAACAGAATCCAGGCAGTGATTATGCTTTCTGTTTTATTTGCTGATGGACGTTTGAGCTATATAACATGATTTGTAGGAGGCAGGGTTACTGAAATATGTTAGGAAGTTTAAAAAAAATACATACTGTTAACAAACAGACACACAAATTGTGAAATTTCCCTTGATTGGAAACCAAATTTAAGCACCTATTTCTGTTCACTTCTGCTAGATGTTAGGTCTGTCAATGTTTATCTGTCACTTCTACTCAGCTGTGAATTGCGTGTTTCCTAACAGAAGGAAAAATGTGTCACTAAGATTTGTTCAAGCATATATTTTCTGTTTGAAGGTTGGGAACACATCACACGATTTAAAGCCCAATTATAACCCTGTTTTGACCGTGACAACGGGTTTTAAACATCACGGAAAGTCTGGATTGGTTTGCAGAAAATAGGACAGTTCACCTTGGCGGTCGACATATTATCCTCAGAGTTTTTTGGGCTTTCAGATTCAAATCTCGGCCT
This sequence comes from Chaunax sp. Z400, assembly GCA_037577475.1. Taxonomy (NCBI): domain Eukaryota; kingdom Metazoa; phylum Chordata; class Actinopteri; order Lophiiformes; family Chaunacidae; genus Chaunax; species Chaunax sp. Z400. The sequence goes on along the minus strand of CM075191.1, from coordinate 7,539,355 downwards.
TCCAATTGGGCCTGAAACAAGCTTGGAAGTTAGTCAAGATGATTTCAAACAAGGCCTTTCTAAAAGGAATAAGATCATTGCAAATTTCACACTGCAGAAAATCATTGACTTAGTTTGAAGTGTTTTACACTTGAATCTGAATGCAGTCTGCAAAAGCCAGTCGTATGAGGCACACAAGGTTTTGAAAGTCTTCTGGTCTGTTCTGATCATCTATGTCTTTGTGCGCTTACTGAATTGGCTACTTGAGTGCAAATTAAAGGAAACCTTGCCAGGAGAAAATCACTTAGAAAGAGGCCACCTGTGTCATGAAATGAGATGAAGGCACATGGGTGTAGGAAGCATTGAAAATGTGATTTGAACTATCAAACAGGAGTCTGGGGCCTCCCCTAAAATTATTTTCCTGCATTCTGGTGCCTTTTAACATACTTTTATGATGATATACTAGCATGAGATCAATTATTGGTGCATTGTTTAGTTTCATTCGGGGGCTGTGGTTGACTCCAGATCACATATTTGAAGATATTAAAAGATAAATGTGCAGAAATCGATTCGCTGAGTAATTCAGATCCATCTTTAATAATATGTATAATGTTATATGTAATATATGTAATTTAATAATGCAATTTATGTCAATTGAATTTATTTAATGTTATCAAATGAATGGATAATGTGGAGAAGATAAGTGTAGTCATAGAGCCCCAATGCATTCTCCAATAAACTACATTCATCTTCCATTCACTTTTACTAGTATTTCTTTCTTCCATCTGCCACCTTCCATGATGAGTCTTAATACGTAACGCAGGTTTGGCTAGTAGTAGTAGTAGTAGTAATAGTAGTAGTAGTAATAGTTGTAGTAATAGTAGTAGTAATACGTAGCTTGATACATAATATACATGCATAATAACATCATAATAGATTTCTGGCACAAGCCCTAGATACTTTTTTGGCTAAATATACATAGTAACTGGCATTAAATGAATTAAATCAGTTACTGAATACTGAACACTGAATTTCATAACCTGAGACAATTATCAGGTTATGAATTATATCAATTGTATCAACTAATGTAATGTGGAGGTGCAGTAACCATGACAATAATAAAAAAGATAAGATTTGAAAATGTATAAAAAACAAAGTGCAGCTTCTCACTGTCTTGGTTCCTCCTTCATGATTATATTTATCATCATTGTTTTCTTCATTTGCCTCCTTCATCCTCCTTTACTTTCTCATTTTATTACTTTTTTCTCCCCCCCTTTTACAATGCAAATAGTCCTCTCTTCTATGATATGCAAATCAGCAAAAACAGCCACTATATACTATATACTGTATGTCAGGATATATTTACAAAATGATTAGAATTACATCAACATATGGTTGTGCCCAGCTGAAGGCTGATCATCTCAGATGTGCATTTATTATCTACTTTTTCTACACACCTATCATGTGAAACATGAAAAGCAGAAAACATTTTATCATCATGTACATATGTGCAGATTTCAAATGAGAGTGAAATAACATCATGAACATGGCAGCTTGTTATCCACAACAGACTTTACAACAAACTGTATGTTTCCAATGAGGATAGTTTTACTTGAGTCAAATTCAATTTTGCATAAAGAAAAAAGTGCTGTTGCAATTGTGAAAATGTTATAAATGAACCTGTTCAGTGAAATGTTGTGGGCTCCATGACGAATGATTTCTGTATGAGGTGTGTGACAAACTGCATGTGTGGACGACATCACATGATTACTGACACATGAGAGAGTGGATTATGATATGAGGTCATGGTCATTCTGAAATCATCGATGTTTTGACTTTACTATCATCTACTAGGTTTTAAGTTGTAAGGCAATCATTCAAGAACAGATTTGTAAAGTTAATGAAAGTGAAAAATAATGAATGTATCCACCCTGTGATTTGGATATGCTCAAACTGAAGTGAAAACATAACCTCCCTGGCAGAGGCAATAATATGCAGCAGTGACAGTTTACCATAAAACCTGGAGAACATCCAGCCATTCATCACTGTGCCTAATTGTCCATGGTTGAAACACGATTACCATCATCGCTCACTGATGTAATATGGAGAATTCATCACAGCTAAGGAAGCTCTATACCAATGTTGGAAGAGGGTACTTGAGCTTTGGAAATAGCTCTCTCCTGGAAGATGGAAGAATGTGGTGTGACGTCAATGACCTTTAGGCCACTTATTCAGCCAACTGCTGCAACCCACTGACAGATTACCACACCCACTAACAAGAGAAAAGGTGATGACTGACTAAAGAGGTGAAGTCCTCGCTTGGCTATTTTTTAGAGATTGTCACTGTGCAATCATGGAATTTTACCTGATTATCAATACAGTACCCAGATATTTACTGAACCTGTTCAATGATCTGACTATTAATGAGAGTCTGAATGAGAGAGCAGGACCTCCTAAAATCAGCATATGTTTCGTTTTGGTCAGAGTTGTCATGCAAATCATCGATCTTCCTTCGTCTGGTGAAGGAAAACACCAAAGGAACCAGGACAGGGGAATCAAAAGCTGCATTTCTACTATGTGGTACCAGCTCAACTCGACTCGACTCAACTCAGCTTTGGTATCAGGTACTTTTGCGGTGGTCGTTCTCCATCAGACAGTAGTACCTCCTCAGTGTAGCTGGTCATCAGATCGATGCCGTGCGAAACTGTCGTGGCGTAGTCTTCAACGCGACAATCTCTCATCCAGATCTTGTGTTCCTCTAACCAGCTATCAAAGACAGGAACGTCTGCACCTCCTCAATAAAGCAGCCACAATAAAAAAGTTACGGTCATTTAAGTAGCATGGCTGGTTGAACATGGCGGCCATGGGGTTGTGCTGTGCAGGATATTCCGTGCATGCCGGGCATTGATGACGCAATGACACAGAAAAGATTCTCTCTGACCAATCAGTGGTCTGCAATGTTACACGTGATCTTTTAGTCCCTTCTCAGCCCTCTTAGAACCGCAACGGAGGTGGTACTAAAAAAGTAGCACCAGGTACCAGGTACTTTTTAAACAATGGAAAACCAAAATAGGTGAGTAGAGTCAAGTAGAGTTGAGCCAATAGCACGTAGTGGAAATGCGGCTAAAAACATTTAGATGTATCGCCGCCATTGTCGCTAAAAGGTCACTGAAAACTTAGTTTAATAATAACTTTTAATAAGTTTAATAAGATAGGAAAACAACAAAGGTGTATGACACATTTCCCTTCTGTTAAGAAGACGGACAGGACGCCCATCCAATCAGCAACGATCTTTGTCAATAGCAGGTACCTACCTTTTCCAGTAGAAGTTAATTTTGTGTTTTCCGCTTTGCAGTTGTGTGATACCTGATTTATGGTCTCTTGTTAATTTGATTTGCAATTTGTTGTTGTCTTTTTTGATTTGTTGTGTTTTGCGATTTGTCGTTGTTGTTTGCACTTCAGGGCCACCGTACTGATGGGTAGAAAAATACTGGATGCAATGGCTGCAACTCTGTCAACCACAGAAATTCCATTTATACCATAACATAATCAGTACCTGGAATATTTTCAGAGGAATTCTTTTGAGTGCATCATTTCTGGAGTTGTAGGGAGGTGTTGGAGTGGATGGCACAAGAGTCTGCTCACATCCAGACTACCTGACTGCTGCCAAAGGCTGAGACTCAAATCACTGCAATCCTGTTTTGTATTAAATAGAACCCTGGGGCTTTATTTATAAAACTCAGTGTAGAGTCCATCCTAAAACATTGTGTACTCAGAGACCTCAGAATGCACTTATGCAAGAAAATATTCAGATCGATAAAATCATGCAGCACACACCTGTACGCAGTCTTCTCTTCACACTAATCTGAGGTGAATTGTGTGGGCATAGTCTCCTCCTAGTGTCATCCCACTACTCCTCCCAGTGCTGTCCCACAATCATCCATAAATAGTGACATTTTTAAGGAGCCTTTGATGGACTATCAGTGAGGGAAAGATGGAGATGTATGACTGCACTATTTATAGCCACCGAGATTAGCACAAAGGTGATTTCAATACCATGATTGGCCATTCAGTTTGTTTTAGTATATTTGTTTAGCCTTATACCTTATAAGATACATGAGTGGTGAAAATAATAGGCCTAATATAGGATTAGATTTCAGTGGTGACTGTATTGTTTCCGATTCATATGAACCAAACATTTCCAGAGTTGTAAAGTCCAAAAGTCAAAATGAAAAGATAGATGTAATTGTTCCCAAAATTCAAACAGGTTTTTATCTAATGAAATATTCTGCTTCTGTTTTATATTTGTTGGTTTTTAGCCTTTCAAAAACAACATTTTTACTGCAGTCAGAAACTGTTTGACACACACACAAAGGAAAAGTCTCAAATAATTCCCAAATAAACAATCCTCAAATAATTCCACCCATATCTACATCAAACAATATAATTACATTAAATTACATTTACATATTTATGTATTTAGGCTCTAACAAATAAATATAGACTATATCCACTATCAGAGGCAGGCCTATACATTATGAAATATGTATGTGCTGATGTGTGTTTTACATTCATCTGTGTTTTTACTTCTGACTGAGCTTTATTTTGTGATATAACCATAGAGTGTTGCTGATTCGTGTCTCTCTCTCTACGGCAGGGTGAAAGTATGCTTAGAAATCCGGATAGAAATTCTCTATGAATACCAACGTTTGCGGTGAAAGATGCTTACACACATTTCACCCCTGTTGACGCTACTTTTGTGCGCAGCAACCTTTTATAAATGAGGCCCCTGATCTCTACCCAACCAGCCTAAACATTACCTAAAAACTAACAAGTACATGGATGACTCATGTTCAAGAGTGAGACAAAGGTTTTTCTCACCATAATTTACTATCAGGTTATTCAAAGGTTGAAGCATGATGTACAACAGTTGCCTCCATCTTTGAAATGGCTGTAGCCACTCAGGGGTTAGATAACTTCAGTTTTATTTCCGCTGACATTATCACAGGGACTGAAGCTAAAGTGGCTGCTTCCACACGCTGCTTCCTAAAGTAGGAAAACGGGAGCATTAAATGTTTTCAGATCTGGACAGAATGAGAATCAGCTGCAGTCTATCTTCAATGCGCCACTTGTCACATTTCATATCAGATAACTGTCGGACTGAAGTTACTGCATTAAGTGTACAAATTGGATATTCATGTTTTAGTGTTATGCACGAATAGATGTGTGTTTTTTTTTGTATGTAAAATTAGAACGTTGATATGTGTATCACACTGTATATGTGTGAGAGAGACAGAATGTGTGTATGTGTGTGTGTTTATGTGTGCGTGATTGGTGATTCAGACCAGTTTGCTGGATCATTCAACGCCAAAACATCTGCAACGGGCGGCTGAACAAACCCATTACTCCGGCTCAGTGCTTCTGAAACACACACACACACACACACACACACACACACACACACACACACACACACACACACACACACACACACACACACACACACACACACACACACACACACACACTGTCTCTCTTTCAAGACTCAAGAGTGACCCGCAGAGACTTCAGAATACCACATGACCTGCGACAGCATAGACTCAGAGGGAAAAGGGCAGAGAATGAAAGAAGTGGTGAAGTTGAATAAAGTAAAGGTGAGTTGAGAAAGTACCGGAGGACATGTGGAGGAGGAGAGAAATTGTTTAAATAAGAGTTGTTCAGAAAGAGGAGACAGAGTGTGTGAGAGAGGATTAATTCCCCCAGTGTCTGTTGTCACCAGAGGGGGGCAATAGAATATATCCAATCCAATATCCTACATGCAGTCACAAACAAATCTACCTGCCCTATATTATCATCTACAGGTGTGTGTGTGTATGTGTGTGTGTGTGTGTCTGTGTGTGTGTGTGTGTGTGTGTGTGTGTCTGTGTCTGTGTGTGTGTGTGTGTGTGTCTGTGTCTGTGTGTGTGTGTGTGTGTGTGTGTCTGTGTCTGTGTGTGTGTGTGTATGTATGTGTCTGTGTCTGTATCTGTGTGTGTGTGTGTGTGTGTTTGTGTGTGTGTGTGTGTGTGTGTGTGTGTGTGTGTCTGTGTCTGTGTGTGTGTGTGTCTGTGTGTGTGTGTGTCTGTGTGTGTGTGTGTGTGTGTGTCTGTGTCTGTGTGTGTGTGTGTCTGTGTGTGTGTGTGTCTGTGTCTGTGTCTGTGTGTGTGTGTATGTGTCTGTGTCTGTATCTGTGTGTGTGTGTGTGTGTGTCTGTGTCTGTGTCTGTGTGTGTGTGTGTATGTGTCTGTGTCTGTATCTGTGTGTGTGTGTGTGTGTGTCTGTGTGTGTGTGTGTGTGTGTATGTGTGTGTGTGTGTGTGTGTGTGTGTGTGTCTGTGTGTGTGTCTGTGTGTGTGTGTCTGTGTCTGTGTCTGTGTGTGTGTGTCTGTGTGTGTGTGTGTGTGTGTGTGTGTGTCTGTGTGTGTGTGTGTCTGTGTCTGTGTGTGTGTGTGTGTGTGTGTGTCTGTGTGTGTGTCTGTGTGTGTGTGTCTGTGTCTGTGTCTGTGTGTGTGTGTCTGTGTCTGTATCTGTGTGTGTGTGTCTGTGTGTGTGTGTGTGTGTGTCTGTGTGTGTGTGTGTGTGTGTCTGTGTGTGTGTGTGTGTCTGTGTGTGTGTGTGTGTGTGTGTGTGTGTGTCTGTGTGTGTGTGTGTGTGTGTGTGTGTGTGTGTGTCTGTATCTGTGTGTGTCTGTGTCTGTGTCTGTGTCTGTGTGTGTGTGTGTGTGTGTGTCTGTATCTGTGTGTGTCTGTGTCTGTGTCTGTGTCTGTGTGTGTGTGTGTGTGTGTGTGTGTCTGTGTCTGTATCTGTGTGTGTCTGTGTCTGTATCTGTATCTGTGTGTGTGTGTGTGTGTGTGTGTGTGTGTGTCTGTATCTGTATCTGTGTGTGTGTGTGTCTGTGTCTGTGTGCGTCTGAGTTTGTTGTGAAGGTTTAGGCATTAAATTGAGCGATGGAGTGCTCTCATTGATTTCCACAGTAAAGGAAAAGTAATCTTCTTTGGGCTGGGTTCAGAGTGTGTGTACGTCTATGTCATTGTGTGTGTGTGTATGTGGGTGTTTGTGTGTGTCTGATGGGGGGCAGGGGTGGGGGTGGGGGTGTTCAGTGATTGAAACAGTGGTCAGAAAACATAATTACAGGTTTGACAGGCTCTCCTTACAGATATATCACTCCAAAATCAGTTGATAGCAGATTATAAAGGCGGTAGTAAAACAGGAACACTGCATGTACAGTCAGAACACCAGTGAGGCTCACATGCTTTTTATTTGTGTGGATATGGAAGGTTTCGGGTCAGGTTTGCTGCTACAGCTGTAAATTGCTTTCCAGTGAACTGGTACGTGATATTTTTCAACCTGTAGAAAGAGGAAATACACGATTTGCCTCAGATAGAAAGTTGTATGGACGGATGAAGTGTCAGTGGTTTGTGAAATTTATAATGTCTGAAATCGAGGCTGCTTTTAATGTGAAAAAAGCAAAAAAGCTAAAAACACTTTGTTTAACAATCTAAGCAGTTGTACCCACCTCTCAACTTTTTCCTGAGGTGCATATTTACAATAGATGTCCTGTATGAACCAGGAGTTAGCACACCCAGGTCCAATCCATCACCTGCCACCTGTCGTGCATTTCACCCGATCTCTTTCTTATCCCTGCAGGTTTTGGGCTGACATGGGGGCGGCTCCGTGTAGCTTATTCAGGCTTTGCCTGGTCAGGACCCATGGGTAAAGGCGCGGCCACCAGACACTCGCTGACAAGTTCCCCTACTAGGTCTGGCTCCTAACGGGGGCCTAATCTCCCTAATCCAGATGAGATGCTGCTTTTCTTTGTCGTTGAATCATTGAAGGCTTCAAATCACTCTTAGTCTTGCCCCTCCCTTGAGACCAATATGCCTTGGGAGACCCTACCAGGGTCTGACCCGGACAACACAGCTCCCAGGATCACAGAGGCATCCTGAACTCCTCAGCCGCATTAGGGTGCCGATTCTTTGAGAGTACAGGAGCTCAGAGTAGCTGCTTCTTCACTTCGAAAGAAGCCAGTTGAGGTGGTTCTGGAATCTGGTTTGGATGCCTCCTGAGTGCTTCCCTTTCAAGGCTGTCCGGGAACATTGAACTGGGAGCTGGAGGGAGGGATTATACAGTATATCTCATCTGGACTGGGAACACCTCGGGATCCCCCAAAATGAGCTGGAAAGTGTTCCTGAGGAGAGGAACATCTGCAATACCCTGTTTAGCCTGCTTCAACCATGACCTAACCCTGGGTAAGCAGAAGAAATAGAATGGTCCAGAACAAAGGAATTGTAGTCCCTCAAACTCAAACCTGTCCTCCCTCTAAAAGCTTCATCCTATACCACATTCCAAGAAATAAATAAAGCCTTATTTTTATTTTTGCTGTTGGTTGTGGTCAATCTTAGAGACACACATGGTCATACAGATAAAATATAACCAAATTTAAGTCAACATAAGTATGATTTATGTTTGTCAATGGTGCGGTGCAGACAGACACATTGTAATATAAATATTAATCTTATTGATTTAGCAGCATGTTGTTTTTATAATGTACCAAGCATCAGAAAACCAATATAGTCTGGACACATGAAAATATAAATCTCCTAAGAATGGATAATGCTGATGTGTAAGGTGATAAATGGTCTGTGTGTTTGTGTGTTTGTGCAGATGTGTGAACATTAAGATGAGAGAGAGAGAAAAGATGGATCAAGATAAACATTTCAGTTGTGAATTACATCCAATAGATAGATAATTACCAGCGCGCTGTATTAACCCTTTGATGCACAAACTATCCAAGCCCTTCTCATACACATACATGGTATTATTATACCAGGTATGTAATTGCATAATTGCATACATGGGTCAAAAATGACCCATGTATCCAAGTGGGATTTAGAAAAAAATAAAGACATACTATAATAATACTTTTATGAAAGGGATTATTTTAGCGGTAATTTGGACCAAACAACAATGCATTTAATATTTGATATATGTTTGTCACCTTGTCACACAAGACATACACATATCACTGATAACACTGATTTTGAACTGTAGCGAAGTGTAGAGAAGTGTTATGAACATGGTGATCTATGGTGAATGTGACCAAATAAAAGAAAATAAAACTGATGGACTAAAATCATATGGGTACAGTACAAATTACTATTCAGTGCTTGCATGCCTTACAAATGACAACTACATGTTTGAGCTCCTTGCACACAGGCCTGGTGCACTGGGAACACCAGCTTCTGACCTTTCTGTCCTTGGCAGCTGGGCAGATCTTGCACCTCTTCCTCTTCCCTTGGCCCTCCTGTCTGATGTCCTCCTGTGGATGGGTGGTGGCTGTTTTGTTTTTCTACCCCACATCTTCCCATTGCCTCAGTAATATGCTTTTGGAGGTGGGGCGTGCCCTCCATGCACCTCTGCATATGTGGCATGACAAGCTCTTTGCCTATAGCTCCTTGATGAATAGCCGCCGTGCATTGGTCACACCACCCATGTAGTCAGGGTGTAGTGCAGTAAAGCTGGTGTAGGCATTGAGGGTGGCAACATCCAGCACATTGTACCAGAGCACCATGGGCCACCTCTGTGTTCTCTGCTTACATGAGTCTGTGCAAACCATCTGATCCATTGTGTCCACTCCTCCTTTTGTTTTGTTGTAGTTCTGGATCACTTCTGGTTTCTTCTTCACACTGTTGTCATCCACTGCTTTGTCATCGTGCATGGTGCTTAGGAGGACAACAGCCTTTCCCTTCTTCGGCTCATAGCTCATCATAATCATGTTGCCATTGAATCCAAATTCTGAGCTGTACCTAGAATTTTCTTACATTTTCCTTGGGCAATACAGCAGGCAGTGGTATTTATTTGATTCTTTGCAATTGAAGGAAGCCAATATGGCTAAAAAGCCATGGAAGGCAAAATATGCATGACTGAAGTACATTATACGGACTGAACTCCGTATAATTGACAGATAGGATCAGACAGGCAACAGGGTGGTGTGCATATTGGCGATTGTGGTGCTACCGTTGTTGTGTTTGTAGTGAAGAATTATTATAAAAGAAGGCTCAGACTGCTGTGGTGAATGGGGCGCTGTCTCTGTAACAAAAGGCAATGGTGGAACGGTGCCGAGGAGGACCTCCGCTAAGTGGTAGAGCGGTTGTCCACTTATCAGAAGGTCGGTGGTTCAATCCCCAGCCACTGCAGTCTACATGTCAAAGTGTCCCCAAATTGCTCCCAATGGCTGTTCCATTGGTGTGTGAGTGATTGTGTAAATGGTTACTGCTACCAATGAGCAGGTGGCGCCTTGCATGATAGAATGTCACTACTGTGTGAATGTTGGTGTGAATGGGTGAATGCTGGCTTGTGTTGTAAGGCGCTTTGAGTAGTCAGTCAGACGAGAAAGGCGCTATATAAGTACAATCCATTCACCATTTGGATGGCTTCATGACAGGTGGTATGTCTGGTTTGTTCTGGTGAAGAGTCCTCACAATGGTTAGGTTCTTCTCAGGGAGCTTCTCAGGCAGAGGGATACTGGTGAAGAAGTTGTCCCTTGTGATGTTGTGACCTCTGATTATAAACAAACAAACAAACAAAAAAAACAATTTACTCAACATTGATTTCTATAAATTCTAACACTAAAAAAAACTGAATGCATTCATTCTATTGTATTGGATTGCATTGTATTTCATTCCATTCTACTCTTGTGCTTATGAATAAATCAGTTTCTCACAATGGTGAAACATACACACTATGAAAAATGATATAAGTATTATATTCAAGAGTATTTTCACTTCTGTATTGTATAATCACTGGTCTGTCTGATTCCGCTACACAACAGGTTGATTCCTGTCTATATATTGAGCTGGTTCATGTTTCTCAAGCTGTTTGACCACCTGTCAATTTATTGACCAATGAAAACCCTGTTTACAAAAAGGTGTGATAATTTGCCCAATACTTTTAACATATATTTAATTAGAATGGGTGCTAAGACAATATATTTAATGTTTTACTTCATCCCCTTCATTGACTTTTGTGAATATAACTTATTCTGTATTTGATGCCAGAATGTTGTGACAGGGCAACAAAAGACTGAGAAAAATGTGGAATGCATGTCTGGATCATTACAGAGGTAAACAGGTTTATACTGATAACAGATGATAGTATCATGATTGGATATGATAGGGGCATCATTGAAAGGCTCAGTCAAGGTAAATACAGGTTTTGGAACAACACCTGGGAAAGTCACTGGAGGGCATCACTGCTTATTAAGACAATGCCAAGACACACTCTGCATGCATTTGTAACAGCTTCATAGCATGGGCGGCTCCAGGGATGGGGCAAGAGGGGCACTGGCCTCAGCTGAAATGTGATTGGGCCCTGAAGTACCCCTGTCCTGTCATTTGTCACGTCTTGTAACTACAGTGCAACTATGCTGCATTTATGTCATGTGGGTGGGAAGCTTACAATGGGAAGGATTCCTACGTTAATGACTTATGATGCAACTTGGATGTCAATGAGAATCTCATTTATATTATTTATGATATTATTTATAAGTGAGAATTGGTCACTCTGATGTGACATGAACACGGCAGAGGTGGGAAACCGGTAAATCTGATGTGACTTGACTGAAGCATGCAGAGTTTCCATCCCCCACATAACCTTCATGGTGAGTTAAGATCCCCCACATTAGTTTGTGTTAACATGTAAAAGAGTGTTTACTTACTGCTGTCACTGAACTTAGGTAGTTATCACCAGGTAGTTAATTACTCTAGCTAACGTTGTTGGCTAACACTTCAGTTTGTTATGGTCAACAGTTGTCAAATACAGTCCCAAGCCTTCATCTAGCTCACCATCTGAAACACTCTTCTTATCTGTGCAATAATGTTTCAGTCATGCCACAACCATCCTTCAGTAAAATAAATTAACGCTTGTGTGATGTATGATGGAAGTGAGTCCTGGCTTGAATTCAGCATGTCATTAATGATTATGCATCAATTCTGAGAATAATGTTAGAATTCTGAGATTAATGTCAGAATTCTGACTTTTTTCCTGACTTCAAAAACAAAAAAGCAAACAAACATTTTTTAGACTTCTGACATAAGTAGGATTTGTCCAGATGCCCTCACCTCATTGGCTAAGCTAACTGTCAGATTTTCTGTTCTAAACTGGCTCTGTGCTGTAATAATATACAATATCTGTTTTAAATTCATGTGTTACATATTTGGGAATAGACAATTGTCTTATGGATTGTGTTTTCTGCACCCCAGTTTAAAATACAATAAATATGAGAGCTAAAAAAGTTTTTATTTCCTAAGCATTTTTGATGTACGCAATGAGCCTGAACAAGGGACAATTTGCAAAATATATCTTATTCTGTGTCTTTTCCCAAAGCTATAGAGCCAGTGGCAAATAAGGAATGAAATGATACATCTTACTGAATAAGGAAAAGCACATGGATGTTGGACTTATATTTGGCCCGTCTGTGTAAAATGTGGCCCCTGAGTTAGAAAAGTCCTGAAAATGCCTGGGAGCGACCCCAAACTGTTAAGCAAGTGAAGTCATAGATCAATCAGGAATGGGAAAGAATTTCACTTGTCACTTTGTGAAAAGAAAAGGTGATGTAACCCAGTAGAAATCATGCCCCTGATTTTGGAACATGTTGAAGGCATCAAATTCAGAATGAGTGTACATTTGCAAATAATGCAGTTTATCAGTTTGAACATTACATAACTTGTCTTATTGTATTCGATTTCATAGAAAAGGGTTTGTGAATCATTACTTTCTGATTTTATTTACATTTTACAGAGCGTCCCAACTTTTCTTCCTTATTGCACACCTTATATAAAAATTCTTAGGAGTATTTGTTGTGCTGGCTGCTTTTCCCCTTCATTTCCCTTTCTGCTCTTTTAAGAGTAAACGGTACCTATTGGCAGATTTTGTTTTGGTGTTTATTATTATCTTGATTGAAATAATGATGTAGCAACAGTCCTGTGCAGATAAATAGGAGAAAAACATTCAATAATCTAAAAACATCCACATTAACGTCTGGCTTTCATCGAAGTTCTCTTAGACTCAAAAAAGTTTCCTTCAAAGCTCACCATCTTCCTCAAGTGGCAATCATCATAATTATCCTATTATAATCATACAAGAAGAAATCCACTGTAGAGCAGGAAGACAGGATGAATCAACATAAATGCGGAAAAAAAACATATGTAGAGTAAAACTGGTGCTTTTCTGTGATTTTCAACCAGAAAGTTTGCTCTGTTTGCTATTGTGCTCAGTTCTTCCATGTCTAATCAATAGAACTGTCTAATCACATGGGGTTCAAGAACTGATTTCAGTGGTTGCAGTTACTGATTGAGGTCTGATCTGTTGTTGATTACATCTGTTTTGATTCATCACCTACAGCACAGCACGGTGCCAATCATACAATCAGAACAGCTATTATGCTTATGAACTCCCTTGTAGGCTTTACAGGGAATCTGCAACAATTTTAGGACCAAACAACCTGAAAAAGAAATGATTTATTTGCCTAGAGTTTGCACCAAACCCAACCTGTGGTTTGCAACATGAGATCATCTTACCTTTCCTGATCTGGGCTAATTGAATGGAACGACTTACTTGTGACCCTTAGGTGCAGATTTATTTGCACTTTATGAGTCAGTTGTGAAATGGAACACAAAAAAATTATTTTTTTCCCTCAACTTTAGATGGAAGTCTCTGAATGAGCTACTCGTTCATTTCACCTCTTCTCTGCTGTGATAGAATTTACAAGGAGCATGCATATGTATAAAGTTGTGTTGTTTGTGTCACAAGGAAAGATGGATGTTTGTGTAGAGAACATTTTCTCTGCCATCTTTCTGAGATGTTCTTAAAAGCACAGTGCTACATTTATAAAGCACTAAATGTAAAGCAGAACTAATATGCATTATTTTTCGTTATCATCATGATAAGTCGTATTCCAAAGCGATAAATCAATTAATATAACAATATCTAAATATAAAGTTGTGAGGAATCTGGAAACTATCCCCCTCACTAAGGCCAACCTCCAGAGGTGTGTTTCCATGCACACATGAGAATGCAGCCACAGCTCTCCAGCAGGTGCCAACTACCTTGTTAGGCTGTACCAAGTAGGTGCAGAGAGGGGAGTGAGGAAGAGGACTTTAAGTTTGGCTGTTGTGTAGTATTTCTTCAGTTTATCCTACATTTTGTTTGTCCTGTATTAGACTACAGTCATTTGTATGTTGTATATAGAAATGTAAGGGTAAGGATATGTAAATCTAAGATTTTAGATAGTGTGGAAGTGTTTATGGGCCCCTTCATTCTGTAATAGTACTGGGTTAGATGGGGATAGTTTGCAGGTGTGAGACTAGAATCTTTTTGTGTGAGAGAGGGTCCGTTTGAAATCCTCTGCCGCTGAGATCTGCTGCACCTGCAAAGCTACTCTGTTACCACTGCAACGTTTTGTTGACAATTGTGGATCTTTTGTTATTCATGGACACAATTAAAGGAAAAGAAAAATCAGAGCTCTGGAAAAAAAGAAACCTGCTTGTCTGATGCTGCTGCTCTCATCCTGTTTGTAGGAGTTCACCACCATCGAAACCTTACAAAAGTAAATCCAATCAACTTGATCATTTTCATTTTACCAAACAGACCAATTCTTAGTAAATAATTCATCCATCCATCCTTTTTCTGTAGCCGCTTATCCTGTGCAGGGTCGTGGGGGGCGGGGCCTACCCCACTTGCAACAAACTGGAAGAGAAAAAGTGACATGAAAACTTTTTTGCTTCATCAGTTAGTTTCAGACCTTAGAGACAGATAATAAAAACTATTTGGACAATGTTGTACAGTAATTTCCATTGTAATAATTTTAAAGAATGAGTCCCAACAACGGCCCAGATTTGATTCCAACCTGTGGCCCTCTGCTGCTTGTGCACCAACCCAACCTTTAAGCCCGTGCTATGCAAAACATAGAATGGACTCGATGATAAGCAACGTACTTCTAAGTGGACAAGACGGCATGTGTGTGTATGCATGAAGTTAAAGAGGAAATTATATTACATGTGAGTATGACACACACAGAAGTAAACACACTGGCTACTTCATCCACTGGGTGACCAGTGGCATCAGCATTTTATCAACCCTGTTTGTCTGAAACTCAGTGGATGTCCTTTTTCTCATCACCCACACATTTTGTTTTCATTCCTGAGGCAATAAAAGTGACTTGAGATCTGCTGCCAATAAAAACTCTGACACAGGAGACTTTGAAGATTTTAAAAACATAACTGCTGATGCGTGTCTGTCATCCTGTCATCTCGCGCCAGCAAATAATAATGCAGAAGAATACTTAATTACCTTGACTGCTATCCCCCGCCCCCTGTCTCTGCTCTTTATCCTTCTAGCTCTGTGCTCCCGATGTTGCTCTCCTTTTTTTTTTGCCATTATGTATTTGATTGCAACCTAATTTAATTTCCACCACTGAATGCTGCTGTCACATTGTTCGTGAGCAGCTGTGACATCTCTGCTAATTTCCCTCTCTGTCCTCTCTCCTGAAGCTTAAAGCCTTATGTCTCCTTTCTGAGTATCAACCACTGTGACATATGCACACATAGAGGCAAAACACACAGCTACACATTCACGCACACTTCCCAACAGCCTAAGGACAGCCTGAAGTGACTCCAATTAACAGCAACACTCACCAAACAAAACTTGCAAACTCCTCTGTTCTGTAAATTCTGAGGGACTTAAAATAAGGCCACGATAAATTCTGTCCTTTAGGGGGAATATTTGCCTAAAGCAACACAGCACAGAACACACACACATACATAAGCATACATAGTCACAGCACATATGCACACACAAACTGCTACTGGGAGATGTTTGTCATTTTTTTTCCAACAACTTGTTATCTTTATTACCATCGTCATCATTCTAATCTCTGCAGTAATGAACATCTTGCCCTGGAGAGAAAACACACTGCACATACGCACGTACACAACGTTAGATCTGACAACAAAGATGAACACACACACACACACACACACACAGCTTAATGGAAGGTTGAGTGCAGGCGGATAAGAGGAATAATGCTGGTAGGGAAGAGATAGAGGGTCGGATGTAGAGACAGGGGAAAGGCTGAGGGAAGATTAAGTATGAGAGTGAAGTCAGGGGGTGGATAACAGCGCTGGAAAGGGGTAAGGGTGGAGGGAAGTATGTAGTGTGGTGAGAAAAAGATGAAAGGGGGATTAATGGTGTGAGTGGGGAGGGCAGAACAGCAACATAATGGTTGGAAGAATGGTGAAGGATGAGAGGTTCCTCAGTTCCTCAGGAAATAAGAAAGACAGTGAAAATGGCCTTAACTGTTGCCAGTGATATGCACACGGAAGGACAGAAGGTAACATAAGACTCTGAGATGCGGAGAGATGGAAAGACAAGAAGAGGAGGTGGAGAAAAGATGAGTTCAGTCAGGTTGAATAAAACAGAGAGCATCAGTCATCCCACCAGCTACTTAAGAGCTTTGACAGAAGGACAGATTAGATCATCGGGGGTTTAACACAAGAGAGGTTTATTAGAAAAGTCTCAAATTAGATTGACCAAAAAAAAGCAGAACAGCTTGACTTGAGAAAGAAATGTAATCAGAGTGGGAGTATTATTAAAAGCGAATACAGCTGGTAGTTTCGTAGTTTCCCTTTTTGTTACCAGTACCAAGTCCAATCATCCTCTTCATCACCCATACCTCCTCTGGTTAGCCGCGCCAAACATATTCTGATCAAATTCAAATTATTCTGATTGGTTAAAGGAGCAGCTGACGATTTTACGGTTTTAAACTTCTTTCTCTGAGTTATATAGAAGGCTCAATATTCATCTCATGTCTGTGTGTGTGGTTCAGATCTTTAACCAGGAGGAAACAGCTGTTCTAAAGGTCGCTAATTAACAGGTCGCATCGTATTTTTTGCTAGTCTACTAAACGCTGCACTATAAACAGACAAAAGTTACTGAGTTGGAATAATTATAAACAATATCTTGTATTCATCAAGAACTAGTAACAACTAGAAGGGCACTAGAACACATACACTACTTCCATCAAGGCCAACAGTCTGTTTTAATCAAATTAAACCCTCATCAAAATTCCAGCAACACGTGTGGAAAAAAAAATCATGGATCCACTGCTTTATTAGACCCAAAATGTAACTATCCAATTTTTTTTTTGTCAATTAGTTTGTGCGTTATTGATCAAATAAAGAAAAAAGTAAAGTCATGGTAAATTTTATTTTGACCTATACATTTTTGGCGTGATATTTTGACCTATCGTAGTAAATTAGATGATAACAATATAGAATAAGTTTTTGTTTTGTTTTGTTTCTTTGTTTTTTCGAGAATTGAAAAATTTAAATTGGCCAGCACTGTTTGTAGAATATTTTTTATACCTGCTGAATGTACCAGACAGCATCAGGATGGCAGATCACACTAAGTCAAGCTCCCTGTAGGTAAAAATGTTCCCATTTGAGCTGAAATGGCCTAAAGCAGCAAACAGTCTAACGTAGGTCGCTGCTAGGAGACCGACCCTGTGCCACCTGCGGATACACAAACAGACTTGAATTAATGTGGCTATGTTAACAATGGCAACACAAACCAGAGATCTAATAAAAGCAATAACCCACATGAAGGCTATTTTTTGTAAATCAGATCCATTATTGACTTTCAAGCACTTCTTTACTCCTAAGCAAAAGCACTTAAGGACCAAACATGATTCAGGTCTTTGGACCCGGTCTGTTCCATTCAGCTGAGAAAAGTCTTCAGTGAGTAAGTTGAACTCTAAACTTTATCTGTGAAAATGACCAGAGGTGACAATACAAATGATTTAATATGCCAGTATAATGGAGGCTTTTGTGAACTTCCATCAGCAGTTAGAGGGTCCCTGCATGTGAAGTGATGGAACTGAAGCACTTAAGTTAATTAAGCAGCCTTATCTTTGGTCCCTGCTATCAGAGAAAAAAAAGACCCTTTTGAATTGACGATAGCCACGTAATTACCCTTTATCTCCTCTTAGAGAGGTTAGGGGTTCTTTAATGAAGAACAGTTTTGTTTAAGAGAGAACTGGAATATAAATGATGGGCGCAGGCATATGTGTTTGTGCCTGTGTGTGTATATATGTGTGTGTGTGTGATCAGTGTGATTATTTTGAAATTTAATTATTACAGATCATTGTCCTTCAGCTATGAAATAATATTCTACATCCTCTTCCACACATTTATGACAAGTCTGGGTCTTACACAGACACACACACATGATCAGACATAAGATTTAGAAACATAA
Organism: Chaunax sp. Z400; assembly: GCA_037577475.1. Lineage (NCBI taxonomy): Eukaryota > Metazoa > Chordata > Actinopteri > Lophiiformes > Chaunacidae > Chaunax > Chaunax sp. Z400. The sequence goes on along the minus strand of CM075191.1, from coordinate 7,521,029 downwards.
TCATTTAAAAAAAAATATTTATGGCCTGTGTGTGTGTGAGAGAGAGAGAGAGGTAGTGTTTACTCTAGTTTTGGGAAGGATGCCACACTCCTTGGCCTTGTGTGTGTGTGTGTGTGTGTGTGTGTGTGTGTGTGTGTGTATGCACACACACACACACACACACACACACACACACACACACACACACACACACACACACACACACACACACACACACACGCATATATATATATCTTTATCTTATCTTCTCAGCCTAGCACCCAGAGCTGTGAGTCTTTGTTTGGCAGTCTCTACCCATGGACATCTTGTTGTGCTTGTTCTTCATCCAGGACCTGTCTCTCATCTTACCCTTCTGCACTTCTGTTAGGTGACTAACTTTTCTGTGGGCTTTATTTATCTTGGCTTCCACCCTTCTTCTCCACGGGGGGAGCCCCTCTCTGCATGTGTCACTCTTGATCTTAAACCCCAGCATCTCCAAGATTACAGTGACATATACAGCATATACAGCATATACGACATGTTCTGCTCATTGGTTTCTGTGATGGTGGCAGTAGGGATAGTGAGTAGAGCTGAGTTCACTTCTGCGAGCATCTCCTCAGATGGGACTTTGTCAGTGAGCCTAGAGTCGTCCCCTGGGGTGGACTGTATTTAGTTTGTCCACTATTTTCTTCCCCAGGATGGATGCTGCAGTCATGACTGGTGGTCTGGTATCATTTTCAACACCGCTCTCCTCTACTGATGTGTTTTCTCCATGCTGGTTAGTTGTGTTCCCATTATGTTGGAGCCTTTCAATTTCATCCTGTGATAGTAGCTTCAATTTCGTCAAGAGCATTGTAGAGCGTTAGAGCATTGTGCTACCAGCTGCTTCCTGGTCAGTGTGGAGGTGGGTCTTTTCCTGTCCTTCCTTGTTGTTATAAAGGCAACATCTTATACTGCTACACCGACCCTGCAGCTCTGCTTCATCTAATGAACAGACAGCTTGTGCCGTGATGAAAACAGCCTGGCAGCAGTTATGAAAGATTGGACTGTAATGTGTTGTCAGAATCAGAATCATTTCACTATTTACCATACAGGGAATTTGTCCCTGTGCCATCATTAAGGTATTATCAATGAATTACACCACACTGCATATTTCTTTATGGTAACTATATATCTAAGGCCACAGTTGTAGGCCATGACACATATGCTGTTGGTGGTAAAAGTACTTCCAATAAAGGTTTAAGAGAGGAAGTTTGTTTGTATTTTACCGGAGGCGTTACGTGTGACGTCCCTTCCACCTGGACCTGGTTATTGTCTGCTTGAGTTTTGCAGGTGCTGAATGGAGTTTATGTTTTCAGTCGGGATTAATTGTGGAGTGTCACAGACAAGATAGCGATATCAGAAAATATCAAGACAAGCATTAAGGCATTGTTGGTTCTAGTCCTTTTTGGCCATCCGAGGGAAATAAATCATGCATCGCTATTAAAGAGCCACAATCAGTTGAGTAATACTTACTTTGAACCCATACATGATCCTTCCCCAAACCTATCAAGTAATTTTGTGCCTTAACCAAAACTAAAACTGATTTATTTTCTAACCATGATTTGTTTTTTGGAAGGCATAGAGAAGCTATGACCTCTTGCCAAAAGGCTATGGGTGAAACAACACGTTTTTCTGTATAATCTGGTGACTTGTTGTTCACTTGAATATGAGCATCAGAAAAGGTTTTTCCACCGCCATTGCTGAATAGACAGTTTGAAATGCTGTCAGCACAGCAACAGTGTCTCCATTAAACTGAGTGCTGGCAGAACATTATTCCAGTGGATGTTTAAAGTGTGCCAGCAAAATGGGACCATACACTGGGCTTTAGTTGTTGCTAATTTAGTCCATTGGAGCTCAGATATAATATAGCTAACCTTGCAAGACTCATATGATAAAATGTTATAAGACAAGCCACAGAATAAAAAGGGTGATTACTGAATAGGATATGCAACGCAGAGAGTAATCTGTAGTAGTAATGTGGAATCAGTTGTCTAAATATAATACACCTCCACAAATAAAGAAATATTTTGCAATGTATGCACAAATGTAAATTTCCACAAATAATACAAATATCTGTGAATAAATTGAAATTGTTTGCAAATAAATGAAAGTCATTTGTGAATATTTACCTTCCTAACATTACAATGCAATACAATACAATACAATTTTTTACTTTCTTTTTCATAATTATGAGTAAATACCACTCTTACTCTTACTTTCCGTTCCGTTACTACCCATCCACTTGAATGGGAAACTGTGTCCAAATTTTTGACTGGTAGTGTATATATACACACACACAGCGCTTTTGTGGTTCTGTAGCGAGAGAATAATCAGTTTCCAGCTGCTTTAGGTGAAAAAGATGGAAGAGAGACAGAGAGAGGAGAAAACTAAGAGGGACAGAATACAGACATGCTGGTGTTGGGATTCTAAATGAGGGAGAGAAGTGAAAGGGCCTTTGATCTGCAGGGAGAGATGGAATAAAGTCACCTCTCATCCTTTACCACCCTTTTAGTCTGAAAGTGGAAGTGCAGTGTGTGTCTCCACGGGGCTTTCTCACACACTGAGAGGCCTGGTGCTAGACACACACATGGTCAATCCATGTTCAAAGACACACTCATCCAGGCTGCTTTATGAAGCACAAGTGAGTCTTTTAAGTGGAGCAGGTTTGAGGTGGGGATAGTCTGGGGATGATAAAGGTGAATGAGAGCTGGCTGAGTGGACTCGATTGATCGTCTGCTCTTTCAGATCATTAGAAAGTGTCTCTGCTGAGAGCACGTTGTGTCTTCTTTTGTGATACCTCTCACATTTAGAAAAAAAAAGGGAAATTTGTGATATTCTTGTCATCTGGCTGTTTTTGTCCAAAATATTTCAACCACCTCCACGGCTTAAAAGAGTTTGCATTGCGTGTATCTACAGAGATGGATAGCATGCACACCTCCTGTCCACATTGTTCAGGTTTTCTGCAATTGAATTTCTTTCAGTTCTCTGCTGCATGTCAGAAACTAAAATTAAAAACTAAGTAAATTAATGTGTCTGTCACTTAGATTTCTAACACACAAGAACAAGTTAAAATCACATTGGTTGCCTATTTTTATCAATGTGGCTAAGTTGGGGAGGCTTCTCAGTGTAATGCATTACAACTCAACAGCACCCCAAATGACAGCCTCCAAAATGACAATGAAGTTAAATAAACACCTCTATAAAACAATTCAGAAAATACCGAACCTTATATAGGATTTATAGCGGGGCTATGGTATTGTTAGGACTGTCTTATCGACTTATCAACAGCACAGTAGAATATATGACATTTTCCATGAAGTCTGGGAACAAATAAAACCTAATCCTGTGAGAAAGCAGAGACAGGTTACACACTGAGGCAGTGCAGTGACAAGCAGAGAAGGGGAAAAGCAGCTCTCCATGGATCTACAGGCAAGAGGAAGAGTGCACAACCCAATCACCCAGTATGAATCACTCTGACAAAACACTCACAGATATGAGTCACATAGTGAGTCTGTATCTGTGAGCACCACGTACATAATAATAATAATAATAATAATAATAATAATAAAGGAGAGAATGACTTTCAGTTGGTGCTCCTTAGACATTTCCTTAATGTTAATGTGCCAAAAAAAGCAATAATAATAATAAATATTGTTCTAGAGTCCCAAATCTTTATTCCAAGTCAAGTCTGAAGTCTCGTTGTACGTGAATTCCGATGATGTAATGTCTCTGATGAGACACTGCCGCAGTGCACTTACTGGAAATGATGGATGCAACATCTGACTGTGAACATCACGTCACTTTCAAGAATATCCACCGCCTTTTCCTGGATAAAGATGAATGTTTTAAGACACTCCCTGTTTCATGCGAAATGGTACTTTGCTGGTAATTAAATTATTATATTGCTGTTGTTCTCCACCGTAATCGTCGCCTCTTCGGCTGCCATTCTCACAAGGTTGAAAAGTCTCATAAGCCCCTCCCCTTTCCGCTACGAAGTCAAGATGGCGACCATTGAGCGTGTCCATTGTTGCACACTCGACTGTTGACATCTCTAATAGTGTGACGGCACTTATACACTCAAACTGGCCAGGTTAAGTATGGAAGTACACGATTTGAGACACAGCAACAGTAGCTGGGTTTACATGGACCCCTTTATTCCAATTGAAATGGGTTTAAAAACTCAATCAGTATGAAAATGCTCCATATAAACACCTTATTCAGAATAAAAACGCCCAAACCCTGAAATTTCATTCAGTTGCAGAGGGGTAGTATAAACCTTTTCTTAAACCGATCAGAAGAGCAGCCGTACCATGTAAACGGTGGAACGGAACATCTACTGGTAGAGATCTGCCTGCGCTGCTCAGATGCAAGATGGTGGCCTTAAAGCAGGAGTAGACAACAGCAGAGAGTTTCTTTTCTTGTGTTCACTTTCTCTCTTTCATTGTTAAGCCTACGTTATTATCATGCTGCAGCTTTATTAAAAGCACCACAATAACAGCAAAAATTGAGCCGATCACACGATCGACATCCATCTTCTGGTAAAACGTGTGAAACTCACTTCTGCGCATGTCACACAGCTGTTCCGATTAAATGTGGTGCCGCATGTAATTAGTATTAGTATTAGTAGATGTAGATCGTATTAGATCACAACTCAGTGTAGACGAAACCTTCAAGAATGAAGAAAAATAAAGATGTTAAATGAAATTCAGCATTTTCTAATGGTACAACTATCTGCATGGGCAGATATTCATATCTGCAAAAGTTCCTAAAATGCTGGGAAGGAATCAAGAATGTTTGTGGTTTAAAACCCCATTTAAAAAAAAACAAAAAAAACAACTAATCTTACGTTTAGTGAGAATGACAGTTGTAGGTGTTTAGTTCCCACCGAGGCTGCTAGCAATGAGCCCATTCCATATTTTGACACAAACGTGGATAAGCCACTGAAAGCTTAGATTTATTGGAAGCTTTGCTTTAATGCTTTATTAGAAGTGTTTTCAAACCGGTTTTACGAGAGAAAAGGCTTCAAGCAAGAGAACTATAACTTGTTGGTTTGTCAAGAGCTGCTTCCCTAATAATTTTTAGCAACTGAGTTCAGGTAAACTTTATGATCTTTGTGTTTGACAAGCTATAGGAGGAGGTGTGCTGCTGTGTGCTGCAATACTCTATGTGATCTACTGTTGTCCAGTTGGAAAGCAGGTGAATAAGAGCTTAGATTTCTCTTTGCACCTCCAAATCCCCTGTTCATAAATGGTGTGCACAGGTCACAGGTCACACAGGTAGCACAGGTTCATACAGTCTGACATCAGTCTGTGTATTCGTCATTCCAGTCAGCACTTTGATCCAGAGTGGAATATCTGAACTTCTTTTGACCGGATTGCCATAAAATGTTGAACAGACATTCACGTTGTTCAGAAAATGTTTCCTTATAGGAATAAACATTTCTGCTTTACACATTTAACATTTCTCTTGTGACAAGCTGAAGAGTTTTTTTTCTTTTCAAGACTGCAAAAACTCATGAAAGAACATCACAAGCTTGATAATTATTTGATTTAAGTTCTACAAGTATTTTGGCTTGACTATAAACAGTCAAAGGAGAAACAAGTTTTGGAAACTATTTTTTTGTTCCTGCTCAGTTATTAACTCTGAGCACATACTATAAAAGACTGACATTTATGGGTTCATTTTATAGAATTAATAATGCATTCATGACATTTTTGTGTATGAACCTAATTGGACTTGGTATAGAAAGGCCCAGCTCTGTTCTGCAGTGTTGCAAAGAGCTACAAGGCAGTGGATTAGCATTCAGGGATAAATCAGCTAATCAGAGATTAGTGGCTCTTGACAGCTACTTTACAAACCAAAGGAGAACTCCATGTGCTCTATCTGTTTTTGCTTGAGCAGAACTTGTCAGTGTTTCAACAAGGTATGACATGATGCCTCAAGCGAAGGTGTAAAAACGGGTTGCTTAGGTGACATGAACACACATGCACAGACAGAACACACACTCAGAATGTGATGTTATAGTGTGTCATGATCTGGCCTGCCCACACATGCACACACACACACACACACACACACGACATATGCATTTGAAACTAAACAGGATTGAAGAGTAGAGACCTCCGCCATGGCCACCAGTCCACACTTCTATAACCTGCACATGCAAACCCTTGCTATGCCTGGATATATTTCAAAGCTATTAGAACTAGAATGGCACTCAGTCAAGCACATTCACCCCCAAGGCCCTGTTTAACTGTTTAGCTTGCCTGGCCCAATGCCCCACACCTCCATAAAGCTTTGTGGCAATGGTTCAGTAGTTTTTGCCTAATTAGGGAAGATGTAAAAAAAACAACTTAAAAAAAAACGCTATCTTGCTATGTTAGTTAGTGAGTTAGGAAAGTTAGTATAAAAAATCCTGGATCCACCCCTTTATCTGGATCTGCACCAAAATGTAACAGATTTATGTTTGGCCCATTGACCATCCTTCCACAATGTTTCACGGATATCTGTCTGGTAGCTTCTGCCTTATCCTGCTAATCAACCAAAACACAAACTAGAAGTGCACTCGGAGAGCACTTACCTCCATCAAGGCTGCATTGTTCCCACTGAAAACAAAACGGCCTAAACTGCTAAATTTTTTTAACAATCTTTATTATCTGCATGTATAGCTACATAATCATTCTATTTCAGTTTAACTTATAAGCAAGTAAAAACAGATGTAATCTGAATTTATGGACAATGTGGTGGCAGGTTTATTAAATGAACACTCGTCAGTCACACTTGTCTTTCTGTCTGGTTTAATGGCATGCGTTTGCAAACGGACTTCACAAACAGACATGCACGCAACACGGATGTCTGGAGGAGAAGTAAAGTTCTTCTCCCTCACAATAGTTAAAAGAAAAGAAAACAGGAGGGGGTGAACAAAGACGTAAATTCATGCCTATCAGTGTCCCTGTCCTTGGAGCTGTCTAGGCGTCAGCCAAGGCTGGCATGAACAGTGCTTTGCATAATCAGATGCAAAATAACAAGTCAAAAAGGTCTGTGTAACAGGTCAGACAGATACAGGATTAACAACTACATATGGTATATGTGTAAGAAAGATGAAAATTTTCCAAGACAACAACAGCTGGTTTTGTGGTTAGTTATTACGTATCAATTTATACATATACCCATCAAGATCAGTAAATATAGAGGGAAGAGATGCAACTAAAACATTGTATATGAAGACAGGATAAAACACAATGGAGGAATGGAAACAAAATAAAATAATATAATATAATATAATATAATATAAAATTATAATATAATATAATATAATAACATAATATTATATAACATTATAATATAATATAATATAATACAATATAAAATAATATAATATAATATAATAAGATGTTTGAGTGACAAACAATATATAAAAAACAAATTTCATTCACCAAAGCACTTATCAAAATTTTCGACAAATAGCAGGCACTACACCATTGTTGTACAGAGATAATGTTTAATTAAAAAAATTTACATGATTCCTCTTAGTCACTTTATTTGAAATTCTGTTTGCTTCTCCCCTCTCTCATGCATCTATCTCTCATTTGATCCGTTCACTTGTGATTTTCTCCCGTTGCAGATTTTATCCTCCAGAGGCCCAAAATCTTTATCCGGGGGGATTTCATCATTTTAAGCTCTAACAAAAGCATGAGATGACACAAAAATATGAATGGAGAGATAGATAGACTAAATCCCACTTTATCTGTCTTGCCTCTCTCTACACATATATAGTGTTAATTTATTTATGTGTGTGTATGTGTTTGTGTATGTGTGTGCATGTTACAACAGAGAGTACAAAACAACAGAATGAGAGAGAAGATTGAAAAAGGGGATGATGTGAAGTAATCTCTGTTTGTGGGCTACCTCTGCCTGGAGGCAAGAAGTTCATTTCACACATATTCAACATGCATACACTTACTGACTGAAACACAAAAAGCTTTTCATCACTCCAAACTGAAATTCTTAAACATTTCCTCTTTGGAGTAATAAAGGCTTGTATAGGAAAATGATTTTTAATGGTATATTTAATGGGTTACATCTTATACACACATACCCACACTTTCCCATTAACACTTCGATGTTTATTTGCTCTATCTTTTCAACTAATTTATTTCATCATTCAATCTTCCAGGTTGTTTTTGATTTTTTCCTTTATTACTTTTTGAATAAAAATCATTTTTGTATCACTACCCTTCTAATGCACAACATGGGTCCAAAAATGACCCGTATTTGTTCCCTTATGTATTTCATACATGACTGAGTGTTTCTTTGCTATACCTTTTGCAAAACTCCTCCCTTTTTGGGCGTGGTCTTGCTTTTGCCTCTCCTTTGCACCTGTTGTCACCAAACAGGTGGAATTGATTCAGTTGATTATTTACCTGCCAAATATTTCACAACTCAACAAGGCTGCTTTTGCACATCTGACGCATGTAAATCTTATTTATAATTGTTTTATCAGAAAATAGGTTAAGATTATCTTTAAACAGTATATACTAAACTAATTGATGTGTGAAAATATTCTTTTGCTTTTGATTTTCTTTATCCAGAGTGTTTGTATGGCTGGTCCTAGTCATGTCAGATATACAACTGAAATCCTCGAGATGCTGTTTGCAGAACAGGATGAGGAAGATGAGGAGGCAATTCTTGGTCCTGATTCTGAGTCTGAAATCTCTGATGCTGATGATCTAGTCTATGTGCCACAAGGTCTGGCTAGAGTTGTTGGTGTGTCTCGGAGTCCAGCTCTCCTAGATGAAGGAGACTCTTTTGATGACATAGAAGACTCATTTGATGACATAGAAGACTCATTTGATGAGTCGTCTGTAGGGGAAACTCAGACCCAGTCAAATAGACTGAGTAAAAATGGGTCTTACTGGCATGAGCATCCCCCCACTCAGGGCAGAACAAGGAGCCACAACATCCTGAGGAGCTGCCCAGGACCTGCACCTGGTTCAACAGCTCATTTACCAAAAGATGCCTGGGATATGTTCATCAGTGACAACATCATTGAGGAGGTTCTACAATGCACCAACTTAGGGGAACAAGGAGCATCAGCAGCAAAAGGGAAAGAGTGGAAAAGCATCGACAAAGAGGAACTCATGGCCTTCATTGGTGTGACCCTCCTTGCAGGGGGAGACAAGAGCTGGGATGTGTCCTTGTGGGAGCTGTTTCTGGATCCGCTGCAAAAATCCATTGTACAAGGCTGCCATGGGGCTCAGGAGGTATGAGGATATCTGCAGTGTCTTACGTTTTGATGACAAGAGGACCAGGGCTTAGAGACTGGAGACAGACCACATGGCGGCCTTCAGATACGCGTGGGACTGTTTCCTGGCCAATTGCAGAAGATGGTTTATCCCCCAGCGACTGTGTCACCATAGACGAGCAGCTTGTGCCATTCCGGGGGAGGTGCAACTTCTTGCAATACATGCCCAGCAAGCCTTTAAAATATGGGGTTAAAATCTTCTGGATGTGTGATGCGAGGGTCCCTTATGCAATAGATGGAATGGTCTATACATGGAGACAGCCGGGAGAGGAGGTTCAGAGGAACCTTGGAGAGTACATTGTTGAACAGTTGTGCAATGGAATCAGACAGACAGGTGATTATACAATAAAGAAGAAAATATTAATACTCTTGAATATACTTGTTCTAGTGCAATAACAAGATCATTTTTTATTCTTTCATAGTGTGTATGTTTTACCATTGTGAGAAATTGATTTATTCATAGGCACAAGAGTAGAATGGAATAAAATACAATGTAATCCAATACATTTTTGTTTGTTTGTTTTGTATTGTTTTTTTTATCAAAGGTCGCAACATCACAATGGACAACTTCTTCACTGAAGTCAACAATGATCTCCTTTGTTTTGTTGACATTCAGGACCAGACTGTTGGTGGAGCACCAGTCCACAAGGTGCTTCACTTCCTCCCTGTAAGCCCAGTCGTTGTCGTCCCGGATGAGTCCAACAACTGTTGTGTCGTCCGCGTACTTTATGATGTGGTTTGTACCGAAACTGGCACAACAGTCATGGGTCATCAAGGTGAAGAGCAGTGGACTCAGAACACAGCCCTGGGGGGACCCGGTGCTCAGCGAGATGGTAGCTGATCTGTTGTTCCCTACCCTCACAGACTGTGGTCTCTTTGTTAAAAAAAGTCCAGTACCCAGTTGCAGAGGGGGCTACCAAGGCCTAGAGAACCCAGTTTGCTTACCAGATGCTGGGGGATAATAGTGTTGAATGCTGAACTGAAATCCACAAAGAGTATCCGCACATGTGTTTTTATCCTTCAGGTGTGCCAGGCTCAAATGTAGTGCAGAGGATATGGCGTCCTCAGTGGAGCGGTTACAGCGGTAAGCAAAACTGGTATTATACAACGTTGAGACAATGAAAAGAAAAATTTAATTTGTTAACATGCAAAATGAGAAAAATGTATTAAAACCTTACAAAAGGCTTCTCTACACCTTCATACATATATATATTTATTTACATGTATACATACAGTACATATATGTATACATATATACATATAATTTATTTACATGTCATTTTAAATAAGATTACTCCGTCAAATAATCTTACCTTCTTTGAATCCTCTTGAGCAGCTCTCTACGTCGACCAGATGAGGCTGAGACAACAGGGGTAGCGTCTGGTTGTTCAGGCCCTTCAGATGATCTGGCAACTTTTTCATTGGAGCACTGATGTAGTCCTCCATCAGATGACGCAGCAGATGATGGCCTTCTCTGCAGACTCGTCCACACCTAAAGAAACAGGACTAGAGTCAATGTGTCTGACATGACGAAGGCTACATGAAAAACACCTTCAGTGTTTTGGCATTGTATTAAAGTGTTGCATGTGAAAAAGAAATGAATGAAAATACATAAATGATCTTGTATTCTAGATAAGACAAGCAAAGACATTGCATTGGATAACAGACACAGCAGATATTATATGCTATATACTGACAGCCGAATTAAATTTAGAGATTTGATTCATAATTGATCATTTTTCCAAGTTCAATCACTAAATATGTTTCAGTTACAGCTGCTCAAGTGTGCAGATTTTAATCTTTGGATCTGTAGTTTCTTGGTCAGATAAAATAAGCAATTCTTACGTATTATTGTGGGCTCAGGTAACTTCTGATTGGTCATTCTTAACATGGACACACCAAACAGTCCCTTAATTAAAACTGCAAAGATTAGTTGTAATAAGTTTTGGAATAACTGCCCAGAATTTTGTGTTTCAGAATTGGAAAATGAAGGATGTGATTTTGGAAATACAAAAAAGATTTAGTGCATTGTGACAATAATCTTCCTACAAATTTCATAAACCTCCTGCAATTAGAGGCACGCTTTAGTTTACACGCTTGTTTTCAATTCACTTAGAAGAGTTCAGCAGAGCATGGTTTGCTGAGAAATCAGAAAATCTGTGACTGATTCTTATATTTCATCAGGCCAAACAACAGTAAGACCAGAGAAAAAAAGCTTTATGCATCTGCAGCTGTTTTATCTTTTCGAAGCAGGTTTTTCTGATGATGATGTTCAGGCTATCAACAGAAAAGGCTTTGGCACATCCAGTGATCCATCCATGATTTAATTCTGTGTAGCGGTAGTGGAGGAGATGTGTATACGGATAGACAGACATGGGCAAATACTAAATTAAGGGTTTAACACTGAAGTGAACCTGTGAGACAGTGCAGGTACCTCTGTTGGCTGCGAAGAGCCATCCATGTCCTCACAAAGTCCTTCAGCCTCTTCATGCTGATCCTTGTCTTCAGTCGTCTCCTGGGCCACAACATCCACTGAGGTCATAGTGCTCCAGAGGAAGGCAGGACAAAGATGAATGGTTGAACAGGACACAGGAGGTCAGGGAAAGAGTACAAACAAAATCTGCATTAGTACCTGTAATAATTAGGCTTAAATGCCCTGAAATGTGCTCTATATTCATAATGTTAGATGTATTCGCTAGAAAAATGGCTTATTTTCTATATTGTTTTGTCCACGCTCCCTCACAGATCACACACAAAGTTGAGAGCTGCATGTACTGTTGAGAGCATAGACGAGCACAGAACAGAGAGGTCTTGTATACACCTCTTCCAGATAGGCCATGAAAGAAAATTGGCATAGATTTGTGTGAACACGGAAAAGGCAATTTCCAGGTCATAACAGACTACTACTCTAGATACCTAGAAATTCTCCACATGCCAACCACCACAAGCTCACAGGTAGATATGAAGCTGAAAGCCACATTTGCCTGGTACGGTATACCGGTGGAGGTTGTTAGTGATAATGGGCCTCAGTTCAGCAGCGAGGGCCAGGGAGATGGACTAAAAGCACACAACCTCTAGCCCCCATAACCCAAAGGGAAATGGACAGGCAGAACGTTCAGTCCAAACTGCTAAGAGGATTTTGAATCAAAAGGATCCTCTTCTTGCACTCATGATCCATAGATCCTCTCCACACAGCAGCACTGATGTTAGCCCAGCTGAACACCTGATGGGGAGTCGGATCAGGACGACTCTGCCCACGCTTGCAAGGAATCTACAACCAAAATGGCAGAGCAGACAGCACATCAAGGCAAGGGATACGGTTGAGAAAAGGAAACAGGCCTATTACTACAAGCGCACTCATACCACTGCAACAAAGAGACCATGTTCTCACAAGACTGGACAATCAAAAGACATGGACTACTCCTGCAGTGGTGACAGGTGAGAGCACTACACCAAGGTCATACCACATGGAGACGGAACAGGGAGCTTTGTTCAGGCGAAACTGGCGCCAACACCAGGCGGTGCCTGTTGCTGGTTCACCAGTGCCTGAAAGCCCCAATCCCAGAACCAACATACCAGATATTCAAGTGAGTCCATTATATAGCTCACCAAATCCAGGAGTGAACTCTGATGGACCAGTCGAAACCAGGTTTGGTAGATTCATCAAACCTATTCAGAGAAATAAAAATCAAAAAATCAATTCAAATCAATTGCATTGTTTGAGAGAACAAAGTTATGTTGTTTGGAAATTCAAAATGTTTTTCTTAAGTACATGACTGTTCATCCACATGTCCTCATAGACCACAAGAAGGTTCTGTTGTATTCATGCAAAGAAGTAAATGTTACAGATTACGGATAAGAGCAGCATCCAAGAGGGGAAGATGTAAAGGGTGTTTATTTACGACAGTTACTGCTGTGAGAGCGTGAGAGGCCTGGCGTAACATAGATCGTTCAGAGATGGGACACAGAGGTGCACGTGTGTGTTTAAGTGACACGTTTCCATAAAGCTGGCGTTTGTTGCAAAGGTTAATTACTTGCAAGTCGTTCTTATAAGACAGCCAGTTATTACACAGTCTGACATCGGATGCATGAATTAATGTTAGCTAATGAGCTCGTTAATTAATTCAGGTGAACCAGCCAGCATCATTATGGACGGCCACAAACTCAACCACACAGGAGCTATTAGTCAGATGATGTCTGGGAAGACTGTCACTGAACTACCTGCAGACCACTTATAAACTTCTGCACTTACCTGTGTTGTGCTTCGGTGGATTCAGACATGTCCGGTTTGTTGACCTAATCAGAGAACCACCGTGTTGAATAAAGAGTTGTAGTAAAGGCAAGATAATTAACTCCCCGCACCGACACACAGACACACAAACACATTCACAAACAATGACGCAAGCAATCCGATGCGGAAGGCAATTATTTGATGACTTTTATTATGTACACCTCTGAAAAAATACCGAGGTCCGGACCTCTGTGACCTCAATGGTAGGTATGGCAGTGTTACTGAGGCAATGGGAAGATGTGGGGTAGAAAAACAAAACGCAGCACCACCCAGCCACAGGAGGACATCAGACAGGAGGGCCAAGGGAGGAGGAAGAGGTGCAAGATCTGCCCAGTTGCCAAGGACAGAAAAGTCAGAAGCTGGTGTTCCCAGTGCACCCAGCCTGTGTGCAAGGAGCTCAAACATGTAGTTGTCATTTGTAAGGCATGCAAGCACTGAGATGGCAATTTGCACTGTACCCATATGATTTTGGTCCATCAGTTTTCTTCTCTTTTATTTGGACTACTAGGGGCATGGAGGCCTGAGTCGGACTACCAGGGGCACGGAGGCCTGAGTTGGACTACCAGGGGCACAACAGTTCAATATCAGTGTTATCAGTGAGATTTTTTATGTCATATGTGACAAGGTGACAAATAAACATATTTCAAATATTAAATATATTGTTGTTTGGTCCAAATTACTGCTAAAACAAATCTTTTAATAAAAGTATTATTATAGTATTGTCATGTGTGTTTTTAAAAAAAAATCCCACTTGCATATATGGGCCATTTGTGACCCATGTTGTGTATTAGAAGGGGCTTGGATAGCTTGTGCATCAAAGGGTTCATTTGAATGGGAATCTCCAAACTTTTGACTGGTACTGACTATGGAGTCCATTTATCGCCAGTATTTTTACAGTTATCTTATCGCAATCTTCTTCATACATTTAATTTAATTAACAATTACATTTCAGTCATGTTGGAGATTTTGGAGATTTCTCTGTGATGTCTGTCTTGCTTGCAGCCAAGAGTATTTTAAAGACATATTCATGCTGAGTCATGTGTTTCTCTCGAATTTCGCCTGGTTAAATTTTGACAAATCAGCAATGAGTTTAGGCATTGGGCTACGGTGGCCCAGAGAGTTCAGCACATTGTAACTTAAGAAAAAGCATGCAGATACATAAATCACAAGCAAATATTATATAGCACATTTGCAGCATTTAGAAAGCATGCTGCAAATCATATTAGAAACACATCATATTAGAGAAACAATGCAAATGCACATGCAAAGCTCGTGCAGCAGTTATTTTCTGTGCATGTGCAGAGTGGACCAGCAGGATGATGTCAGTACACAACATAAACATAATAAAGTCAATAACTGTATGTCTTAAGAGTGTTCAGTACTTTTTAATGTCGTCTGGAAGCACCTCTGTTGTCTTTTTCTGGACATACAGTGCTTTTCTTTATTGTGTTGTGTTGTCTGAATTTGCAGTCCATTTCAGCTGTAGTCCCTTGAGCTCTCTGGGCCACCGTAGCCCAACACATATACCACGTATATCAAGACCAGAGGGCATGAGCTCTGTAGTGTATGCCACCTTTTTCAGTATTCTTGTGTCCTTCTTGAGGTAAAACATATTGGTTCATCAGTTTGGTTTTTCCAGATAAAAATCAATTACGAAACATTTTCAGTGAACAAGTTGCAACGTGCTGAACTGAGCAGATCGGCAAAATGTTCACTGACATTGTTTTCCATTGGTTTCCCTGTAATATCTGCTCTACACCATTACAATATCTGTACCCTCAGATTGACAGCCAGTGATTTAGTGATAAATTACAGTGTCACTGCTATGAGACATACAACATATTCCGGTATATCATTTTAATATGAAAATGTTAATTTATCTCATCATATCAAGTCAAATATATTTTCATACTTGCAACTGCCACCCTGCAGCATCACAGTGCTGCAAAAACTCAGGGTTAAATCATATCTCCTCTCCTTGCCTCCAGTGTCAGTGGCTCTTAATCCTAAACCCTTTTTCATCATCTAAACATACCCTCTATCACTTTCCCCTGGCAGTTTCTATCATGCACAGCAGCACCATATATGATAACCAGATGCAAGGCAGAGAGGTGGGGGTCTAAAGGCAGAGGAGAATGCTTGAAACTGAATACAGTAACCCCATGCAGGCTTAATGATGATACTGTAATGATGTAGAATAGAAAGCCTTTATTGTCATTATACAGTGTACAATGAAGAGGGAGGGTCAATAAAAGTTAAATACTTTCTTTTATAGGTATACTCCCACTCAGTATTTTCCTTCTCAAGGTGTGTGAAGAATTTCAAAAGTAACCAGGATATTTTTATTCAGAAGGACGAATGCTATTGCTACAGCCTGATATAACGGACATATTTTTAGCACAGCGGAATACAGAGACAAATACAATTTCAATCCCCTGAGGGGGAGAATATTCTGAAGTAAACAAAGGGTCATTTTCAAATTCAGTGACATCACGCATGACGTACGTCTTCCCCAAGGGCTTTCCCAGATTTCTAGGCCATGCGCGGAAGTTTCAAATCTGCAATCAAATGGAGACCATGGGGAAGAGAAAGCGGGGATGACATATAATAACAGAAAGTGCAAGGAAAAGGCATCGAGTAGCTGACGAAAAGAAATGGAGAGCAAAACTGGTAAATACTGGAGAGCAGAAGGATCGATGGAAGCTACTGAAATCGAAATGTGGACACGCACGGCTGGCTTGCGCACGCCAAATAATAAAATGATATTTATTAATTGATATGCACATTTTGGGTGGAATGCATTTTGTACACCTAGGCTGTTAGTTTAGTGGGAGTCGACCTGGTGCCATGGAAATAGCAAATGAAAGCAATTCATTATGATCTATGGACTGGTGACAAATTAAGGGAAGAGACGGCATAGATGGGGGGAGGGGCATACTGGCAGAGATTGGGTGCTCTTGTCGTCTTAGAGGAGAGCATCACTGCAAATCAATACAAGGTCATTCTGATGAAACACTTCCATCTTCCTCCCAAATGACAAATCCCCCATCCACAGCACACAAGGGGACGCTTAATTTGCTGTGTAAGAAAATGATGTGGATCATACTTTACGGCCTTCACAGTTGATCTCAACCACACTGGGAACCTACAGGAGATTTAACGATACATGTTAGACGGCGCTACCATATTAAAACACTTAATGTAGGTTTTTCCTTCAAATCTGTGGTTCTAAGGTCTGCTTTGTTGTCACTCCCTCACATCTTGAGTTTAGGGATGCATCAGTCTAATTTTTTCTCTCTAAATATCGATTTTGATTCATCTCTGCAGACAACTCATTGGTGTTGTTTTCATTAAGGTAACAGGGAAAAACTGAATTTTGAAATGACATTTGCAAATCAACAGTATCTGATATGCATCAGTCATGTCACAGGTAATGTCTGCTTAATAAGGTCAGTATTGGAGGGACTTAGTATTTCAGTTTTAGATGAGAAAAATCTCAAAAGTCTTGACTATGTGTAGAAAGTTACGACCACGTTGTTCTGAAGTGGGCAGTGTTGTCATGAAGAGAAGCCCAGAGGTGATTTTTCTTGTCTTGAAAACGCAGCAGTGCATTTTCTGCAGAACTCAAGTCAAGTTGGCATTTATGCCTAATTGGCAGATTTTTAGATGCTTATCTCCTCTGCTTTCAGGCACTTTTTTTGTTTTGGGCATTTGGTTATATACATTACAACATAGAGGACACAAAAAGACTTGTCAAGGGGAAGAATTTTAAATCTCATTAAGACAGATAAAAAAAATAAAACCAGGAAAGGCTCTTTGATCAAAGTACGCTTTAAGAAGGGTGTTAAAAGAGATTGGGGACCTGCCTTTAGAGCATTCCTCATAGTAGCATCCAATTGAACCAGCTAAATAGGATTCAGTCAATTTTATTATTTACAACTGTGATTTACCTCCTGTGACATGTCAAATTTTCTGCTGTGACAGACGCCAATAGTGCAATGGAGGAGTATCTCTATTTACTGCATGATTTCTGTTGAGAGGAAGCAAACACAATGAGCATTGAAAGCCCATTTCAAGGAGCTGCTGGACCTCTAGTTCCACATATTTTTGTATCCTTATCTAAGAGCAATTTAAATACATCTTAGGTGTAAATGAGCCCCTGATTGAAAGGCTAGAATAAAAAACAAGCTTTGTTCCTCAATGTTTGAAGATTTACCTGTAACCTGAGGAGAGATTTGTTGAATACAAAATCAAGTATAAGAAGGATAAAAGGGAAAGAATGATTTATATAGTGAGATTAAGTATTTTCAAATGAATTGCCTCTCAGCCAGAGCAGCTGAGACCACTCACACACACATACACACCTACATACAGAGGTGCCACTCTCCAGCTGCACATTAAAACTAAATTCTTGTGAAAAACAAAACCAATCAAATCTCCTCCTGAGTGAAAGGGCAGGTGTTTAGCAGCGGTTGGCAGCTAATTTGGATGTGTCTATTTCTGCATATGTGTGCACAAATGTGTGTATGTAAGTATGAAAAATGAAGTGTGAGGTTGCATGGAAAATCCACTTCAGGTGTCAGCCGGTCATCCCACTCATGGTGATATACAGGGTCAGTTCATCCACTGATTAAGGGGCTCTGATTGGTTCATATGACCTGGCTGTATGATGGTAACCCAACATGCACACACACACACACTTGTTGACATTCCCTACAATGTGTTGGTGTTAATAGTCTTGTCCCAATGACTATTTATGACTATTACATCCTTTCTCTCACACACATACACAGTCTCTCTCTCTATGCACCCAGAATTTTAAAACCCAGACATTTTGTTTTTATTATGGAGACAAATCAGCCCCTCATATCTACTGAGATGGATTGAGGATTGGCTGGCCTGAGGGGGGCAGTGTGGCTCTGTGGTCCCATCAGAGACCAGAGGTAGGGGAGATAAGAGGCGAAGAGCTTCTCACCTTGTAACTTTCACCCTTTTTCTTACATCCTTGAACAGCTTTGCACTCTGGCTGCGGTCAGATTGTCTTTTTTGCTTAAGAGGGTTCCTAACCGAGTGAAATGACCTGGAAGAATCTAAGAGGCAGGTATGAAGAGAGCTGGTCAAATTCTCTAAATGCTAAGGACAGGTGCTTCAATGGTTTCTTATAGGATAACCCATCCTTTAGGAGTAGAAAGGAGACAATGTTGCCCCACAATTCTTTGTGAGCCAAGGGTAAGTGCAGTCTCTTAGTTGTCTTTTAAGTCCTCATGAAGTATGAACTGCCTGCAATATTGACCTCATGA
Source organism: Chaunax sp. Z400 (assembly GCA_037577475.1). Taxonomy (NCBI): domain Eukaryota; kingdom Metazoa; phylum Chordata; class Actinopteri; order Lophiiformes; family Chaunacidae; genus Chaunax; species Chaunax sp. Z400. Next base: position 7,502,113 of record CM075191.1, on the reverse strand, counting down.
TGTTTTCCCTTGAGGTCAAGGAAAAGTGTTCCATGAAAATGCACAGGATGTATATTTTCTTACTAATCACCTACAGCCAAGGACATCTTAAGAATGTATCACTCTACTCTCTTCTCATCCTTGTCTACGACAAGGACATTGTAATGTCATTCATTCTGGAAAAGTGTGAACGCATGGTGGAAAAGAGAGGGGAGGTGGTCAGGACTGAAGGAGTGGAGGTACCAGAAGGTAGGTTAACAGACATGCAGGATGGCTACAAGTTCCTGGGTGTCCCACAGGCTAATGAGAACCATGATGAAGATGCAAGGAGGTCAGCCACAGCCAAATATCTCCAGAGGATAAGACAGGTGCTGAGATGCCAGCTCAATGACAGGAACAATCAACACTCGAGTCCCAGGAGGAGATAGATACCATGGATGTCAAGACATGAAAATTTGTCACAATGCACAGACGGTTCCACACAGAGTCCAGCACCCTGAGACGAGCAACGCAAAGAGAGAGGGCGAGGATTAATGTGTCAGAGCCACAAACAAGAAGCAGCCATGAATACATCAGGAAGATATCCCCCAGGTATGAACTGCTAAGGGAGTGTCTCAGATAGCAGGAGACAGAGGGTGATGAGGAGGAAGAGGAAGTATCGTGGAAGACCAAGCCTCTCCATGGGATGTTTCATCGGAATATAGAGGAGGTGTGTGTGTGTGTGTGTTTGTGTGTGTTTGTGTGTGTGTGTGTGTGTGTGTGTGTGTGTGTGTGTGTGTGTGTGTGTGTGTGTGTGTGTGTGTGTGTGTGTGTGTGTGTGTGTGTGTGTGTGTGCTCACCTCCCAGTAGATTTGTTGGTTTTTTTTGCACCAATGACCAGCTCAGCCAGGTGCATGCATGCTCAGTGGAAGCAAGTGTGTCAGTTGGTCTGTGTGGTGTAATCCTGGAGTCATGCATGACAATAAAAAGAAGTACACATTTCAAACACACGCGCACAGACACACACATACTTAAACATATACAAGCACTGTGTAAAATTAACTTAGGGGGAAACAGGACAAAACAGCTAGCCTGGCTCTGTCTAATGGTAAACGAAATACTCCCACCAGTACCTCTAAAACTCACTAATTAACATATTACATCTTGTTTGTTTATTTTATCTACTGGAAAATTTCTTGGGACCAGTAACTTTCTGGAGTCTCTGTTGGCAACCCCTCAAAGCCAATACATAGTCCAACACATGATCCTCCTTTGTTTGTTTAACAAACAGTCAAAAAAACAAGACATAATGTGTTCATTAGTTTTATACATGCTGATAGCTGCATTTTGTAACGGTTGGACACAATCAGGCTAGAAGTTCTCTCCTGTTCCCAGTCGAAGCTGCAGCTAACCAGCTGCTCACATTAGTTCTGTATTTACCATTCAAACATAATGGTGTTCAGATTTGGCCGAAGGCACAGATCATCGTAGGGCATAGACCTAGTGCTAGAGCCAGTCCTGAGAGAGGTATCAGTCTCTTTTTTTCACTAAAGTGAAGTCTGCTTCTCTCAATAGTATGTATTTGAATGAATTACAATGATTTTGATGGGATATTTTAATCATCATGAGCATTCTTGTGTTGGGAAAGTGCTTTCTTGTTCTTTTAATTGGGTTGTCCACTTTGTAAAATCTGATTTCGGTGATCACATTTTGTAATAAAAGGTTCAGGTTGGTATTTTATAATTGTATCATCCAATAATCTCACTGGACACCAACAGCTTCTGTCAGCATTCAAATATACCCTTTAATCACGGGTGAATCAGTTGAAATCGGATTGGCCCCTGAAGTGCCCCTGTGTTGTCACTTGTCTTTTTTTTTTTGTGGAGCCTCAAACACGTCTTAGTGATGCTGCGTTTATGTCATGTGGGAGGGAAGCTTCCAATGGAAAGGATTCCCATGCTTATAACTTTTGATGTAACTCGGATGTCAATGAGAATCTTATTTATAAGTGAGAATTGGTATTTCCAATGTGACATGAACATGGCAGAGGTGGGCCGCCAGTAAATCTGCACCTGCTCGGAGTCGGTGTTTCCATCCCCGACAGGAGCTTCATGGTGAGTTATGATCCCCCACATTAGTTTGTGTTAACATGTGAAAGAGCGTTTACCTGCTGTCACTGAGTTTAGGAAGTTAGTTAAGGTAGTTAACTACTCTAGCTAACGTTGTTGTCTAACACTTCAGTTTGTCAGAGTCAATGGTTCTCACCATCTGAAAGACTATTCTTATTTGTGAAATAATGTTTCAGTCATGCCACAACCATCCTTCAGTAAAATAAATAAATGCTTGAAAAAGTATGATGGAAGTGAGTCCTGGCTTGAATTCAGCATATCATTAATGATAATGCATGAATTCTGAGAAGAATTAAAGTCAGAATTCTGATTTTTCCCCCCAGACTTTAAAAACAAAAAACATTTTTTAGACTTGGATTAGCATGACTAGCATAGTAGGATTTTGTCATGTATCTATCCTAGTCTTTTGGTTCCTTTTATTTTGTAGGGTTATGTCATCATTTGTGCTCTGTATCCTGTTTTATTTTGTAGTCTATTTCCATGCCTTGTGGTTTTGCCTTACACTTCCTGTTGCCTTTTCTTGTGTTCTGTTTGACCTTTTGTTTCCTCTATCTCAGTTTTAGTCTTCTGTTTTCAGTTCTGGTTTGTTCCCTCTCCCTCTGTGCCTTTGTTGCCCTCTCTTGTCTTCAGTAAGTTTTCTGTCTGTTGTATTTTTGCCTGGTTTTTTTTGGACTTCATTTTGCTTACTCTTTTGGATTTTTTGTTTGTACTATCTTTGGAGTTTTTGGCTCACCTCCCCTGAACTTCACTCTGTCCCCTGTGCTGTCTGCATTTGGGTCCAGAATTTTGTTGAACCTTGACAGATTTTTCCTTGTCTGTAAACATTCAAAGATGCCCTCACCTCATTGGCTAAGCTAAGGTTTTCTGTTCTAAATGGTTCTATATGCTGTAATAATATACATGACCTGTTTTAAATTCATATGTTACATGTTTAGAAAAACTGTCTATATATTATGTATTATGTTTTTTTCAGTATGAAAGTTAACAATTCTTTACATAAACAATGTGCCTGAACAAGGCACAATTTGCAAAATATGCCTAACTCTTTGTGTCTGTTCACAAAGCTGTAGAGCCAATGGCAAACAAGGAATGAAATGTATACATCTTACTGAATAAGGAAATGTGTATGGATGTTGGACATATACTTGGCCCCTCTGTGTAAACTATGCCCCCTTTGTGGCCCCTGAGTTAGAAATCCATCCCTTCCATTAATTAATTGTAAAACTTGATTCTGGAGTTTTCAGAGCTTCAGTTCCAGTGCAGCAACAAACTGAGTGCCGAACAAAAATAAAGCAATATAATGATCCTGTCTGATGAAAGTATGCCCTGACCAGTAATTAACAATAAACAAATGGACAGCTGTGAAATTGAAAGGCCTGACTCACCTAATAAAGGTCGGTGCAGGTCAGTGATCCCAGTTATCTCCGTTCTGAATTTAAAATCCTTTTTCTGTGTGCTGATCTGACTTTAGAAAAGGTTTTCCTGTTTCTCGTCATCAACAGTGAGCCACAGGAAGAATTCATTCCTGACACAAGGAGACCTTTTTTCTTCAGTCATAGTTATGTGCCTCTCTTAGAAATATGTCTTCAGGATATTAATATGTTTCTATTTCAAGTTTTTCTTTTGGTGTAAATTATTCTGCAACCCAATCCTCCTATAAATCACCCATTTTTGCACCTCACACTCTTTATTTGAAGTATGGTGATGAAGTCTGTTCCTGTCAGTGCGCACGTGTCATATGTTATGCTACTTTAAATGATACTGTTATATTATCTGAAGCGGATTGTGTATCCAGGGAGTAGAGTTGGCTCGTGGTATGGGTATGTGTCCCCATTAAAGAACATGGAAAGCACTGCATGTTTCCAAGTTATATTGATTTATTTAGGCTGTGGTCTGTGGCAATAATGCAAACAAAGGAAAATTATAAAATGAAACAATACAATTAAATAATTTTCATATGCAAATAAAGACTGTAATTACTAATCAAAATGTTTTACCAACCAATTGCTTTGCATACTGCCCTTAGGTTTATAAAGTAAGCAAGAGAAAGTTACCAGCAGAGATGAATGAGCAGATTTACCAAATAGTCATACCAATAATCACTGCATTTCCTGCAAATGAAAATGAGCACATTCACCTTTGAGCAGATACACACAGCAATGAAAAACATAGCATAGGCATTCAACGAAAACGGAAGAGTATTTACTCCTAAACCTCATGTTAGCAGCTCACAACATGGCAGGCAATGAACAGTAACATTATTCAACAATGAGGGATTTTTAAAATATTGTTCTATAGACAATGTCATAATGTACCTAACTGAATGATCACATAAGTCAAATGTTTCTGAGATGGAGGGGACGAGCAAGAAATGGAAGAAAATGCCTGTAAGGGGGAAAAAACACCATTTTCAGGGAGGAGAACTTTATATATGGCAGAAAGATGGAATTGGTTGAAAGTAAGAAAAAATGAGTTTGGTGGGGAACAAGTAAAGGGCAGTGAGCTAAAGAGAGGCAGTATTGAAAATTAAAGCTCATGGTTTGTTTCCCTCGAGGCATGGTATCAATTTTCTGTGAGAGCACTGTAACACAGCCCACACCCTGTAGACTGGAAGGACTGGGACTGAGTGCCTTTGGGCATTCCCTTGTGCAAGCCTCTGTATGAACACATGCTCTTACATGCCAACAGTTTATGCAAGTACAGGCATACGTATAAAAAACTAAGTGGTTGTTTATGTTTTTGCAACATCTCCTGTTACTTTTAAGCAGTTGGAGTTGTTTTGTGTTCCTCTTGTGTTTGCTTTTCTTTATGAGTGTACAGCGTGTCAACTCTGTCTCCTCCTCCTCCACAGCGTTATGCTGCATAAGTGTATGTGATTACAGGTGCATGGGGAATATCTTCAGAGTGCCATTCCAGAGGCCTGCACCACAGCTGTCGGAGACCAGTTGCGAGGCCCTGCAGTCAGGCCAGAAACATAAGGAGCTGTCCGTTCTGTTGCTGCAGGGATCAGACGCAGCAGGAGATAAGCGATCAAGCATATACTTACACAAAGAGAGTAAAACAAACACACAAAAAATCATAGGCACACAGGCTCATCCGCCAGTGCACAGCTTAAGCCTTCCTTTTGTATTCTCCTTTGCATCCTCTTTTCCCAATCCACACAGTGACCTGAAGTCATTGGTTATATTTATCCTTTTGTTATTTCAATAGCCTCACTCTGCCTGCTTTCTCACTTACTTTTCTTTCTCTGTGATTTTCACACCCCTTTCTATCCTCTTGACTCTAAAAAGTGATCCTTCTCCATGGTGATCCTCCCTTTCTCCCACTGGTGTTACACTTATTCCCATGACCCTCCCAGTCTCTTTGAGTCCAATACAGGTGTGACCTTAGTCGTTACAGTTCCCTCTTCATTCCTTACTTGCTCCATATTTTCACATGAAAGGCTTCCTACTACCCTCAGCTCACCCTTATTTCTGCCCTTTCTTCTCAGTGCACCCTCACCCTCTCTTTTAGCCCCAGGAGATAGCTTGGATAACAGGTGGAGTCAATGGTTTTGGAGGATCAAGTTTCCATTTGCCTGTAATACAAGAATGCTGTGTCACCGTGGACTACAATGAAACCAAACAATAAAGCACACAGTTGCATACACACACACACCTACACACACACACACACACACACACACACACACACACACACACACACACACAAGTCCACACACACAAACCCTCCAGTCACGTCATTGTGTGTTCAATGACAAAATGCGACTTCTGTTCATTCAGTTTAGCTTTTATGATGTGCCTTGCTCTGTATTTATTTTCCCACAAAAAAAAAGTTTAAGAGGTAAGAAAAGTGCCAAAATAATTCCTGTGCACAAATGCATCTAAGCACACAATTATAAGTAGACACACACTCGCACAGAGCTCTTTTCACAGCATGAGCAACTTTAGCCTCCACACATCTTTGGCATCATTGCAGCAACCAAAGCCTCAGCACAAAGGCCATCACATCATCCTATTATGTTTCTCTGCACAACAGAAGCTGTATGTGAAACTGATGGAGACCAAGCACTCTGCCTAGGTGTGGCACACATGCTGTGACGAAGCTTGATTCATATCCAGCAGCCTGTGGCAATTACATTGTGATGGCGCAGGTGAAAGAGCAGCTTTCAAAATAAAGCTGCTGTTATGCAGATAGGAACAATCTAAAAGCAACAAGAGTAAGCAATTGATGCTGTTAGTCAATGTCCCACAGCTATGCATTAAATTCTCTGTCTTTCGCTGTCAGCAACCACTTTCCCATTGTGTCTATCTCTCCCTGCACTCCACCACTATGACAGGTCAGTTAGTATTGACATTATCTTCCTCTACCACGGTGATAGCTTGAGCCGCATGACGCAGCTCATTAGCTCTGCGTGCAATTGTTTGTATGTGTGTGTGTGTGTGTGTGTGTGTGTTTGTGTGTGTGTGTGTGTGTGTGTGTGTGTGTGTGTGTGTGTGTGTGTGTGTGTGTGTGTGTGTGTGTGTGTGTGTGTGTGCGGGTGCATGCACGACTGTGTTGATTAGCGGAACAGAAAGTGTTAGGCTAATCAAACAGGTGTTAAGGAAACAGGGGACAGGATTGGTGTCATCGTCATCTCCATTGGCTCTCTGCAGAGGTCATCTGTGTAGAATAAAGAGTGGGAGGAATATGTGTGTGTGTTTGTGTGTTTGTAATTATATATGTGTCTCTCTGGTTGGGAAGCCACAGCAGGATGTTTTGGTGATAGTGAGAAATAGATGGATTGAGGGCAGAAAATGCAGTGGTAATTGCACTGGATAAAAAGGTAATTGGAAGCTAAATTGGCTTCAGATTTAGAACCTGTGAGCACTCTGTCAATTTGTATGTTGAAACCAGATAACACTGTGATTGTGTGTGTGTGTGTGTGTGTGTGTGTGTGTGTGTGTGTGTGTGTGTGTGTGTGTGTGTGTGTATTTTGGGGTGCTTTCTGTTGAGAGACTGAAAGGGAAATATATTGACTTGAATGATTAATAACAACTGGACATGTTACAAAATGAACTCAATATTTTTTAATAAATATATTTATCAAACCTGATATTTTTTTTAATTAATGCTTGAAGAAATATTTATTGTGATCAAGTTTTTATTTTTCGATACTGAAGCATAGATTGATCCAGACGTCAGATCATGGACGTTGATCACCTTCAGCACAAGTCTAAGGCATAGAAATCCCATCTATCCACATGCAATATGACGTTAGACAACTAGCCCTCTTCCAGTCTCCATTGTATTCCCCTTTCCACCAAGGGTTCCTGCTTTAGAAAGTTCCAGAGAAATAATTTCTAATAATAGCAGAACCCACAGGGAAACCTGAAGTTTATGGGGAGGTGTCCATTTTAATGCTAACAGCTTTTTGGCGGCAGTCGGACCTAAAAATAGAAGTCTTCTCTGACATTTAGTAACATTAATAACTGATTCATCATTCAGAAGTAAAGCACTAGGCACACAAGGAATAGAGGCTCCGACTACATCCGACAAAACCTGTGCAAGTCTGCACCAAAACAATTTCACATCTGGGCAGACCCACATTATATGTAAACAGTTTCCTATTTCACTATTGTTACATACTGTGCAAATGCTAAAGGATCACTTATTTAGTATTTTTACCACTTTTGATAGTATCTCATGGGTTTGTTAGACAGTTGAACTTTCTCAGGTGTCACTGTGGGACATAAGAAAGGAACATTCATCAAGTGATAATGGATTGTCAAATATGGTCATATAATTCCCTGTCTCAGTTCCGTTGTTGAAGAATTCTTTGAGAATGATTTGAAAGCTTTGGAAAAACCTGGTATGTGAATCTTTAGTTTAAGGTACTCTGTCACAGTTAAGAAGATTTTATTGCATGTTAAATATCAGCCTCCCTCCCATTTAACTTGAGTTAACCCAGGCAGCATATCAGTAAATCTGCAGTTTTTATATGTGGTGAGTTGTTCCTTTTCATAAATAGTTACTTGGTAGTGTGGGAATATGTATTTTCTATGAATAATGAACACACTTTTCAAACTTTCCATCCAAATCCTTACTTCACAGGGTTTTAATCAAATTAAATCTATTCTGTTACACCAGGGGATAAAATATGGACAACTTATTACCTTGAACATTTTCAATTATGAATTTCTAGTCTTCTATCAGTTTTTGGATTTGGATCAGCTCTGCAGAATATTTTCCCCTGCAGCTAAATGTGTTAAAATGCTGCTTATATATAACATTATTGCAATATCCATGACCTGCCTCCATTGGAACAGGACAGAGACTTGAGTAAGGTGAATGAGACAGCTATGTTAGAAATATGAACTCTTGGATGAAACCCACTGGGAGCCTGACAACAGGTCAGGAACAAAGAAGAACTTTTAAACAAAGTAGTGAATGTCAGAGATGTCATTATATTCAGAGCATGAAAGAAATATTCCATTTCAAATATACCTTGAACAAACTCAAGGGCAGCACACTATGGGACAGCTGTTATTAAAAATGTGGTTAAAAATGAAAGTAACTCTTTAAAAACTGACAAAAAGCATAGTTATGGCTAAGCGAGCTTGAATTTTGAAAAAATGGTGATGGTGTCATAGCAACTGGCAGACATCCAAAGTGAAGGAGCGGTCTTCACACTGTCTCTGAACACGTTGCTGCTTGCCCGGTGTGAAGATGGGTGACTGGGGTGAGGCCAGATAGGCCAAGATCCAAAGGTGCAAAGGCCACTGAGTGGGTAGGGAGAGTCAAACAGGTCAGCCAAGTGTGCAGATGTTGATTTTTTTTTTTCACAGTTTGTAGGTGAGAAAAAGAATCTCAGAGGAAATACAGAGTTTGACAGGCGAGATATTGCACAGTTTTGGTATTGCGCAATCAAGAAAAATATGCTGAGGACCCCAGCAGCAAGATGACTGACGTATAGAAAGCAATTGAAGTCTGTGATGATGACACTGCAGCAGGTTGGGTCTCCTCAAATACCTCTGGAACTTGACAGGAAGAATGAACACCATTCTAAAGATATTCCATCATTTAGAGTTTGGATGATAGTAGTGGAAATCCAGGCATGTATTTATTAAATGATTGATTACATAATTAATCACATGTATGATCAGAACAGCAATCACCAATCAGAGACAAGGATTCACTTTGGATCTCACATAATGTTCATTCTTTCAAAATGTTAGGATTTTAATTTGTGATGTTTTTCTCCAAAAAATAAATAGATAAATAAAAACTAATAATAATTCAGTTTTTTTCAATGTGTAATCCCCAGTATTAGTATACTATATGTAACATACATGACAAATGAATGGATAACTGACTGAACTACTGTTTGAACTATTAATATTGCCTCAAAAATATATATTATTGATATTGATTGATGATATTTTATGCTCATTGCAGTGCAAGCCTCAGAAAGTGTGAGATCATCTCTGTTTCAGTAATGCAATCAAAGAACTTCTTGTGTTTGAGAGGAGTAAAAGGAAGGAAGATTTTTACTTTTAAATATTCAACTAACTTTCACTTGAGTCCAAAGTTTCACTTTAAGTATTTGAATAAATATGGAAGCTGAATGACAAGGCCATAAACTTGTAATTCACATGAGGCCTCTGCATTCCTTATGTGTATCCACTCTGTTACTGAGGCTTTATGAATTAATTTGTCACCCATCCATATAAATTATAATATAGTTTAGATGTCAATATTATATCAGAAGATGGGGACTTTGATGTTTTAATATGGAATCCATAGCAACCTACAAGGTCTTGCTCTGCAGTTTTTTTTTTATAGAAACTCCAAGTAGCCTACAGTAACACCATAGCCATTAAACTGTAAACAGGAAGTGAGAAGCCTGTTGCCAAATAAGCCTGGATGGAAGGACATGGATGAGTGTGGAGGTGAGGGTGCTTGAGGAGAATATCGGAAACAGCTAGATTTTGTAGGGAGTCTATTTTGGCTCTCAGGGGATGGAACGTCTGCCTCTGAGGATTTATTGAGGCAATAAAAGATAAGGTCACTGTTGCAGGCTTTAATAATAATGTGCCATTTAATGACCCTCACCATGGAAGAAACTAGGTTATCACTGGTGCTAAAATATAGCCCCATGGATTTATTTCGTAATGAAGCAAGTGATTGTGTGTGTGTGGTTGGGCCAAACGTGGTTCATCAGAGTCCACACTCTGAAAAATGATTTATAAATGTATTTGAAGTAAGCAAAGTGAAAAAAATACCTTCTCCTTATTGCAGCCTCTTCAACTACTTTCATACAAAAGTTCTCTGTTAAGCAATATACAACAACAATATAATAATGTGAATTCTGTAAGTGGCTGACTGATTGTGTGCTTCTGTGAGACAAACTAAGAGGGCTTTGGGGCGCCGTCCACCACGCTCTCAGTGCTGCCATCTCTTACCGCCCCCGTTCGGACTGTCCAATAGGAAAAGCGGGAGCACTCGACTCCACCAATCAGCAACAATGGATGATAGTCAATAGAAGTTTAGTTTTTGAGTTTGGGACAGATCGAGGGAGAGATTAATGGAGTGTACGAATTAGAAGTCGCGCTGTATCAACAGGAAAAGTGAATTCAGACTTACATATTTACTGTTTGTTTGAAAACGAGTTGAATAGCGTTAAACAAGAACCATCTCTCTCCCCCAAGTCTGTCTCGAAGAGGCGAGCAGGTGTTCAATTGAGGGAGACGCATCGCCTCCACCTCCTCCTCCTCCGTCGGCTCCCCCGAGCCTCAACAGGGTGCTGAGACGGAGAAAGCGGCTGCATATGGGGGACAAAAACTCCCGTGAGTATGATAAGTCAGCGATAAAACGTTTGAAGTCACCGTCTCTTCCCCGGGCGGACTGTTTTTAAGGACTCTGGATAAAAAAAAGAAAAGAAAAGCGAAAGGCTTCAGTGTCGCAGCAGCAGCGAGAGAGTAGCCCAACACTGACGTCTCTCTAACGGCTGCTTTCAAATCGACTGCTACTTTTTGTGTGGCGCTAGCTAACATTAGCTCCCCTGCGCAAGAGTGTACAGAAATGAAGTACAAAATACCCTCCTCAGTTCAGACATTTTTGATGCGTTTGTGCTTCTGCTAACCTGTTGTGTCTTTTTTTCCCCCCCCGTGTAATCCGAGAAGCAGCACGGCAAGTTAGCCTCTGTGGTAACCGAGACAGGAGTGAAGTTCTGGAAGAGTGCTGGATCATTTCGACCGACGGCGACTTGAGTTCACGTTTAATTAGGATATCTAACTTCAGACAACAGACTGCAGCTTCTCCATCACCACATCTGGACAATACTCTGGGCTGTCTGTCCAGTTTGTTCACAGAATCAATTACCAAATTGACTTTCAGAGCACAAAAATACCTCCAAAGCATGGATGGATAAGGTTTTATTGCTTCTCTGTTAATACGTGCGCTGTCCAGACATCTAGCTGTTACATGATCCGCGCGACAAATCCCCGGTGAAGACATCAAAACAAGCACGGATTTAAGGTCGATAAGCACAGAATAAGCCGATGAGTCTAAAACACACTCAAATGTATTAATTCCTTGCTCAGATCAATCCAAAATGAAAATGGAGTATAGCAGAAGGCAGAACCACACGGACTCCGTCACAGCTGATAGACCTGTCCGTGTCGCTACACCGTGAAGTCAGACTAGTGAGGGAAAGTCGCCGTTGGTGAGGCGACCCCCGTCCTCTCTCTCCCGCTGTCTGCTGACTTTAGGACACTGGGACTGGGAAGTCAGAGCGCCTGAGCTTGTCGGCTGTGACTGTGGTGAACCCCCGGAGCTCGGATCCTCGCTTCAGCGGGAAAGCGCGGAGGTGCCGACGCTGAAGCCTGCCCCTCTCCGTTCGGACTTGCTCCCATTCGTGCGCAAGGCAGCGAGAGTTGCAGACGCAAAGCCAAAGCGGACCACTCTTGGTCTCCTCTTTGCCGTATGGAACCTGGAATCTGCTGCTCTGAGGGATCTCCGGAGCGTGTGAAGGGACCCGCACCAGCAAGGAGCCGGCAGAAGATGATGGGGACAGGGGTGGCCCGGAGTAGGAGCCAGTGTCCGCTTCTTTTTCTCCTGCTCCTTCTCGGCAGCAGCTGCCACATGTTGCAAGGCCAAGGTAAGAGCTTTACTCTCAGGAGTCCTGGGTCCAAATGTTGGAGGTTTGCTTAAAGAATATCTCTATTGAAACACGTTACTTTTATTAAGATCAATTCATACTTCAGGCCATACGTGGCTAAATGACTGGTCTAAAAATACTGAATACACACTAATTTGTATGACTATGGTGAACAAATGAGATGACGAGTCCTAAACTGGAAATATGGGTGTTAATTATAAGACCAAGTATGTGTCTGTGTCCCTGTTGGGGGGGAATACAGAGGGGCGTTTTTATCAGACCCACAGGGATGTTTTTGTGAAATAAGTCAGGTTGATTATGAGTGAGTGAAAGACAGATAAGTACATGTGTAAATTATGTTGACTGTTATGGTGATACATACATTGGCAGATGATGATTGTAGGATTAAGGTATTGAGGATGTGTATGGGGTGGGGTGGGTGAATAATCCCCCTCTTAGTCAATGACCTGCTTAACTACAGCTCTCGATTTGGCACAAAAGCACAAACACAGACACATGTATTAATTTAACTTGCCTCCTGTTAGTCTAGTGTTGTGCTGGCAGATGTCCAGATGAGTGTGTGACTTGTGGCTGCAGAGTGTTACTGTTCCAAGTAATTGTTGAATACAGCAACAGGAAAGAAGACGAATGTGATGAGATATCGATTCCTGACCAGAGCTGTTTGGAAAAATTGCGCTGTTTTTTCATCGTCTCTGTGTGCATCTTTGCGTGTCCTTGCATGTGTGCATGTACCTTGTGGGATCATGTCAAAGTGGCAAAACAAAAGCACAGAAAAGGTCAGCCTGGTGTCAAGAGTTGTCTCACCATTTTCTCTGGGTCACAGATGGGGTGGTGGGCAGAGCGTAAGGCTGAGACTTGGGGTTATGTGTAGGAGGGGTTGTAGGAATGTCCGTGCATACATATGTGTGTGTGTGCGTTAGAGGTCGGGGGTGAGCTATTTGTGAACGCACAAAGAATGTGTGTGCCATTCAAGTGCAGGAAAGGGCCTGCGAGAGTTTGAGGATAAGGAGATGAGAGTCAGAAGGAAGGAGGCAGTGTGGCCAAGAGGAGAGGGAGGTGGTGTGAGAGGGAGCATAGCAGGGAGAGGGGAGTGAGAATATAAGATGGAGTGGGGGGTGAGAGAGGGAATGCGGCGCACCGTGATTGTCACTCAGACACCTGTGCCTGCAGTTCAATCGATGATGATGATGATATGATAACACCTGCGCGAGAATGTGTCAATAGTTGCTCTCCTCTTCCTTCTTTTCTTTTCCTAGTCGTCACACTCTTTCTCTTCCTCCCTCCCCACCAGGTGTTGATGAGGAGGTGGGACATGGAGGGATGGTGTGGCTGCAGAGTCAGCTCCCTCCGTCCTCCCTCTAATGTCAAGGTCTCAGCGCCAGCACCCAAGTTACCACACACTCTATCCCCCCCTCCTCACACCCACCAAACCCTTCCTACTGTCTTGACTGTATCCTCCTAAAATGGCTGGCAGGGGTTGTGTTTCCGTATGTGTGTGTGTGTGTGTGTGTGTGTGTGTGTGTGTGTGTGTGTGCCAGGGGTAAGGGGGGAATTGGAAATTAGTGAAACAGATATGGATGGGACTGGTGGTGGTGGAGGTTGGTGGGTCTATTGATTTGCCTATTTGTCTATTGAAGCTCTGCCAGGCAGCCAATCGAAAGCTGTAGATCTTCTAGGTTCCGACCCCTCCATCCCCAGCATTTATTAGGACATTTTATTTTAGAAGGAAAAGGATGAAATTCATGAGCCAAGGTTGATCCTCCTGATCTCTCCCCACCTCGTCCTCTGGCTCTCCCTCCTCACCCCACTGTCCCTGTCCCTCTTTCACTCTTATTCCCTCTTTATTTCAGTCAATCGATGCCCACACCCCTCCCCGTCAATGTGAGGCTTTACATGAGCCAACTCACATCTCTGGGAGCACATTTAAATAAGCTCATCGATCTTTCATTTTAGAGTTCTAAGTGACGGCAGCGTTTTACTGCCCCCCTACCTCCACTTCTCCTCCACTCACCTCTCCACCCTCCTTCAACTTAGTGACACAGCTGTTTGACTCACATTCACATTTCACACACAAAGAGCCTGGATCCTGGATTTTATTTTCTGACTGAAGTCAAGGGCTATGCACATTACAAGGCTGAAGTGACTCAATACCGATTTTTAACTGTAATCTGACACAAATCTGATTTTTTTTAGGGTTGTGTGAACACAAAAATTGGATTTATTTTTCAGGGGGGGAAATTCCCTTCCAAGAATATTATAGAATGGTGCCTTCAGGTGCATTTTGACAGCAATAATCTCTTTGATTTTCAGCAATTTGTAGCTAAAACGTTTAGAAAAATGTTTCACTTTTAATAGTCTATAATTTTCAGGTGAACTTTCAGATAACCGGATCTAGACCATGCTATCTCTGTATGAAGTTGGAGGACCTCCCTCTCTCTGTTAATTCCACTCTTACATTACTTTGTTAATGTTAATGTTTGTTTGTTGTTCATGAAAATGTTGTGATCATCCTTAAGTTATCAACGAATTTAGCTTGCTATTATAAAACTGCATTTTCATGTAATTTTCAAAAATGTAAAAAATGTATTGTCACAAGAAAGCAACAGTGACAGTGACAATGTGGTCATGACACCCCCACCAATCATCCTACAAGATGAGTAATGGGATAAAACTAAACTGTTATTTTGCGTGGGAGGACTGTGTCTTTGCAGCCATGTTGCCTCTGTTGTTCTCTTACACACACCATTAATCGCCTGACACAAGTGACAGACTTGATTATAGATTTGCATGCACTTAACATTTGTGAACAATGAGAACCAGACAAATCTCTCGATCCTGGTGTTCTGACTAGGTTCCCGTATATTGTTTTGTACCGATCCACATACCATGTAGAGATTTGCGTTGTTATCTCAGTCGCTGTTCATACCAGCGGATAGGGCAGAAGCCGGGGCTGAAGTGAGTTTGGTGCCATATATTTTGTTTGAAGTGATTAAAATGCATTTGTCGTGGACATCCCCGTTTGAAATGACCATTAGCATTTTGTACGAAATGGTTTAAAATACATACGATAAAAATAGAAAATGAAATACTTTTGAGAGGGCTGCTCTTACTGAAGTTTAATTTCTCACCATATATTTTAAAGTTTTCATCTGTTTCGACTATGGCCAAGCTAATGCTTGAATCATCATGCTAACTCAGTAAGTGGATCTATCAGTGCAATTAGGTTTGATATGACACATGTTATTGGCTCAATAAAGCCAGAGCTTGATCCTGATTGGATCTCTGGACATGCTTGAGTGAATTTAGGTCACTGATAGGACATTTAGAAAGTGTATTGGGAAAGTTCTGAGTGTGATGTCAAAATGAAAATCAAATAGACTAGCATGCATTTTTATACATGCGCGCGCGCGCACGCACACACACACACACACACACACACACACACACACACACACACACACACAGTACAAGTCTTTCTCTCTCATCAGTGTCAAACAGTTAAAGCGGACGTGTAAATTTGCTTAACCATGTTGTAATGAGGAGAGAGTAATTCAGGGGCCTTTATCATCTATCATCATTCACACTGCACATCTTGTGTGGCTTTTCCACCTCCCACACTCTTATGTTGTTTTAAATATTTTATTAACTTCCACTGATGTTTTCATCATTTCCAATATTTTTAGAACAGTTGTGTAGTAATTTGTATTAGAGGCTGCTTTTCACCAGCATTATTTTAGCACATTCCAGTACTTTTAGCATGCATCCTTTTGGATTTAGCTATATTCTAAAGTGTCATTTTAATTCTTGTAATGGTTATACACGTGTTCTGTCTTTGTCCACAGACACAGACTGAATCTCACACTTTAAGTAGTTTGAATCTTGGAGGCCTCAGGGAAGACTTCTCTGTCTGATGGATTATGTGTGTGTGTGCTTGTGCATATTTATTAGAGAAGGAGAGCGACAGAAAACACACTGTTAATGTGTTTGTGTGGGGATGTGTGATAGATGTCAGGTTACCCAAGTCTAAGAGGCAGTGAGATCCCTGGTTGACTCCCTTATTTCCTGTCTGTCAGGATGAACAAATCACCACCTGACACTTTGCCACAGCTCTCTCTCTCTCTCTGTGTGTGTGTGTTTGAGAGGGATGGAACCTGTGTACGTCTACCTGTCTTTGTGTGTTAACCAGCCATTAAATATTACCATAATTGATGGTGTTCTTTAGCCTGAATCTCCACTAGAAAACACATAAATTTAAGTTAAATGCTACTGCTAACGTATCATTAACGTTACCTTGTTGTGTCCGGTCTGTCGACTGGATGCATAGACCAGATGTTTTCGGGTTGAGGTGCTGCAGCTTGACAAAGTGCTATTGTGGTAAGCTAATTCTGCACTATGTTTTCTTTTCATTTCAACTTGTTGTGATCCCACATTTCGGACATTTTCTGTCATTTCCTCTGGGGTGTTCTTTTTGCTCCTCGCTATTTTCTTCCTTCTCTTCCTCCATGATTTTGTAGTCCGCGCCTTGCGATTACGTTACAGCAACAGTAGAAGCAAACGTGTTGTGCCAGAAATAACCATCCGTGCGAAACATATTGCGCTGTATTTAGATAAAGCCTCGACGCAAATAATTAGCTTTTTAGTAATCGAGTTATTTGAGTAATTTGAGGAATTGTTTCAGCCCAAGATAATATAGGATACAGTATAATATAGGATAATTTATGTAAAAATATAAAATATAGAAGTAAAGTTGCTTTAGTCATTCATATCACCCAGAGATGAGCATATTCGTAACTGAGAAGTTGTGAATTGCTATCACAAAAGAAATATAGAAAAGGTTTTGTTCATGCAACATTACTGCAGCATCTTTTGACATTCTTCACAGCAAGGTTGTGCAAAACGCTACTTACCATGGACCAATGTTAACAGTGGTAACACTGATGTAGCTAGGTGACCACAGCAATGGTGGACAGTGAGGGCAAATCAAAGAACTGCTTAGTAGTTATTGACGGTCATATGTTGCACACTGCCACCTGTGTGCAGAGTCAAAACAACATGTGGTCAATCAACCTATGTGTAGTAGTGATAAGAGTTTGTGGTGAAGTATCCCAATTTCAGCCATGCCTGCAATCGAGACTTTTCTGCTTTTATGAGATGTAATAAAGTGTTTTCTGTTCATATGGAAACTTTGGAGGGACAAATTAGACTATGGTGAGCACTAATTAATGGGAAACACTGACGTCAGTTGTGGAGATAGACCAATATGTTTTTTTCAGGACTGATATTTGACACTGATATAGGACTATAATTGCAGGAAAAAAATGAAATTATCTAAAAAAAAAAGTATTAAAATTTTGAATAAGCAATTATGGAATGTAATTAACTAAGTGCAATTTATTCAAGTACTGTTTTTCTTTGAAGTACTTGTACTTGTGTATTTCCATTTTCTGCTACTTTATACTTACACCCACTACATTGGGAGGCAAATGTTCTCTATACGTACTCTAAATGTGTGCTTCTGCACAGTTAGAATGGTTTTACCTTTGTAAAAAGATGCATTTATAGAAGTTTTCAAAAACATCCGTCTGTGCTTTAAACTAGGAGCCAAGTGGGATGCACTCCAGGCTCCTCCGTCTCCCCCGTCTCCCTTGCTTCTTTTTGGTCTTCATTTCTTTTGTGTGTTTCTTCTATCAGTTTTGCTCTTCGTCTTTTTGGTCTCTCTTTCTTTCTTCTGTCCTTGTCTCTCCATAAGGGACTAAAGAATCCATTGCTGCAGGCTATGCAGGTGGAGTGGATGCTGGTTTGCTGTTTAGGCTTTGGTGTTTATTATGTAAGGTAGGTTGAGGAGGGGAGTATAGCACAGAAGTGTATCTTGGACTTTTCAAGATGGTTCTACAGTGAGGCATCTAAACAAAGCAGAAAGTAGAACTCTATTGATTGACAAACAAAGCAGAATGCAAATCATGAACTCTATTGATTGACGGAACTTCAAGTCGCCACAAAGTAAATAAACTTAAACAAAGACATCAAGATTGGCAGACAAACAGAAATAGAGGTGCTCACATGCATCTTCACAACCTTTTTTTGTGGACAAAAATGTGTTATTAGGTTTATTCTTGTAAATGTCCCACTTAGGTATTTGTATTGAAGGCTATACAACATGAATACACACATATGCATGTGCATATTTAAGGGATATCCCTAGACATGTAATGAAATGTTTAAAGTCTATAGAAATAAAAGCACACAAAAACTTTGAACAGCAATCCTTTATTCATTTTCTGAACTGGTTGCAGTTTTAAGTGGAATGTAATGCTGGCTGACACTTTTGGGATTTCTTTTCTTTTACTGCATCTGATCAAAATACAAGAAAAAAGGGAAACAGAAAGTGCAAGGCACAGAAAAACAACAGTCACTAAATACATTGTCAAATGTGAAAAGGGTATAGAGTGTGTATGTTTAAAGATGCCAAAAAACAACAACAACTGACACAACAAATTCTCTCTTCTTTTTTTTTTTTTTTTTGAATATTTTTATCTTACGTCACTGCTTTGTTGTTTGTTTTTGAGATAAATCATATTTCCTTCTGAGTATTTTCAGTGTTTTGAAATAAACTGCAGAAAATTATATGAAACAAGGCCTAATAAGTGAAACCAAGAGCCACTATGACAGTTCCATCATTTGGAGCACATTTTATGGGGCTTAATGGTTATTAAGAACTTTGAACCCAGTGATAGCAATGAGTAGTGAAAAGTTGTTTACAGTCGAAGAGCTCGAAAAAGAACCACAGACGGCCACATGAGGATTAATCTCTTATCAAGGCAATTATTACACGGGATACACATATACTGTACAAAAATGTTTGTGAAGCTCATTTCATCCTAAAAACTGTTTGTTTACTCTGCAGTATGTTCTATTGTTGTATTAAATATGACTATGACATATTTGTCACCTTATTTCTCAAGAAAAACATACCCATAATAGTAGTTTACGTCCTGCTGTCGTGGCCATGCTTCACTTTTCTTCCTCCCCAAGGGCATGCATAGACAAAATATAGTGAGGATATAAAGGTCAGCAGATGTTTACAGCGACTCCTCAACAACAACTTTAGATCATTACTCAATCATTTTTGTGTACAGTTATAGTATTTTCATGAGTTTTTATATTTCAAAAACACTGCAAGACTCGCCTTTTTATGCAAAGAAGTCTAAGGTTTGCTTTTCAGATACTTCATCAATCTTGTCATTTGACTATCACAACGTCTTTTCTCTTTTTTGCATAAACTGTTTGCCACAACCATTTTCTTCTGCCTGAAACAGGAAAATCAGGTTAAGAATGAGCACCATAACACCAAGCTGATACTGAGCTGCAGCAAAGCTCACAGTTATCAAGAAATATCCGGTGATAAATGACCATTGTCCTGGTCCAGAATGGGAATCAACATCAAATGTAATCAGATCCTTCAATGATACTGAATATATGCACTTATCATCATTTTGTCTTGCACATTATTAATTTATCAGAAGCAGATATTTTAAATGAGATTTCAGATGCTTCAGGGAACAAAAAGGAAAATAAATGTGCTTTGCAATTAGCATCTCTGCAGTCAGTGACAGCCTATGATATTGCAGCTATGCTAGTTGTGCATGCTGTGTTTCATTATGGAGCTTATACACATCATATATATTGTGAATGAACTGTCTCTTCCACACATTCATGGTGGACTATATGAAGCATATGATATAATAGTTAGAAGTTTATTCCTAGTATAAATTCGGGTCACGTGCAAAAATGTTTTGACAGTTTCTGTAAATCTGTCATGATATTTTACCCACAAATGACGTGTATGATTTGTATGAAGCAACGCTGACCATTACAGGTTTTAGGTTTCTGTGATATACACAAGACAATGGAGGAACAGATTCCTCTTTACAGGGACAACTGGTTGAAATAAAATTGCATGTGGCTGGGCATACATCAGACAGAGACTCTAACTCTCCCTCTCTGCTAACACCAGCTAGCCTTGTACTGCCTGTCAATAAGTGGCAGCACTAGATTAGTGGAACACAGAAGTAGTCTCGAAGTTGGGTGAAGAAAGTGACTCTGTTTCCTTCATCAAGAATTTTTCAGTCAGCATTTCAATTCAAACTGGCTACCTTCATCATATAGGCTGTCTCTCTTTGTGCCACTGCGCTTTCTCTGTGTTTGTCTGTCTGTGCGTAGTTTCCCCTCTCTGTCTCATGTTCTGTGTGGCAAATGCACCTGGCAGAGGCTCTTTATTTGTTTGTGCATGTTCTCATTGTGTTGAGCCCATCAAGCCATTTGAATGGGATCTTTGCATAGTGAATCAGGGAATTTCCAGTCACATAATATTATTTAGGTCAGCCTGGATTGAGGAGTGGAGGTGCTGCAGTGTACATCATTGTGTGTTTATTAGACCAGCATGATTTACTTGTTCAATGGAAGGTTTTTACCCTGCTGCAGGTGTGTGTCAGCTCGACACGTCTGATCTGCCACAGGTGTCTTAGAGGGTGTGTGTGTGTGTGTGTGTGGTGATTTGTCCCATTGGCTTAGAGCAACAAAGAACCTTTTTGATCTCATCCAGGAATAAGTGTAAACTACTGTGTGTGTGTGTGTGTGTGTGTGTGTTTGTGTGTGTGTGTGTGTGTGTGTGTGTGTGTGTGTGTGTGTGTGTGTGTGTGTGTGTGTGTGTGTGTGTGTGTGTGTGTGTGTGTGTGTGTGAGGTGAGGTTTTCAGCTCAGTCTTTTGATCCAAGCTAGAGGTGGGCATACATCTGCGACAAGCCAACCAACAGACTGGCTTGTGCTACAGAAGTATGTGTTTGTGAATGTGTGTGTGAGACCCTGCTCTTTTGTATGTTGATAATGATGTGTTAATTCTCCTCAGTTTCAAGACGTATGGACACTTTTTGGTCTTTGCTTTTTACTGTGCCTGTAAAAATGGTTTGAGTAACGTTGTTGTTTTTAGGGGTTCTGACCAGGAATTTGGATCTTGAAAGCAGTTTGGTACAGTTGTATAGTAGCCGATCATTGCTGGCACTGTGATAAAATGAAGTGTGGAAATAGGTCTGGCTATGCAAGACAAGTTTGTCTCACTTAGTCTCTCCATCCAGTCAGGCAACTTTGCAGAGACGCTGACTAGTGTGATGTGTCAAAGTGAGGTGTGTATTTCATGTAATTTTTTTTTCATAAAAAAAAATGATATCCTCACCAAAGGGGACATATAGGGTAGGGTTACCCTTGTCTGTCCGACTGTCCGTGCATCTGTACGTAACAGGTTTGAGAGGGACCTGGTCTATCGACATCTCCTCACAAAGTGCTGCATAGAATTCAATAAAACTTCACACATGCTTTGTAGGGGGTTGTAAGTTGTGCATCTCATAATTAGTTCCTTCAATTTGCTCATTTTTTAGGCATATTTAGATTTAGGCAATTTCTATGTAATTTTGCAAACATTCTGCTGTGATGGAGGTTATGGTCTATCCACATCAGCACAAATTGAGTTTTTCCAGTTGTGGGGCCATCTGTGACAAATTTTCCAGTTAATCTAATACACATCGGTTAATGGGTGCCAGGATATAAGAACCAAAATTAACCAAAACTGACATCCCTAGTCAGAAAACAAATGTCCAATCCAAGCAGAGTATGTGAATTATGTGGTTAATGTTATTCACCCACAGAGTTACAGATTCATGAAAGGCCAGAAACAGCCTGCAGCTTTGTACAGTAAGATTTTTGCTCATTTGGAAGCTGGATCCATTTAGCTGGTTCCAGGTGGCTGTGGCTCAGTGGTAGAGCGGTCATCCACTTACCGGAAGGTCGGTGGTTCGATCTCCAGCCCCTGAAGTCTACATTTCGAAGTGTCATTGGGCAAGATACTGAACCCCAAATTGCTCCCAATGGCTGTTCCATTGGTGTGTGAGTGATTGCATGACTGGCTACTGCTCCTAATGAGCAGGTGGCGCCTAGCATGATATGAATGTTTGTGTGAATTTACTCATGTAAACTATAATATAATGATATATATTATAATATATTCATGTGTACTATATAAGTACAGCTACCAATTTTCATTTAAAATAATTTTATGTGTTTATTATGATGAACGGCATGGCATGGTTAAACGGAAAGTCCGAATTGAGTATTTATATCTCCCTTGATGTGTATGTATTGTTCCCATTTGCTGAGATCGGTGTTTAAAATGTCATGCAGTTAAGTAGATAATGATCAGGATGAACTCTTCCTTTAGCATGAGAGAAGTAAAGGCATGTGGTGATTGATGAAGGAAGAAATTAATGGACACACAAGGAGGCAAAGTCATTCTGGCATAAAGATGATTCAAAGAGATAAAATAAGTAATTCAAAGAGCGAGAAGGTGGAAAGAGAAAATAGATTGTCAGTTGTGGGGTCATTGGAGTAGATGGATGGATGAGAGAGGACGTTACAAACTTGAACAACATAATCAAAACAGAGTTTAAGATACTTAGTCTAGACAGATGAAGTGAGTTCCTTTAAGATAAATACTAAAAAGAGGGAAAATGGTTTGTTTGCTGACAGACTTCAGTGTTTCCCCTAGAATCCCCCCCCCCCCGATATCTGGAGAAGATTGTCCTTGAACCACCAGCAGTCAATAACTTAACTTTTTTAGTTACTGTGTCACACTTCAGTGGATTCAGCTACCTGTCTGGTTTGTTGACCTAATCAGAGAACTGCTGTGTTGAACAAAGAGTCACGACGAGTACGGACAAGATCATTCACTCCTCCCACCCCAACACAGCGCTTTTCAGAACAGCGCAGTACAGAGGCAAAACGCCCAAACGCAAATGATTACTTTAGAATGAATGAATATTTGACGATATGTGCAGACAAAAAATAATTTTTTTTGCCCTGTTGTTGGCCTGGTGAGGGGTCTCGTTGGCCTGGAGGCCCGCCAGCCTGTACAATGGTAGGGGAAACCCTGGACTTTTTTAAACCATTCTTCTAATCCTCCTTTTATTCCCATGATCTTTTTCTTCAATATTTGGACATCCTCCTTTCTCCTATTCCTGACTGCTTCACATTCTTTCTCTCTGTTCTATCAATTATTTCTCTCCTCCATTCTCTATAATTGGGAAGGGGTTGTGCGCTTACATTCATCTCATTAAGTGCACACACTGCACACAAACATATGCCACCCTCACAGACGTTTTGTCATCCTTTTGTAAAAAATGAATGTGTGTGGATTGAGTCAAAAGACGTCTCTCCCAAGATTCACTTTATATCTCAAACGCGGGACTAGAAAGAGAGAAAAGTAAACAAATGAAAATAAAATGAAAGCATTCAAGCAAAAGAGAGAACTTAATTATCCTTTTTGCCTGTTGATGCAATCCGTTAGGCACCCCTGAGCAAATCAGGAAACACAACACAAAGATAGAGACACTCTCATCCCCATAGTCATCTTGAGTTACACTCCAACCGGGTAGCACAGCTGTGTTGTTGAGTATGGTGATTGTACTTGACTTAGCAGAATCATCGTGCCAATCAACAATGCCACTCTGTTTTGAACCTGTCACCACTCACTATACTAGGCATGACATTTAGCTCAGAAATGCTTGGGTGTTGTTTTTTGTGTGTGTTTGCAGTACAACACATGATAAAAAATATGAATTATAATTACTGGAGAAACAGGGAGTCTTGAATTACGCACAAAATAAATATTAATAACATTCATTTACTTAATGCCAGTGCAATAATGGTGAGTAAAATTACTTTTTCAGGCAGGACTGCACTAGATTACACCATGCATCTTGTGCTGCTTTCACATGACAGCAATAAAACAATTTTAGATTTAATTATCTTCTTTAGTGAAAAGCGACATGCAATCCATCAGATAGATCACTTTAAGAACAAAAGACTCTAAATGTATGTGACATGAGCATTATTTAAAATGATGGCATTCATTTTTCTGCAGCGGTAGTATGCAGAGAGTCAGACTGATGATGTTTGATCTGTTATTAGCCAGAATTAGTTGTTATGTTAATCATTTACATCCTCACAAGTTTCACAAGGGAAGTTTCTTGCTTTTTGCAAATAATTTCATATCAATCATAATTTATAATTTCATGATTTTATGTTTTAATATGTGTTAAATTACTGTGGTTGTTGCCTGTCCAATGATGTAATTGAAGTGGTATTTTGGTATCTTTTGAAATGCAAATAGTGACTTGGCGTCGCCATAGTAGGATTCTTAATTGGTTTGGTGGAGGTATGTGCTCTCTGTGTGCCCTCTGGTGAATATTGATAACATATGTGTAGCAATCAGTAGGTTTGGTCTAGTCTTTATTAAGTGCATTTATGAGGGCTGTTTACTGGCTCTACAGCACAGCCACTCAGCTCTGATCTGTGTCCTACGTTCATGGAAAACCACCCAACTGCTCAGCTTTTGATAGCCAGTTTGTACCAATCTATGATAGATATGTCACAAATGGAACAAACATGGCCACGCTGCACAGTGAAGCTTCACATTTCCATGCAGCCAGCATAGCATTGATATTATTACAGTAATCTATAATAGTTCTCTGTAATAATGTGATAGTGTTCTCTCAAAGGCAGTATGTGGATTTTGCTCCAATAATCCACTGTTCCAAATGTCAGTCCATGGCTCTAGGCAAACATTATGCTGATTACTGCAACCATCATTAGCTCCTCATGCCCGACAAGCACACCTTAAATGGCCTGTGCGCGTTTGTGTTTGGGGTTGGAATTTACTGTTCAGTATAGTTACTGGCAAAGTCTACTTAATTATGTTCTTTCAGAGTCACTTTATCTGACATAAAAGTGTATTTAGATGTCTGTTGCTCATCAAGGTGTGTGTGTTTTTGTGTATGAATGGGCTTTTGGGGCTTCATCACTCTCAACACAGTCACTGTTGAAAGTATTTATCTGTCTTCAGCACCTCTCTACCTCTCTCTCTCTCTCTCTCTCTCTCTCTCTCTCTCTGTCTCTCTCTCGTTTTTCTACTCCCTCCATTTTTACCTCTTGATATTCCTGTTCATTGTTAGTCTAAATCAAATCAGCTTGAATCACAGATGTACTGGGCTTTTACAATGACACAGCTGGCTCTTTCACTCTTTTCACCCAAACACACATTCACAGCAAACCTGTGTTGTCCTAAATGAATGGAGCGAGGGAGATGGAGGAAGGGGAAGTATGCTTTGGTTATATGCGTGTTTGTGAGGGAACAATACTGTGTGGAATAAGTCAATTAATTTGTCAGTATCCTCCTTCCACACAGCAGGGACTTGGATGAGAACAGAATGTCCAAAATTAAGATATTTTTATGAATAAGCCAACTCGGGCTGTCACAATAACTCCATTACTGCAATACTGAGGTCATGTGACTCCCAGAACTACACATGCTGCTCAGTTACACTGTGATCTGGCCACCATTTAAAGTACCTGCACAGACAACATAGTTAAAACTTTGCCCTTACATTATGACGCCCGGGGAGCAAATCGGGGTTCAGTATCTTGCTCAAGGATACTTTGACTTGTAGACACTGGGGATCGAACCACTGACCTTTCATTCCGTGAACGACCACTGTCACTGTACCTCCTGAGCCACAGCCGCCCAATCAACTTATATGTAGTTTTTTTAATCAGAGTTTTAAGTATGTAAACCTTTTGTTTAAAATGCCAAGCTGATTTACCCCTGTGGAGGTGTGGGTGTAATTTTCTTGTCCACAATTTAACGTTTTAGGCTGGCCTGGGATTTTAAATAATGTTTTATTTCTCCTATTTTTAGGGTAGGCTGCTGTTTTTCTATTTGGCGGTTGGGGTAAGAAAAAACAACTCTATTCGCGACCGGGATCATATGGATACTTTGACCTACTTCTGGACTTCCTCAAGACGCGTCGGTGAATGCAATGCCCAGACAGTAATTCCTTACTGTAATGCACCTATAAGCTGTTTGCTAACCGCCGTTAAACTCACACAGCCATGCCTAAGAGTTGTGAAGCGTGTATTTTTGTTCACACAACCTTAAACAAGGGGGGAAAGCATCATTTTTTACTTTTTCACAGAGAAATCGTTCCCCAGACCGCAGAAATCGATGGCTGGCAGCTGTGAACAAAAAACCTGTGATGGTGGAAAGTGCTTTCATAAATGCATATCCAGGTGCCGGGTGTTTTGCTGAGATCTGTATTCCAGAAATACACTAAAGTAATAGTATAAACTGGCCTACAAAATGTATAAAAACTCTTTTTTTTCAAATTAGTGGTTGTTGCCTTCGTGTTTACAAGTCAAAAAGTGTGGA